>CM075857.1:91501961-92101961 GCA_037975125.1 Latrodectus hesperus
ATCTTTCTATGCTGCTTTTTAACTATTTTATTTATAAGACGTTATTTTAAATTATATAAATTGACTGTGAATCATAAGCAGAGAAAATATGTCTTCTAATGTATATTTCATATCGGATTTGTTTTGTTAAAGGTAATATGCATATAATTTTTTATTGATAACGTCAAAAACAAAACGATGGCTCATTTCATTGAATGAAGTACTTCTTCTTACCGCAAATACAAATACATTAAAATAATTTTCTAAAGTTTTTAATATTTTTTACCTCTACACAAAGTATCCCCCCAATATCAATGGTTTTAACAAAATTTACATATACGTATAAGATTGATTATAATAATCATCTTTAGAAGTAATTAATATAGTGCTATCATCTGCCTTTCATAAAACAAACAATAACTAAATAGGAAAATGAAAATATGTGTATACAAATTCATTGAAAATAACGTAAAATTATCAATATTTTTAGTTCATTAAAAAAATTAAGTTTTAAGATTTAAATCTGTAATTAAAGCACCACAAAAAAAACTAGAAATTTGTATGTGTTTTGTTGTAATATAACAATATTGCGTTGTTATTTTTAATTTCTCCCTTCATTGCCCCACAAATTACTCTTAGACAACTTGTAGATCTAAAACAACGTTGATGGTTTATTTATCATGAATCAACGATGATAGCTTACAGAGAAGGAATTTTAAAATTAATTGAAGACAACGCGCTAAATTTACGTTTAGAAAATAGTACAGCATAATACACGCAAAGGTACCTTGCTCGCAAATATGAATAAAGACATGCAAATTGTAATTCTTTGTTCAATTTTATAAGAGTTTTAAGAAACTGAATCGTCACTAGTTTTGGGAACTGTAGAAGTCACAAATGCTAACTGGGAGCATTCTTTCACTTTTTTTTATAAATAAGATTTAATAGTCTAGAGGCTTAAATTAAATTTTTAAAAGAATACTTAATTCATTTAAGATTAATTTAGTTTAGATATTTTTCTTAAATTTAAATATCTAATAAAAATATTTATTTGATATGTGTCTTTAGAAATAAATCATTCTTTAATTGTATATTGTAAAATTGATTATTATACAACAGAAATTGGATCTGTATTCAGATCCAATTTTTATGGTGCTCAGGCATTGTACATATATTTTTCAATTTCCAGTCATTATGTTGTCTTTAGTCATAGTTTTTATTCCTCTGAATACATTTAAACTCTTAAAGCATTGCATTTTAATATGATCTCCAGAATTATATTTAAAAGAATAAGCATACTATTAAACGCAAAAAAATTAATTAAATAATGCTAAGAAAACATGATACAGATTTTCGTGATATTTAATCACAGTATTTAAACTGTTATTTATCGATCTTCCAGCAATCCATTCTTTTCTCATACATACGGTATATCTAGCAACTCTATTAGCATGCAACCCATATTTTGTTCTCAAAACACTCTCGATGAAACATCATCTTATTAAGCAAAGCAATTCTACTTTAAATTCTCAATAAGATAAAAAGTTCTTGGTATAAACTGTTTAGTATGTTTTTTGGCTTAACTGTAACCAGAAAACTCGAATTCCGTTTTTATTGTTAGATTTTTAGACTACTCCCACAAGTGACAAATTTTTTTTTTATTTTTTATCCTACGCCCGTCCTCAGCATCTCTGCCATTAATCGACGAGCAGCCCAATAAAATGATGAACAAGTATAAAAACAAGAATAAAATCCTTTAGTAGCCTCAAAAGAGTTGTCAGTCATAAACTTTAAAACTTCAGGGCAGTTCTTGAGGTGAGCAGCATCCATATCATCATGATTGCACAATGGACAAGGAGCAGAGTCCATTACACCTATTCGATGCAGATGCCTTTGTAGATAGTCAAGTCCAGTTGTCACTCGGAAACAAGCGACACCAACAGCTCGTGGTAAGGAGTCTGGGATTTTATTGTTCCCATCAAGTAGTGTTTTCCACTGCCCGTCCATCAACATAAAGGGAAATTCTGTAATCCTTTATTTTACTGAGGATTACACTTTTGATGTTACGCAAAGGCAAAGGGGGATTTGGCTGGATCATAAGGGAACCAGATTTCGCAAGTCTGTCTGCCTGCTCATTTCCAAAAACATCACAGTGGCTCGGCTTCATGAGTGACAAATATAAAATAGTCGTTGCTTAAAATGAATCTGGAAACATTTATTAGTATACAATAAACATTTTTATTGTTATCAGTTTATAATCAAAATTAATTTTCATTAATATTCAGAAAGGAAATCTTAACAAATTCCGGGGATTAATGTTGTATATATATGATGGGACATTTGATGACCAATACATTATTATAAGTGCTAAAAATTAAAGGGAAAACTCAATTCGGAAAGATATTATCAGGACCTGGATACCGTAAAGGGAGTAGTCCTAGGAAAGAGGCCTCCAATGTTCAAAAAAAAAAAAAGGGAAAGAATGAAGGGAAAAAAAAGAGCCTGTATTTATTAATATACTATATAATCCAGTGAGAAACAAATTTAATTTCTTTAAATAATTTAATTACTTACCTGGAAAATTTTCCTTGAGTTTCTTAAATAAGAAAAATTGATGCTAATTTATCAATTCAGTTATTTTACGAACTGCTGGAATTTTAGTTTAAAAATAACAAACTGTTCTAACCGTTGAACAATAAACTGATGATTTAAATATTTCTTTATTATTCTTTGTAAATGGACTGTTACATGATATTTTTATAATTATATAATTATAAAAATATCGTGTAACAGATATATATATTTGAAAATTAGATTTTTAACATTTTTCTTAAAAGAACAGGATATTTCATCAATCAAATCGACAAACTTTTTCACTATCGCACCACACATGAGCTACTGCGCACAAAACAATATATCAAATTAATATATGATACATCTGTATGTTTTAATATTCCACTAAATTTTTTACGAGTCAAAGTATTGTCAAGAAATAAAAGAAATTGCATAACTTTGCATTTGCATTATACAAATAATATTTCATAAAGATTTATTATTTGATTAATACAACTTGTATTTTACAAAAACTATGCGTAAATGATCAAATCTGAATTTTTTCCAGTTATTACAAGTAAATAATGCAATGCAGTAGTAGCTTTTTCAATAACACAGATTTTCAATAATCTCACTAAGTCATTCGGAAGCCTAATTATCATTTGAGTATGCATAGTCTGTGATATTGACAAAGTAATTAACATGAAAATAATATGCGGAATACAAATTCAAGATACCATAACCCCTCATTAATCAACCTTATTTAAATAGGACTTATAAATACATTTCCTCATATATACTATAACCCGGACAGCTATTCAGATGTACATATTGTATAAATAAAAGGTGAGTTAGCATAATAATGTATTTTCGTTGAAGATGAACTTTAGATGAGGCAAATCATAAACTGTATGTGAAGAGCGAACCAGACCGTGACCTTCGAGAATAAGAAAGGACTGCTGACTGGGATCATGAGTCATCACACGAAAGGAGAGAATTGTTTTGAAAATATAGAAGTTTTACTTTCGGCGCTCATTTACTGTGGTTTTAGAAATATTTTTTAAGGTTTTCATAGTCGTTAAATATTTAAAATGTTCTAAATCTCAAGTGTTTTGATCATTTTTCTATTCCTTTAAATAGACAAAGCTTAATTTTTTTTCTAAGTTAAAATACAAAATTATTTCATTAAAATACAGATTTGAATTGTAGTTTTAAAAATTTTTACTGCGTGTAAAAACGTTTAAAGAGTTTATTATTTAAATATATGTAATTTAAAAAAGGACCGGACCCAGCTGGTTTTGAAAGCAAAGATTTTTCCCATCACTGCACACAAAGGTGGTGAAACTGATGTGACACTGGAAGATAAGACAGTTGTGGTTAGAAGCAGATGATGATGATCCAAACTATCATAATTTAACTGAAGAGGATATTGTTGAAAGTACAACGGAAGCAGAAAGCTTTGAAGGGATAAAGACGATAATGATGAAACAGACAATTCAAAACCAAAATATAGTGAGATTAAAGACCTCTTAAATTTTGCGAGATAAAATACTTTAAAAACTGCAGTGAAAGCATATCCAGATATAACGAACATTTGAGACATCTACGTCAATTAATTATTCAAGTAAGGCAACAAAAAATTAGTAATTTCTTCCACCCAGTGTACATGTCAGGTGTAGTTAGTGAAGATGATCATGGACCATCATATTAAAAGTAGTTTTTTTACCTGATGTTTATAATAAGTAAAATAATGCATGGATATACCATAATCAATTTTTTCTTATGGAGTTTTATATTTCATTCTCTTCAATTGAAGTTTTTACGTTACAATAATTTCTATATGCATTTTGATTTAAGTTATAGTTTATTTCGTTTAATCTGTACTTTTATTAATTCGGACAATCTGAATTCCCTATTAGTCTATTTTAATGAGGCTCTACTCTCGATAAAAATTGGTCCTAGTTCAATGATTCATTCAATTTCTTACAACACGTCTTTATATACAATTCATAATTGAAAAGTAACTATTTTTCATCAACACTTTTTAAATATTGGACTGGGAAAATCTGCCTTACTCTTATCAAAACTTATATTGAAAAGATTAAAAACAAACAAAACAATACTTGAAACTACTGAATTTTAGAATGATTATAGATAAATATCATTTTTGTTAATGATGGAGAAATAAATTAAAAACTATGCTTATTTCTAATCAATAAAATGGTGATTATCAAAATAAGTAAATAAAGAATAATTTTTCAAGCTTTGGGAGAATACAAATCTTTAAACATACTACATTGAGTTTATAAGTTTTATTTTAGTTGATTCCACTCTTTTTATAACGATTTAAAATTAAATACAGACTTTAAATTTATTTTATCAACTGAAAATTTACAAATTATATAAATGCATGAAGCTACAAATAGAAGAAATGAAACTGATAAAATAAAAATAAATTATTAACATGATTTTATATAGTGAATTGATGGAATATCAGATTAGAAATATTATATTAGAGTAGTTAGATAAGTTATCTATTTTGATATCAGAATTTATTCCGACAAATTAAATGTAATTTTAAATAATAATAAATTTTAGAAACAGTCTGTTATAAAATATTGCACTTGTAAACGGCATGAAAAATTTATTAATCAAATACATTTAATTCCTTTTATAAAAGAGCAAAAATTTGAAATATTTATCATTTATTATAAGTGGTTTTATGCATTATTGCATTAAATTACATTTGAATTTCGCACATTTGCTTATATTATTACCGCCTTACTATTTAATGTCACTGGCCACACCCCTTTTACAGACGACTTCTTTATGTTCATATTAAGTAAGAATAACCAAAACGCACCAAAAACTGTTGCACAGCCATGGATTTGGTATTATTCTCAGAAGATCAAATATCAAAGGAATCAATCGATTCATATATTACTATAGCCCGCGTTATAAATATCTGCAAATAGGTTGTAAACACGCCCCTCATTGCCTCAAGCGGAAAGAAGGAACATATCATTTATGAATACTTGAAATCGAGAGCAAAACTGTTGATGTGTAAACTGAATAAGTCACATGCCCAACTTCATAGTTTATCCACAACTTTCTTAGACCGTCAACAAGAACAATAGACCAGCAGCTATGAAACCGCAACTTTAATTCGAATGTGGCCACTAACATTGTTCCATTTTAAAATCTCTCAAGACTCCTGGATTGTCTTAAGACCATTTTGGACCACTGGGAAAAGAATTAAAAATTGTTGCGTAGTTAAAAATTTCATTGACTTATTACAAATAAAAATCTTCTTTAGCATTAAGCCAGAATTATTGATTACACCCATCGACGATGATCGAAAAAGGGTTTCGCATTTGTTGCCGAAGTTGTTAGTTGAACATTCGCATTTGTGGAAAATAAGAATTGAGTTATATTTTATTATGTAAATATAATATTTATTAACTTCCATATAACGTGGAAAATAACAAAAATTCTTTCATATATTTTTTAAAATAAAACTATTTTGCTGCTTCATTATTTCCAAGTATCACTAGTATCAAATTAGGTGTTTAAGTAAAAAATAGGACTTACTGAAGAAAAAACAATATTGAATCAATTTGACCTTAAATCCAAACTAAAATATTGCAAAAAAAAAAAAAAAATCCATTTTAATGTTTTTTCTTAAAACTTTTATTCACACCAATTAATAAATTGAAAATTGAATAACCAATTATTTAAAGCTTTAATTTAAATTTAATATTATCCATAAAAAAGAAGAAAATTTAATTTTGAACTCGGCAATATATTTATGTGTAAGAAAATTTGTATTCAGATTTACCAAATAACTCGGATATGTTTTATAAAACAAAGAATTTATTGCTATTTCATTACAAAAAATAAAAAATGATTACTAACTTCATCCTTAAGTAATGTTTAAATTAAGAAATGTTAATTTGAAGCTCTAAATTGTGAACTAACTTCAGAAGAAACATTTTGATATATATTCATGATTCAATTTCTTTTTTATAAACATGACTAAATAAAATTAAGTTTGAGACATTGTAAGACAGAGATTAAAACATCTAATTCAAGCTTTAGAAATAATTTTTAGATGATATAAATGTTTGCAATATTTAAAATATGTGTAAGTCAATAGAAAATATAATTATTTACAGTATTTTTCAGGTTCATTATTTAGATTTTGAATCAAGTTTATTTATTATTCTCATTTGAAATAAATATTAATAAATGTTTTTCCTACAAAACATTTTTTAAATATTATTTAGTTTAGAAAAAAAATTTTTTTACTAAAATAAAAAATACACTTTTTATTGGAAATGAAAAAATGAACTTTCAGAAAAATTATGAGTAACATAATTTTTCATGGATTTAAATTCCTAGGTTTCTCAATGACTTACAGAAAAAGAAAAGTGTTCTACAGGACCTACAAGGTTGACCTGAACTTAAAATTTTTTTATCAACATAAGTATATCAAAGAAACTAATTTCACACTAAAGAAATGATACTAGCTTTTTGGCTATTTTCATTTCTGGCAGACAGGAGAAAACTTGAGTACACTTCATTAATGTGCAGATTTTTCAGTAATAAAAAATTAAAATATCAAATCATTCAGTGGAAAAAAAAAAAACAAAAAGTATTTATAAATGTTCAGTTTGATTAAATTGTCTATTATAGATAAAAAAAATCCATCAATAGTGAATTAGAATCCAATAATTTTCTTCATAAAAGCTTAAATAAAGAGGGGTATTAAGAGACATAATGCATACATAAAATTATGAGTTTTGTTCTATACCCAAAATTTCAATGAAACTTAAGATACATTGTTTTTTTTAAAAAATACTAAAAAACAATTGTAGTTTTCATACAATAAATTCTGACATTTTTGCCGATATGATTTCCATAATATTTTAATATCTGTCTTATTTGAAAATTGAAAATCAATAAAAATGAGATGAACAACGTATAAAAGAAAAACCCTATTAATCAAGTGACTTCTAGAATATCACTGGAATATGCAATTAAAGACAATTTTATTGGACTTCTTTTTTACATTGTCTCTAGACAAAGGAATTTGAATTCTACACTTTAAATTCCATAAACTTTTATTACATTTCATCGTATGTACTATTATCTGTTTACTGCATAGTATTATGCAGTAAACAGAAATTTAATCCAACAAAATAATTATGCATAAAATTGCACAAGCATTAAGCCTTTAATTAAAGGGAACTGCTAATGAATTAAAAAGAAAAATCTTAATAATTGAGATTAACTATAGATAATTTTAAAGGGACAAAGCTAATGAATGCTTCCCAATTTTTTTGCTAAATTTATATTATAGTAACATAATCATTAATTAATTAAACTAAACAAAAATCGCACAATGGATTAGCTACAAGTTTGAATTTATTCTAACATTTTTACATAGTTTTAGATTTTTAGTGTAAAAATATAAATCAATTTAAAATGACAGCAATAAAATATAAGAAAAATAATAATAAAAGAAACAATACATATATACAAATACAATAAAGTTACAAAATGTTATCCATTAAATAACCATTATCAAACATTGAACAACAGAAATATGCAAGTCATAACTTTACTTAAGGTAAGTGTAAACAATACAAGTTACAGTTCAATAATCTCATACATATAAAGGCATGTCTATTTAAAAAAAAAAGAAGTAAAAAGCATGTTTTATTTGAAAAATTCTTGCAAAGAGTAGTATAATATTAAATACAATCATATTTTCTATTTGCAACTTGATTAATGATTTCATTAATATGAGTATATTTGCACATAATAAATAATACATAACATACACTTTTAATGAATTCATCATAGTGGCTTACAAACTAGCAATAAAATCATTTTTAATTCCCAAATGTAATTTGTTAACAATTTATTTCTATGACAAAAAAAAAGAAGGAATTGATAGAATGTAAATTATATATCAAAAGCATCAATAATTACAAAGCAAAATTTATTAGATAAAACAGAATTTAAAAAGTACAGAATTACATAACTGTTAAACTCTGTACCTTATTATATCACAATTTTCCTTTTTTATTATACTTTTTATAACATTAATATGAATACATATATATCATAGAAAGAATCAATAAATAATTAAAGAATAGCCTTATTTAATTTTGAAACAAAATTTTAGAAATTGTATGCTAAGGATGAGAAAGCAACTTTTATATGTAGTAAGAATAAAATAAAATTATACACACTATGGAAAATTCACATATTCATAAATCAACTCTTTTTATGTCATACCTGCCAACCCTGGAGAAAAAAATCAAAAAATCAGTAGATTCTACTGATTTCGAGGGAAAAAATCAGGAGATACTAATAGAGTCATTTTTGCTTGAAACCAAATGTTTAAATGGTAACACTGCAAAAAGACTATCTTACTCTTCAGATAATTATTTCTGAGAATGATTTGTGTTAATCTTAATATTTTAATAAAATATTCATTCACCTCTTAAAGGAAATATAAAAAATAAAAGAATATGCTACATGTAAAAAATAAACATTAATGTTTGTCTCAATATTTATTTGAAAGGGCAACTTTTACAACACTAATGCTATTTATAAATATTAAACTTATACATCTAAACATAAACCTATAATACATTAATAAATAAATTTTAATTCAATGACAAATACTTCTAAAAATGTAGAAATTAACAAATACTTTGTCCATGAAAATATTAATTTACTATTCAATTAATTTTCTCTTGAGTTAAATTAAAGATTAAATAGTAACACATTTATTATTAAATACTCTAAATATTAACTAACAGATTTAGAATTTGTTTAAACTTTTATTGGAGGTTTGCAGATTTTGTACGAAAGTTTTGTCAGATCTCAACAGACACTCCCACATCCTATTGAATTCCGTACACGCGCCATCTGTTGATTGTTTCAGCTACCAAAAAGACTCGATAGATATTTTCAGGTAAAATTTTGGCTGTTTTTAAGTTTTTCACTGAAATTGCCAAGAATCAGTAGATTTTCAAATGTTATTGGGAAGTTGGATGATGAAAATTCAGGAGTTTCCCGATAAAATCAGTAGAGTTGGCAGCTATGCTATGTATTTTTACACTAGACACAGAAAATATCTATCATCAAGAATGAAATATTTTTTATCGATGTTACAAAAGATTGTAACTTAAAATTTTATTCAACAAATAAATATTTAAAAATTATTATATACATTTTTAAGATAAATAACAATGGGAGAACAATAACACTTTCCATAATATTGTGAATATAAGAATAAAATATTACACACAAAATAGAATTTTTTATGATGAAAAAAGTTGGTTATTTATAAAATTTTATTTATAATCATACAAAAATTAAAGCTAAGAGCTATTATATAGAAATCACACAATATTAGAAACAAACTAAATTTTTAAATAACCTACAAATTTATAAATTAATACATTTTTAAACTTTATCTTTATAGAGATTAATTTAAATTCTGTATCTTTTTTATTCAATAAAAGAAAAACTTGCTTCAATGCAAAGAATTAGCAAATTTTCTCAAAACAAAAAGCTATATACTACATTTAAATTGTATGTGTAGATCAGTGACTCTCAACTTTTTATTATCACGACACACTTTTAATGATTTCAAAATTTGATAGCACACAAAGAAAAAAATAAGTTTAAAAATCTTTAGAAGCCTATAATAAACTGTGTAAAATAGTGCATGATAATAATTTTAAATGTAAAATAGAATTTATAATATGTACTATAAAAACAGTACATTTATTAGGGGATTAATTACAAAAAGAATGTTTTTAATGAGAAATTTGAGCTTGATGTTTTTCGATAATTTCATTAATACTTGGTCGTAAAAATGACAACACGTACTACTATCACATCATCTAGTACATTTAACAGTCTTGATCTTTTCTCTGTTTTTCTGTTAGTTAACACTGAAAATGCAAATTCACACAAATAAGATGTAGAAATTTGTAATTGTAGATACTGGGAGCACTTGAAACTTTACATGGGGCAAATAATTCACATTATATGAAAGGTTACAATTATCAAAGATAAAAAGTTTTTAACTGTAAAATCAACTTTTCCTTTATGGTGTACTTATCTTCATTTTATGCAAACTTTACTAGTAATTAAAAAAGAATGATAATTTTTACTACATACATTTTTAAAATTTGGTGGCACACAAAACTGTTGCAGCACAGAGGTTGAGAATCACTGGTGTAAATCTTACAATTCTCAAACAAATATTTTTATGAAAACAAATAAACCTTTTATTTTATTCAATATTTCAAAATACATGGAACATAACATTATGAAACATAAAGTAAATACAATTTAATTTAATATCACAGTTGAATTCAATTTGAAAACAAACATAGTCATAATATATCATACGTGTAAAGAAAAGATATTTCAATACTTTATCAGGAACCACTCAAATTGAATGGAGTATTGATGATAAATATACAAACTAAAATTATTGCGAATATTAGTGTTTAAAATGTTAGTACATATAATAATTGAAAAATGATTGCAATAAAATCTTGAACAATTTCAAAGCACAAACATTAACAATTGTGTTCTGAAACATATAGTAAAGAAAATAAATTGAAAGAAAGAAGGGATAAAGATTTTACTTATTTCTCAAAATTCATGATCACACATTTAGTAAATTTAAACAGAATCATCCGGGGGTAAATGTACTTCTGGATAGGGCTCACGTGGTGATGGTTGAGGTGGTAAAATGAATATTTCATCATAATTCACTTCACCTGCAGCTCCTTCAACCACAATATTATTTGCAGGAACTGATGCTTCAATGCCATCAGCATCTAAATTGGTGATAGATTTACTGCGAACACACTGAAAATCAACATGACGACTCTTAGCTTCTTCTTTTTCCCATGACATTCTAAGGAATGGTCTCTGAACATAATTATAAATGACTTCAGCTCTTCCTCCAGGCCGGCACTTAACTTTCTCCTTATGAGTGGGATAACCTTCAATACCCAATCTGATCTTTTTCAAACCTCTTTCCTTCAGCACCTTCTTGGCAACATCACGATTTTCAATGTATTTAAAAAATCGGTACATCTCAGTGCTGTAAATAATTTGGGAATGTTCCTCTCCAGTTTGTGGTGGGTAGTCTTCATCCCAATCGACTACATCATCATCTAGTAATACTACAATTTGACATTCCCTGTCGCCTCTCTGAGCTGATGTAACCATCATAGGTAAAATCAATTCCTCAAGGAAATTTTCAAACTGCCTTCGGGCTCCTTCATTTGAAAGTTCATGAAGAAATCCTCTTAAATTATGACACCTGATGGTCTTAGAATCAAAAGGAATCAAAAGATAATCACAGGCATCTCTTAATTCAGGTACAGAGACTGTAGGAGGACAACGAATGACCCCAGTTTTAAAATACTCTAATATTGCTCTAAAAACTGTGGCTGATATACCTTCTGCAACTTCAAACTCACCTCTATCATTTGGTCTAGTAATGTTATTCTCTAAAGAAGATCCAAACATTCTTCCTAACATTGTATCAGGATAGGCAGCAAATAATGCAGGGTCTACAACAAAACGAGTGTTGTCAACAACCAATGTAATCCGTTCATCACTAGCTGGAGACACTAAATTATGATTTGCAGCTGGCACAGAATTTGAAGCTGAACTTGACATTTTGTATAAGACTTGAAATTTAGAAATTTCGAATAAATCAATTTAAAAATCCAAACCTGAAAAATAAATCTGATTAATCAATATAAAATTTAAGAAAGATTAGCAAAAGAGATATTTAGTATGATTAAAATATAATTTTACTTAAACAGTAACATAAACTGGCAACATTTTATAAATCAATGAAATTTTATCATGCAAATTTAATCTTCCATACTTCTTTAGATTTGTAAAATCTTCAGGGAATATTCATAATACAAAAGATAATAAATAAATAGCCCAATAAAAAACCAATCAAAATTACTTGATTGATATAATCATTAAAAAAAGATAGTTCTAGCTATGTAGCACGAATTAAAAATAAATATGTAAATATAAAATATAACAACTGCATTCTTTTATTTAATCACTTCAATATATATATATATATATATATATATATATATATATATGTTTTACATAAATATTTCAATTATAACCATTAATTGCATAATAAAATTTATAAAATTATGTAAAATATCAAACGTAAATGATTAATTAAAACATAATCAATCCTTTTTATCTATAGCCAAGGATATTCAAGATCCAAGCTATAACACACAATTCTATAATTTTCCAACAAACCAGTGAAAAATATAAAGTGCAGTATATAAGCTTGAAGAATTCTTCAAACATAACTGTTTCTCAATAAGAAAATTAAATAAGACTGATTCCTAAATCATGGCCGAGGTTTAACAATTAAAAACACAAACACACACTAAAGAAATAAATAATTCTGCCACATATATTAGCTACAGTCAGTATTATCAGTTACCAACATTAAGCCACTTATAGCTCTAAGTAGATTATCCAATAATAGTAATTTATCTATTCATCAGTATAAAACAGCTTAACTGTTTCTTCTCTATAAGTTGCAAAATATTTTTCAGCTGATAATCTATATTTGATAATTGATCAAAATACTTCATGATATTAGTGGAAGATAAGTAGAAGGAAATTTATCTTCTAATTTTTCTCCTTCTTGAAGGTATGTAATTTGTTTTCAAAGCTTTTTAAAATTTACCTTTTTATTATTATTTAATAATTTTTTAAGAAATAGTTTTAAAGAAGATTAAGTCAAAGAAATTGCATTTGATGATTTTTTCAGATCAGACATATAATAAAAATCAGCTTAAATCAATTCAAAACTTTTTCAATGTAATTTTATAGATTTTGCAAATACTTATTATTAAGAGATATAGAGAAACTAAAACAAGAAAACTTCAAATAATGAACTTTCTCTTACATATTCTTTCTTTCACTTTTTTGATGCATTCTTTAATCAAAGGTAAATTGATTTTGTAAATAAATTATGTTGAAATCCTTATTGTTTGACTA
Organism: Latrodectus hesperus; assembly: GCA_037975125.1. NCBI lineage: Eukaryota > Metazoa > Arthropoda > Arachnida > Araneae > Theridiidae > Latrodectus > Latrodectus hesperus. The sequence continues at coordinate 91,515,600 of CM075857.1, forward strand.
ATAGAATTATACATTTCTGTACCACGTTCAAATTTAATCATAGTTAAAATTTGTTATTGGCATGATGAAATTGAATGTTGCATTTTGGATTTCTAAACACATGCTTACTCCTGTAGATGTTTAACAATTTGGATTTCCTACCAGACAATGTATTAATATTTTCTACTATATACGAAAATCCTCCTAGAAGACAGTGAACAGATGGTCACATATCCAACAATTGCTTGATACTGAATCTGTTACAAGAGTCATTATTAAGCACAAAATAAGTAAAATAGTAAGATTAGGTTTTTGGGAATAAAGTCTTTGTGTTCAATGTATAATCATTTTTTAATGAAAAGATGAGTGATGTCCATTTTGCACAAGAGTATTCATGGATTAGTTTGTTTATAACTCGAAAGTCACTCTTTAGGTATGAACACTAAATTGATAAAAACTTACAGCTTAAAGTAGACTCGTAATCATTGCAAAAAATTAAACCTAAAAAATTAATTGAATTCACAAAGTATTAATTGAAGGATAAAAATAATTCCTTTTGTAAATAATTTCTAAATTTTTATTCTGAATTATAAATAAAAAAGGGAAAACTGTGAACAAGATTCAGATCTGTAATGTTACTGGCAATTCATTTATGCCGAAACATCAAGAAGAGGAGGACATAGAGATAACATACACTATCATCCTGTTGTAATTTAACTAAAGATCCAAACACCACTTTTATGGGATAAAAAAATCTCATGATATAAATAGAGGGATTTAATTCTTTCATATATTCAACTCTCCTAACAAATAATACATTAATCATAAAAAATAAGTTAATATCGATAAAATAATGTATAGTAACTAAGTATACTTACTAGATCTTTACTTATAGAAAACATCAGTTGTTATCAAATAATTAAGAAAAAAAGAAATACAAATAAATGTACATCCTGTTATTAGAGTCTCATTTGAAATATAGCTACAATACTGAAATATTTGTGTTGAATCAATATGTAGTTTCATTTTTACCAAACATAACAGTTCATTGAATATAAAAAGGAATACAATAAATATCTATACAATACATAAACATTATCACATTGTAAACCTACAAAAAATCAGTGGAAGGTATTGTTTTCTTTGATATTCTTCTTCTTCTTCGAGTTGGGTTTGTATGTCATTGAGCACCTCTGCTTTTATCAGCATTTTGTACTGTTAATTCTTTGATATTTATAATTTTTTTCCATTATTTTTATAATATTAAACTACAGTTAAACACAAATTAATATTACATGCTCAATAATTTAACTCTAACATTGAATATTTGATAAATTTAGAATTTTCCATACATTTTAAGATGTTATAAGATATATTCTATTGCTATACTATTTCTGTAAAATATTACACATTCACAAATACAACCTAGCAAAACTAAATTTAGCTATATGAAGGTAATCTTAATAAATATTAAGGCAAGCAAACATAAGAGCAGCCTATTAAATATATGTCTTATTATAAATTTAGCATAATTCTTAAAATGAAATAATCAGCAAATTCGAAAATTAATAAAAAAATTGATTTTACAACAAAATTTTTTTACGATATTGCGAATAATCATTTTAATTTCCCGCACACATTTCTTCTTTGACTACTTTGTGTTACAAATAAATTCTTAATATAGATATAAGTAAATATTTTTAAATCCGAAATTTATTCGGGAAAAATAAATAAAATATATAAGAAGCTTTACTGTACTAATTTGAATGCATAATAGAACTCTATTCATGATTAGTTTGTTAAAATAAAAGTTCTAATACAACAATTGTAGAATGTATATTTAGCAACTGATTTATATTTGATATTAAGAACTAACATGATTAATAACTATCCATAAATAATAATTTGACTGAATGTATTTATACATGCATATTGCATATAGTAAGTAGTTCAAAACATAAGTTACTAAATATACTTCTACATAAATTTAACATTATCACGTACGTTAATTTATGGAAAACTGTATCGTACGTTCTAAGAATGATACTATAGATTCTTCTGAATTACTTCGGACTTTTAAGGTTAACATGAATAATGTAGAATATTAATGATCCTAAGAAAACACAGTTTGAAAGTAAAATAACGGAATATTTTACTATCCATTTACTCAATGTTTACTTTTGATGCCTAAATTTTAATATGAGATAAAATATAAGATCAAATTCTCAGGAAATTTACTTTTTGAAAAAAATGAATATATAAAATAATAATATATATAATAATTCCAGTAAAAGGAAGATACATGTATATTTTCTACATACATTAAATGTCACAATACTAGGGAAGATGGAAATAAATCTTCATAAAAATGAACATGTACCTTTATTTCACAAAATTGGTTTCAAAACATCGTTAATATCTGGCTGTTTCAAACAGCAAGATGTGAACCAGAGAAAGCATTATTATCCTACACAATCATTCTTATCATTTTTTTTCTGGTGTAATCAAAGTAGGAGGAAACTGCGCATGCTCCATGCTCCGTGTGTTATTCAATACTCGTGTGTTCATTCAAAAATATAAACAAATCTCCTGCGATTTTAAAATCAAATTTGTTAGTTTTAGTTTTTGCCTGATGGTTATTATGTTTTTTAAATGTATGGGAAACAAAGAGCATTTAAAATGCTTTTAATATTACTAAAACTAAATTGATATAGGTTATGAGAAAAGTATTTGATTTAAAATTCTATTGCAACATTAATATAAGAAGTTTCTGTTACGTTGTTAGATGTATGTCGATAAATGCAAATATGGCTACATTTGAATCGTTGAAATTTGAAAATTTAGCATTAAGAAAATTACCGATTGATCGTGAAGAGCAGAATTATGTGAGAACTGTTAATGGAGCATGTTTTTCAAAAGTTAAACCCACACCATTGATCAATCCTAGTTTAGTTGTTTGGTCACCATCTGCTATGGAACTTTTAGATTTATCCGAGAATGAAATGAGTCGGATGGATGCTGCTGAATATTTTTCAGGAAATAAATTATTTCCAGGATCAGATCCAGCTGCTCATTGTTATTGTGGTCATCAATTCGGAACATTTGCCGGTCAATTGGGTGATGGTGCTGCTATGTAAGTCTATTACAGATAATTTAATTCACCCTTGTAGTTTTTTCATGTATTCATAAATTAAATAAAAACTTATAATTACAATATTCTGTTACGAGTTATTTTATAAGCAATGAGTTTCATAATTTCTTTTAAATCAATGAAATAATATTTGCCCACATTATGAAATAATTAAATAATTTGCTTAAGTTCATTGGGCTGTGTAAAAAATGCAGTTATTCAAAACATTTTAAAGCACAATAAAGTCCATATGTTAAATTACTTATCCAAATTTTTTCAGTATGAATGTCGATGATATTATATAACTATGTTGGGTGTTATAAATTATATTTAGCAAATATATATTTTAATCTTTTATTGTAAATAGTAACTGAATTTTGCTTCTCTATTTTTACTTTTTTTATTTAAGTGTTAATTGGACAGGGACCTAATATATATTTTTTATGCATTCCAAATTGAAAGGTGAACTGAAGACTTGAACATTAAGTTTTCCTCTCAACAAATTGTAAATAAATAATATTCATGATAATAAAAAGGAAATTAAAGTCTAATATTATTTATAAATAACTTAAAATGAACATTACAGTCATTAAATTTTGTATTGGAATACTTGAAATTTCTTCACGGGTCATATTAAAAAACACAGTTTAAAAAATATATGTTTCTGAAAAATTTATAATGCATTTTGAAACTTTCATTTAAATATAATTATTTAGAGGATATTTTGAAAAGTAATCATTTGAACTCAATCTTAAAACTACTATTTTTACAAAAATGCATTCGGCTAATGCTGTTTTCTTATATTTTAATTTGTGTTTTTAACATTGATTCCTTAATCAAATGTTTGATATATCATTTCCAAATTAAATGCCAAGCTACTGACTAGTGATTTGGATTTGTTTTGAACTCTTAGTACTCATTTAATTAGCTCTTGTATGCAGAAAATGATCATTGAGAGGAAACCAAAGCAAATAATATAAAAAAGTTTGTGGAAAAAATATTTCTTGGAGAAAAATTTCCTTAATTAAAATCATTTAAAGGAAGAAATTGTTAGGTATCATAAAATTATTTTTCTTTCATTTATCCTTATACAAGATTTATTATACATGAATTTTTCTGGCACAGGTGCCGTATACATGATTCCAAATTCTGAATTTTTTTGGTGATGAAGAAATGTTGCCAAGATGAAGTATCGCAATGTGCGCGATTACATAAATACTGGAGTAACCAAAATAGAGTTTTCTGCATAATTCTTATAGGTCTCCATATGTATGATGTAATAAAAATGAGGTTGCCAGATACATAGGAAAATCTGCCAAAAAATTGTCATTCTCAGAATTTGGCATCCTGGATTATACAGCACCTGCACTATTTTTCTTTCACTTACTCTAATTTTAGATTAAATGTTTTTAAGTTCAATGTTGATAAAAGGTGAAATGGTGTTTGTTAATAGTTACAACTCATAAGTAACAAACATAATTTTAAAACTGAAAATTTTGATTTTATTTCAATTTCACTTATTACTCAGATTTAAAATATATTTTAATATTTTATGACAAAAAGGAAACTGCTATAAGATAGTAAAAGTTTTTTTTTTTTGCTGTAAATATTATATATAATATAAATATTATAAATAATAAATTAATTGTAAAGCTGTTTTGTTAAAGTTTTTGATCTTGACAATAATTATTTGATGTTAGCATTATGTACAAAAACTATTATACAATGTTGATGCATTATATTGATCTTATAATATTTTTGTATGTTTTTTTATGCAGGTATCTTGGAGAAGTGATAAACAAGAAAAATGAAAGATGGGAAATTCAGTTGAAAGGTGCTGGGCTTACTCCATATTCCAGAACAGCTGATGGCAGGAAGGTCTTAAGATCAAGTATTCGAGAGTTTTTATGCAGTGAGGTTGTTCATTTTAAATTAATATTGCATGGAAAGAAATTCATGAATTCTTTTAGGTTACCATTAATAATTTATAGTTAATTTTTTCACCATCACATTGGATTTTTTAAAAATGATATATAATTTAACTATAAAATAAATTAATACTATAATTATAACTATAATAAGTAAGTAACCTGCTATACAATAGATTATAGATATTATATTTATAATTTATTTTACAATAAGTTAGAAATAAGATTATGTTTAGGAAATTTATTAGCAATGCTTTTTTATGAAGTAACATTTTTTTAAATCATAAATTACTCTCTTAGCCAAGAGTATTTAATTATCTTAATTGTAAAACTTTAAAAAAAATTGTAAAATTAATTTTTTATTATTTCTTGCATTATAATCAATATCATCGTTAAATTCCAAGGTGATATGCCATACTGTAATTACTTGTACCATATTTGTAAATTTTTCTTCAATGATTATATTAGATAGTTACTGCATAGACAACAAATTTATTTTGACTTCTAATCTACTGATTTCCATTCATATAAATTGAAGTTATTATGTAGTGAATCAACCATGTATGCTTACTCTTCTTGAAACTAGGATTTATCTTAAATCCATTTAATTAATTTCTTTTTGTGTTGCTTTTGATTAATAATACCCCCATTTATTTCCTCAAACTATTTATTTTTAGTAAATTATCCAGTAATTAAAATATCTAAATCAATATACATTCATTTCCACAAGTTAAGCACAATGTAAAATGCAAAAAAATCAACAAATACTGCTTTGATTGACACAAAATACAGAAGGAAAGTAGAATATATATTTATGCATAAAATAAAATCAATAATTATATGCAGAAATGAAAACAATATTAAATTTTTTTAATTTATCAGATAATGTCATACTGGAGATTTAAACTGAATTATGTATAAAGTGAAAATAAACAGCATAAAATGAGGAAAGGACATGAATAGGGTATGTGATCCTGATAAAAGTTTACACCTTGTGACCATGCTTTCAATTAGGTGGTCAACCACTGCAGAATTTAGCAATAGCCATTCTTCTTGTAGAGCAGCTTCCAGCTTACTAAGAATAACTGGAGGTGGGAAACGTGAAGATACAGCACAGCCAAGAGCATCCCAAAGATTTTCAATGGCATTAAGGTTGGGTGAATATGCTGACCACGCCATATGCATAATCCCTTCACTCTACAGGTTGTCATCAATGACGTCAGCTCTATGGGGACATGCGTTATCGTCCATTAAAACAAAAGTAGGGCCAACTGCTGTAGCGTACAATACCACAATGGGTTCTAGGACTTCATCTCAATACCGGACAGCCGTCACAGAACCCCGTTTATAGATGTGCAATTCAGTGTGGTATCCTAATGAAATCCCTGCCCACACCATAATGCTTCCACCTCGGAATGTGTGATGTTTTGGGGCTGATTCCATATTCCTTGTTCATGCCATATCCTTATATGCTTGTCATCTGACTCCAGAACAAATCTTGACTCATCAGTAAACATGACGTTGCCCCAGTCAAAGTCCTGTTGACATGTTCCCAGCACTACTTTAATCATGCCTCTCTTGATTGGACAGATTGACAAACACAAACTCGAGGTACTCGGGCATACAGTTCACTCATATATAATCTTCAACGTACAGTAGCTGTAGATATCACTGTACCAATAGATGCTGTAACCATAGATATCACACATGTGAAGGTCGCTGTGCGATTTAGCTTTGCCAAAATCGCAATATAGCAATCTTCTGCGGGGTTTGTAACTCTTGGGCGACTGACTATGGGCCTTTGGACAACTGTCTGTGTGGTTTGCAATTGTTTCCATAAACGTGAAATTAAAGAATGATGAACGTCGAAAAAAATCGCGACATCTGAGATCGACTGTCCTGCTTCAATGTGCTCCATAGCATGCCAGCGCTCAGAATCTTCCATTCGTTTTCTGAAAATCATAGAAACACGTATGTCTTGAAAACAAATTGTACTAAAGTTTTAAACACCTATTTACACTTACAATCAACTTCTGTAATCCTTCATAAAGCTGGTATCTTATAAGACCGCCTTTTTTGCATATTTCTTGACATGAAAGCGCGATTGGCTGTTACCTAACATATTTGCATACTTCCAGCTACCTCTGCAGTGATTTGCATCCTCTTCAATTCTGATTGGCTTCCAGAAATTAGCATTTTCCTTTCCGTGCTTAACTTTTGGAAATGAGTGTATCTTAATCTTGGCTCCATCATACTAATTCCAGTGTAGAGTACAAAATTTCTTATTTGGTGTTTATTTCAATCTTTATAGTAATATTGTATGTTATTTTAATAATTTACTAAAATAAATTAGAGTTCTCATTTTTTTTAGGATGAATGGAAAAATACATAAAATAAATATATTTTTACCTTTTCTTTTTAGATAACTCAAATATTGTTTCCAAAAAAATTCAAATTATTTATAAATGTAATTTTCTCCAAAATGAAAATTTCATTACATTTGACTGTCTAGAGTTAAGACACTAAAATGCAGATTGCACAGTTATTTCTTTTTAGTATTTTAATCATTGTACTTATATAATATGTAAATATTTAATGAAGAATGAAAGTTCTTGCAATTAAAAGTTTTTTTTTGTTTTCTTATTTTGCTATATTTAGAACTGAATATTTTAATATAATGGTTATTATTAAATTTCACTAAACTTTTCTGTTAACCTTTGTATAAATGAAATGAATTTATTTCATATCATAAAAAATTCATACTTTAGGCTATGCATTTCTTAGGGATTCCTACTTCTCGAGCAGGTACTTGTGTTACTTCAGATTCTAAAGTTGTGAGGGACATATTTTATGATGGAAATCCTAAAGAAGAAAACTGTGCTGTTGTTTTGAGAATAGCACCTACATTCATTAGGTAAGTCGATCTTAAACATACATGTATTTTCCTTGAGCTAAGAAGTATAAAAATGTTATTAACCAATGTATCTAGAATTTATATGCATTAATATTTAATGTTTAAGACGTAACAATATTGCTTTTAAATTTGTATAACCATGCTTTTTTGATGAGTGACATTGAATATAAAATTTAGTAAAATTACATGAATTGCTTTATTATATTGTATCAATTTTAGGAATATGTGTAATTTTTAAAAATAATACATTTTCATAAATCACACAAAATGTCATTAATTTCTATTAATGAAAATGTCAAAAAAGTAATAAATACCCCTCAGAGAATAATCTCAATAATTATTTTTTAAGTTATATCTAAAGACAGGTTAGATAAGTAAAAAGCTGTTCTGTAGATATTTGACCACTGAAATTGCTTACCGAGTTTCACGTAAAAATTTTGACAATCAATGTTTTTTTATAAAATCTAAAAACCCAGGAGTTTTGTTGTGAAAAAATTCACTTGATTTAAGGCATGAACAGAATTACTTGTTCCGTCTCAAAATCCAATAAATTTGAAATCTTTCTGTTAACCTGTGTCAAATAATAACTAAAAGTAATTCTGACACTTCTATCCTGAAAGCCCTTGCCCTCAAATATTAAACAGTTTTTTTTTACCTTAAACCAGAGTGAATTTGAATCTTTACCCATTGATGTGGATCCCTGTTGTTTGATGGGCCTAATGCAGGTGCTGGTGTTTTCTCCAAAATTTTCTCTTTCTACATCCTTGTAGGCTGGAGTACTGCATTTGATGCTGAAATAGGTGTGATCTGCACAGCTCTATCTCAGTTGACATTTGGAAAAATTCACAAGAGCATTTATCCTCACTGATTCCAAGGTTGCTCTGTTAACTATCATTTCAGATAAGGATCCCATAATGCAGGATGTATTGGATTGTCATCATTATCTGAAAAACTTGCCATTACTCAAGAAAATTATTGACCTCCAATGGGTTCCTGCCCATTGTGGAATTCCAGGTAATTGAAAAGCAGACTTTGGTAAAAAAGGGTGCCTTAATCACACAGAACATTTCTTGTGTCTGTGCTCTTCCATACTATTAAAAATCTTATCAATAGGTCTACCAAAATATGAGCTTAGTAAGAATTCTATCATTGTATTTCACGTAAGTTCTGTAAGAATACCTTCCCGAATTTGTGTAACCAAGGTAGCAGCCAAATGATTAGCGCTCTTGCCTTCGGTTCAACACTTCGTAGGTTTGAATCCCACCTTGGGAATGGATGTTTGTAGTGGTTCGGAATCCACTTTAAGCTGTAGGTCCCGGTCTAATTAGCCCTCATGTGCAAAAAATGATCGTTGAGCGACAAACAAACCATACCAAACCCGAATTTGTGTAATGGCCCATGGCTTAACGCAGTCGCTGAATTCTGCCTTGCCTCTGCACATAACTACCTTTGAAATCATCTCTATAGATTCAAAATAGTTCCTTCTCCACTATGCACTCTGTGCGGCTCTGGGGAGGTGATGGATTCTGTGTATCTTCCTCACTGTCCTACTCTACATAAGAATTTTCTCTCAGAGCATTATTGGGAGTCAAGAGACAAGTTAGATTAATGGACTCTGTTGCAGCTGTTTTTTTGTTTTTTGTAATCTGTGTTTTTAGATCTTTATTCTTATCTTTTTTACTGTAACTGTTCATAATCTACCATTAGAAATAAAAAAATATTTTTCTAAAAAATTCTCATAGTTATGTCGACTTAATATTATCATAGTGGCATCCACTTAATGACTGATGAAACAAATGTTAGGTTTCTTGATTTTTTAAAATTATTTTTTAGTCATTTTTAATATTTACAACATATAAAAAATAAAAATACAATTACACTTATTTTTTATGAAAATATAAATTCAAACTTTTATCTTTATGAAACTTATTTAGTAATTTAGTAATTATATTAAAATTTTAAAAACATGGTAACATGAAAAATTTGAAGATATTTTTAAGATTTCTCATATATATATATATATATATATATATATATATATATATATATATTTCTTTTTATTATTTCTAAACTAGTAATTTTTCCTAAATTTATGATTTATTCAAACTTATTATTTAATGTTTTTCGATACTTATATTGTCAATATCAATGTTAAAAAAATGTAATAATGACTTTTAAATAATTATCTTAAATGAGTTATAATAACTTTTTTAAAATTTTGCAGTTATTTTCTAAATTTTCTCGATATGAGTAAATCATAAAGACATAAATCATCAAAGAAATATATCAAGACAATCAAAATTACCTTAATGGTCAGTAATAAATTCAATTGCACTGCATCCATATTGCTTAAAACTGTAGAAGAAAAATTCAATAACTATTAAAACTGTAAGATCAAGTATCAACAGAAAGCAAGTTCAAGCTCTAAAGCAAGAACTGCATTTGAGTTCCAAATTTTCGGAAATGTTCTTGTGAATAATGAAGCTTATATCTCTCTTTTGAAAAATGCAATCTGAAACATTACTATGCATTAAAAACAGAGTATATTTGCTGGAAATAATATAACAATGTAGAAAGTTTTCCTTAAATGCATTTGGATTGCTAGTTTTTAACAAAGTTTTCTAAATTGCTCATTTGAAAGCATGATTTTTTAATATTTGAAGTGTTATTACTGCTATTTAGAGCTGGATATAAAAAAAATCAATTTCCTTACATCACTGGTTTTCTATTATACATCTTTCAGTGTATCATCTTTCTTGAATATTTTTCACGCTATTGAGCGAATTTGAATGAGAAATGTTGGAAGACCAAAAATAAATAAACATTAATACACAAAAGCATAATGTTTTATGAAATTAAGTTGTATATATTGTTAATAAGGTTCGTTAAAGTAACAACAAGAGAATTTGCCAAATTGTTAAAATTTTATTTTTTGTCTCGGCCAAATTACCATTTATTATATTGAAATAAAAGATAATATTTCAGTTTAAGTAATTAAAATTAAATTTTGAATCTCATTATGTTTATTCCATACTTCACAAAAATATTTCATAAAATTTTGTAATTTATATTACAGATTTTTTAACAAATTTGTTAAAAAATTAATTTTTTTATCATTAATATAGTATTTCAAAAATTATATTTCTTCAACATTAAAGATTTAATAAAGTTACTTTATTTAATGTTTGATGATAAGAACATTCTTGAAAAATTTACTTTTATTCTTTTTAAGAGTAAGCTTTGTTATTTTTATTTATTAAATAAATAAATGTTATATTAAGTTTGATTCATTTTAATATAATTTTTAAAAATAATTATTATGATTATATGATTTTTTAAATTAAATTTATAAAATTATAATTTAAAAACTCATTATATTTATTAAATTTAGAAAGTATTTTACTTAGAAAACTATTATATATTTTATAGTAAATTAAATTTTGAATGTTTTCATATTTTCAGGTATTGAAAAATATTACTCCTGTAAGCTTTATGTTACACTTTCTTGCAAGTTATCTTATTTTAGGAACTAGCATGTTTAAGAATCTCATTCTTAATTTTGTGTTACTTAAAAATTGTTTTTTCTGTCTTTGTCCTATCATATTTGCTTATAGTTAACTATAAACTTTTGGAACTAATTCTTTCATGATTTTGGAAAAAAAGTAAATTTTAAATTTTACTAATTAACCTATTCATTGTGTGTATTGTTGATATGGATTCATAAAACTATTCATTTTATGCCTTCTTTTTACAAAATTACAACTTGATTTTTCAATTTTTTTAAGAGAGTTGAACTCAATTAAAAATTTATTTATATTAAAATTTAATTGTTTATATTATTAATAAAAATATAAATAAAACATATTAATTTTATTGTTTTTCTTTTAATTCTTTTATAAAACCTTATCATTTATAAATATTTTTGTTTATGCATTGATTAATGGTCTTTTATTTCTTCTAGGTTTGGTTCATTTGAAATCTTTAAAACTTTAGATCCATTAACTGGAAAAGTTGGACCTAGTGTGGGAAGGGTAGATATTTTGCATTCACTCTTAAATTATGTCATTGACACATTTTATCCTCAAGTATGTATAATTTTTGTTATATTTCAATTATTTCAATAAGTTTTATATTATTTTTAGAACAATTTTATTTCTAAAAATTATTTTTATAGATAACTAAAGCAACTAGCATTCAAAATGGAAAGTATATTTTATTTTTCAAAGAAATTGTTTTGCGCACTGCAAGGCTAGTTGCTGAATGGCAAAGCGTTGGTTTTTGCCATGGGTGAGGATTTGTTTTTTCTATTTTTCTTTATTAAATATGAATTAAGTTTTAATAAATGTTTTCTTGTCTTTATCATATTTTTATTAAATATTATGTAGATATATAGTCTGATTGCAGTATAATTAAAAATTTTTATCAAACAGCAACAAAGCATATTTAATTCTATAATTCATATAGAAGATTTAAAAGAAGATCACATTTACTGCTTATTAATCAAAATAGTTGCTTCAGGAAGTCAATTTTTATCTGCTTTGACTAATATCTTCATAGGTTTAGGTTATTTATTTGAGTGAATATTTTTAAATGTTGACATTCACTGCCTCATAATTTTACAAATGTCATGATCATACACTTTGAAAATTTTTTAATGGAATTGCTAGTATATAGAGAAATCTTGTTATCTAACCAGAAAGATTAAGATTTACGTTAATTTGTTGAATATTTAAATTTGTTAATGCTGAATATTCAAATTATAGCAGCATGCCAATGATTTTATTAAGCTGAGGAGTGTTTTTATATTTCTTTGCTCGATATCCATTGCTTTTCATCGTTACATTATATTGCTTTTTCTTAATGCAAAGTTGGATGTATCTTTTTTCTCTCCAAAGATAAAAACTCTAAAAAAATTTCTTTTTTTAAAAATATTTGTAAGTATTTTTAAATATAAATGATTTTCAAATTTCTAACTTCCACTATATCTACTTTTAAATGTTAACTTTCATTATATTGTGTTTTTCTACTCCATAAACTGGAATGTAATGTTTTCAGATGGTTTATCTTTTCATACTATGAACTTTATTATTCCTTAAAGAAATCTGTAATATTACTATTACAATGTTGTTGAAAAATTTTGACATACTGGAAGACATCAAATGTGGTCTCATAACTTTAAAATTGGAAATTAGTCAGTCTTACCTTCTTAGTAAACCAATGTTGTCATCGTTCATAACCAAAATCATCATCAAACTTAGTTGTGCTAAAATCCTGGCAATAATGTTTGCTATGAAGAAATAATCAGCAAAATAAATATTTTAAATAGCTGATTCATTAGCCATTTAAGCCCAATGTGAGCCAAAATTAAATGACTGATAAATAGATGAAATTAAATAGATGTGGAAAATAACAAATTTAAACTGTCTCAAAATGGCATCTTTGTCAACAACCAAAAAAATAGTCTCACTTCTATTCTCTGAAAGTGCTTGCTAATGCTAAAATCTTACTTTCATTGGATAGTTTTTTATTACTTTTTTTTTAGCTTGTAACATTTGAGCTTAGAATGAAGTGGAAATTTATCCATTCTGGTTGCCAGTAGGTTCTGATAAATAACTAATGAATGATATATTACACATATTTTAATTTTAGAGTAAAGAATAATTTGATTTGTATGTACGGGAACTAATCTTGTAACTACTATGTTATACTATACATATGTATAAGGATATGAAAAGTTGTTATATTTAACTACCATGGAATTCTAATCAACTTTTTTTGCACAAAAACATTCTTGTTATTACCTTTGGTATAATATGAAGTACTATCTCTTATGTCAGTAGAGTGCCTTTTGCCATCTTTTGTATTATTTTTATGGGTCATTGATGTATTAATGACATTAGCCCATTGCATTATTCTTATTACAGTGATCCCCAACCTGTGGTCCATGAACTGGTACCAGTCCATTGATCAAATGGTACCAGGCTGCCCATTTTGTTGAAACTGAATTTAAATTCCTATTTTTATACCCCAAATTAAAAACATCTGTGCTTCATTAAAATTATATTAATTTAAAAAAAGGGACTCCCCAAGGTAGTTGCATAATTTTTTTAATCTCTTAAAAAGAAAAAAAATGTAATCTACCGTAACTATTTTCTCCTTGAATTAGTTTTAATAAAAAAAAATCAATCGTAACTGTAAATATCATAAGTAAAACATGAAAGCACATTGCAAAATTTACATTGGAACTAATGAAAGACTTCCTCGTCTTTTCTTTCTATCAAGACATCACATACAGCAAGAATATAGTAAGGCTTCTGTTAAGAGAAGCTGACTCATCCACCATTTAGTCACCTAAAGACCATATGACCATGATTTCTCTCTACTGTTTTTTGTGTTCTATGCAATTTTTTTTAAATGATTTAGTTTACTCTGCAATTAAAAATGAGTGGATTTTCTGAAATGAGTTATTCTCGTCTTTCAAGAGTTGTACCTTTGGAAAAGAGAAGGTAAATATCATCCTACTCTCTGTTCACTGGTACCTTCTCATGTTTAACAGTGCTTGTTGTGTGTGTTTATTGTGTTTGCTCAAATTTAACCCATAAATTAGCAAAAATGAGTATAAAACAGATGCCATGAAAAAGTTTTCTTGGGGGAAAACCAGTTGAAGAGACGGAAGAGTCTTCAACATCAAAGAAACATAACTTTTAACAGACAATACCATGAGTCATACTTAAAATATGGTTTTATTGGGATAGGTGATACTCTCAAACCAAAACCTCTCTTTAGTTTGCAGTGACCAGCTCTCTAATGACATTAAGAAACATTTAAAATTGCTTTGCCACTTGAACACCAAGCATCTTGAATTAAAAGACAAGTTGTTGAAGCATTTTGAAAGTTAAAAAGGGGAACATGAAGGACAGAAGAAATGTATGAGGACCACCACATCAGAGTAAAGGAGAATGCACTGAGAGCATCATATTTGGTGGCTAACCATATTGCTAAAGATAAAAAGCCATTCACTATTGGTGAAGAATTAAATCTTGCTCACCACTAAAGACATTTGCCATAAACTTCTAGGAGAGGCTGCTGTGGAAAAGATATCACATGTGCCTTTGTTGGCTAGCACTGTGACTAGGCGCATTGAAGAAATAGCCAATGACATTGAGATACAATTGTTGGGGAGAATAATGCATCATCGTGGGACGCACTCCAGGTGGATGAATCTACAGATATTGACAAAGTCAATATTACTTGTTTATTTGCGATGTCTATATCAGGAGAATGTGCATGAGATTTGTTGTGTGCACTATCTTTACCAACTAACACCTTAGGAGTATTATTGTTCAAGTCCTGGATGGTTATATATCAAGACAACTAAAATAGTTCTTTTGTGTAAGAATAGATGGAGCTGCTGCCATAACCAGGTGACTGTCTGATTTAACAGCTTGGAAATTGCACCTGCAAGTGAATCTGCACATTGTCTCATTCACAGGAAAGTGCTAGCAAGACAAAAAATGTCACCGAAACTTAACGCTGTGTTGATTGATTTTGTTAAAGTTATTAACAACATCAAAGCACATACCCTTCACTGGTGCCTGATTGAGCAGCTTTGTGGGGAGATAAATGCAGAGTAAAGATGCCTTCTGTTATACACAGAAATAAGATGGTTTTCCAGAAATAAAATGCTGCTCAAAGTAGCTGAATTGCAGGAGCCAAAAAATTTCTCTTAGAAAAGAAGTAAATACTGGCAGCACATTTCACTGACAAGGTATAGGTCACCAAACTGACTTACTTGTGTGACATATTCAACCTGCTGAATGAACTTAATCTGTGCCTTCATGGGAAAATGACAGCTGTTTTCAAATTGGTAGATAAAATAGCTACTTTTAAAGTAAAACTGGAGATGTTTGAATGGCCCATCAACAGAGGCATTTTTGACATGTTTCAGACATTAACAAGGATTTTAGTCATGACTGAGCCTGAAAATTTATTCTTCCAGCTGGTGCCTATCACTTGTCTTTGCTTTTAAAAGATTCCAGTGCTATTTCTCAACCACAAAAGACCTGTGAACACCATCATAACACTTAAATCCTTATTATCATTTTCGACCACCTATCTGTTTGAAGCGAGGTTTTCTGCAGTAACTGTAATCAAAACAAAGCAATGAAATGAACTGGATACAAGCAACCCACTTTGGCTATCATTATCTCCAATTACTCCTTAGATGGAACTGTCTCATTGCAAAGAAATAAATTCAGGTTTCTCATTGATTTAATGTTTCAGTAAGTTAAAAATGTTAAATCACTTTATATTAATTTTTTGGCATAACTGTATTTTATTTTGAAGGCATCTTTAAACAAAGTTAAATTAAAATTAATAAATCAAAATAATCTAAAATATAAACAATAACCCCTCCCCCAACTGATCGCAGTAAAATTATCAAACGTTGATGCTTAAAAGGTTTGGAAACACTGCTTTATTATATCATTTTCAATCAATCAATATAATATCAAAACTCATGTTTCTAATTTTCTCCCTTCTTTTTACTTTTCTTTAGTTATAAAATTCACTAGGTTTTTCTCAAATTAAGCAAGCATATATTTATGTAAAGTTGCCATATTTAACTATTAATTTAAAAAAAAAAAACCCTACAAATGATGAATTCCTGACAGAATGTATTTCTGTATAAAATTAAATATCTTTATTTAATATATATTACTCTTGAAATGATGAACACTTGTATACATAGATTTCAGAAAAATTATATATGTGAATAGAGATTTAAC
Source organism: Latrodectus hesperus (assembly GCA_037975125.1). Classification (NCBI taxonomy): domain Eukaryota; kingdom Metazoa; phylum Arthropoda; class Arachnida; order Araneae; family Theridiidae; genus Latrodectus; species Latrodectus hesperus. The sequence goes on from CM075857.1 coordinate 91,532,337, forward strand.
TAATTATTGTTTTGAATAATCAATGTGTGTATTTTATCTATTTATATGAACTGTATAAATTTAAATTTTTTATTTCATTAACATAGTGAATTTTTACATGTATTAATTTCTATATTAATTTCACAGTTTAACAATGGCATTTTATTTTTTAAACTTTTAAATATTATAATTAGTCAAAAACTTTTATGTTAAATTGTTACACGTTAATTATTTTTAAATTTTATCATTCTCATTTTTTATTATTTAATTAATTTTTTTCCTATTTCTTTGTCCACTAGGGTTTTAAACACTGATAACATGAGCATTTGTGGGCTAACATTAGATTATGGACCATTTGGATTTATGGATATGTATAATCCACATCATGTATGCAATTCATCTGGTATGTTTCACATTGTGAATTCAAAAATTAAAAATTGGTTTATCAAAAATATGTACATTGTAATTAAAAATATGATTTTTTGAATTACCTAAATTGTATTAAACAATGTTTATTCTAACAATAGATCTTAAGTGTCTTACTCTTTCGCACCTTTAAAAATCTAAATTTTTAAATTAAAAAAGAGTTGAGAACTTGTATTTTATGTTGGTGCTGGCTAACCTACTAATTTCCCAAATATAGTAATTAAATTAAACAAATTTAGCCAGTTCTTAAATCTTTTTTTCGTAAAATGCAATTTTATTAATTTAAAAAAAAAGAATAATTCATTTGCAGTTAAAGTCCTGAAAATTTTAAGTTTTCAATTATAAAATTCAGATTTTTGAAATTTATTTATGAATTAACATAAAATATAAAAAGGCTTAGTTCAGAAAATTCAGGATTATAGTAAAAAATTTTTTATAATGTCATAAAATGTATCTGTTCTACAAGATTAAAAAGGAATATATACTCTTTTTAAGTAGATGCATTTTTATATAGCTTCATAAAATATTAAATCACTTTCAGTAAGGAATCTGAATATAAGCTACAAAACTTTGCTTAAAACAATAAGTATCCTGAAATGCATACATTTTTTTATAACTAGACTTTTGAAATTCTGGAATGAATAAATTTTCTATTCTAGATTTATCAAAATCCTGCAATTGTGTTAATTTATTGCTTAAAAGGAAAGTAATTATTGGCTATTTTGAACTTATTCACATAAGGTCAAACATAACATTTATTAAATATAAATGTTATGTTTGACCTTATGTGAATATTATTATTATATATAATATTTATTAAATATTATTAAATATAATAAGTTTAACTTATCCTAATTATCATTTCCCCCAAGTTTACAACATTCTTGAAGATTAAGAATATTATTCTATGTTGAAATATTTTAGAGACAAATAGCCATAATAAATAATTTTACTGAGAAATAAAAGAGATAAATATACAGATAAAGAAGATTTTTAAATATTTCAAAACTGCTTTTAGCTTTTCAAAGCCAAAAAATTTTTCTTTATTATTTACAATTAAAAATTGCATTTTATTATGAATCTCATATAAGTTTCAAAGTTTTTATTTTCATTATTTATTTACATAATTTTATAAAAAAAATGTGATTTCAAAAAATTCAAGAATGTAATGATTAATATTCAAATATGACTTCAGGATAAATATCTATGTTACAAATAATTTATTTAATTTGAAGTTATGAAGAACTGTCAGGATTTATTGGGAATAAATGTTAAAAACATAAGATTTGAGAGTGTCATCAAAATATCCTACAATTTCAACCAAAGATATGTAACAAAATAGAAAGGCGAGCCTTTATATTAGTAGCCCATCAGGGGAGGCAGAATTCAGTAGGCACTTAATAAGAAAGCCCAAAAAAACATCCAAAATTCAATTATTTATTGACCCAAGTATTCAAATTTATGCACAGAAATATTTTCACTTTCATGAAGGTTATGAGGTGTCATTTTCTTCTATATATAGAAAATCCATATCCTAATTCTACATATATACAGATAGGATAATTTGATATTTCCGTTATTTTGAGGTGTCTTCTAATAGTGTGCAATATCTATTTAGAAATCATATATCATCTTATATAGCTTCTGTTTAGTTTTCAATAGTTCTTTTTGTCTTTTAATTAGAGAATTATTATTTAATACCTTTGTTTGTCTTTGATCTCTGCTATTGCACTAGTACAAGAATCGTTGTTCTGATGAGATCAAAGTCATCACACCAAATCAATTCTTATATGTATGCAGTATTCACCCAAGTTTAATAAAAGTTGTTATTGAATCAGCCATTGCCAGCATATAAGCTAACTAGTTGCTAGGAATAATAGAGTGCCTAGGCTTAAGTCTTAAATTAATATTAGCAATTTTGTTGTTTTCAAAATAGCACTCTAATTAAAAATAAAAGTTAAAGTGGACTTCTATGAAGGTTACAGTGCATATTGGCTGCCAGAACAAATAATCATTCTCTTATAAATGAAATTTATCACAGCAAGTTCTACTGCACATAAGAATGTGTAAGCCATCTAGCTGAAACAATTGTGCAAAACGAGCAATTGTGTATTTCCTTAAAATATAGCATTGTATTATCAACTAAAAGCCTAAGGGATTAACCAGTATAACATTGTTGCTAAATACAGTATTTAAAAGTTATATTTTAGAAAAATAATATCTTTGTAAATTTTCATTAAAAGGATTTTTTTAAATGTTATTACTCTCTCTAACAAAAATAAATAAATATTTTTATTTTTGATCATTTGTTCACATTAATTATTCTAAATTAAATTTTTTAATAATTAAATTAGATAATAATGGACGCTACACTTATATTAAGCAACCTGAAATCTGTTTATGGAATCTTCGCAAATTTGCTGAATCTATTCAACAAGCCATATCTTTAGACCAAACTTTACCTATATTGGAATTATATCAAGAGGAATACCAATCCACCTGTTTAAAGAAAATGAGGGCAAAAGTAATGACTTGATTACTTTTACTTTGTTCATTGTTACTAATTAACTAGCAAATAACAGAGAAAGTATAAATTTTACTTTTGTTTTAAATATATGTAGTTATTTATTTATAACTTATTTAAAAAGAAACATTTCTGAGTTCTAGCACAAATTGTTGGAATAGTTGCTCATATTCTAATGATTTGGAATCCATTGAAACTGTTGACCACAGTCTAATAATAAATCCTTGTGTGCAAAAAAAAAAAAAAAGACATTTAATAGAAACAAACCAGATATAAAAAGAATTGTTTAAATAATTATAATTTAATAATTATAATGTTAGTAGATGAAAAATAAGTAATTTTCTTCTCTTAAACAAAAAAAATTAAAAATAAATATTTAAAATAATTGTGAAAAAAAGACTCAAATCTCTTTTAGATTTAAACAGTATTGCAAGTAAATTTACTATTAAACTATTATCCTCATTCATTTATTAAAATATAGGAAGAAAGGTTAATAATTTTTTTAAAAAAATATTTGTAAATATTTTTTTGAATTTTTTCTTGGAAATTGTGGTTACAGCAAATAATTTATGACTCTAAATTATTAAAGTATCTAAATTTAAAATAATTATATTAAATATATTTATATTAATTTCTTAATAAATATAAAATATTTATTATAAATTTTTAAATAAATATAAAATATTTATTTAAGTATCTTTTTAAATTTTTCCTTGGTAATAGGTTGCAGCAAATAATTTATGATTCTAAATTATTAAAGTATCTAAATTTATATTGAATATTTTCATTAAATGTATTTTTTCATGTATACTTATATTATTAATATCAACTTTTTAAATAAAGTTTTTAATATTTTTTAAAAGATTTATGTTACAAAAATCTATATTTCTTTCTATGAAATTAATGCTGCTATTTCATTTAGTTGCATTTTATTTATAAAAATTTATTATAATTTTTTATACTTTTTAGCTTGGATTAATTGCAGCTGAATTTCCTGATGATATGTAAGTTGAAATGTTTAGTAACTATTAATTTTTGCCAGTTTATATTATATATTTGTAACATTAATTATTTTTATTTAGAATTTCAATTATTGTTAATAGAGCATCCAATAAAAAATAACTATCATAGTGATACTTAAATTTTAACATTGCATGAAGTCACCTTAGAGTCGCTTTTATAATTGTTTTTGCAAAAATAACTAGTGAATAGTTTTCAGTTTTAATTTATGCATTTAATATATATAGTTTTTAAAATAAAATTTTTCATATATGTTATAGGTAAATTACCCTTAGACACACACATTCACATTTTGTAAAATTGTAATTAATTTCAATAATATGTTCATAAATCTTATATTTTCAAATGATTTTTTCCATATATATATATATATATATATATATATAGAATATTATTTATATTTAAACATGAATGATGTATCTTAAGTATTGTTAATTATCTTGTTATAAATTATATTTTTATTATAGTAATCTTATTGAAAACCTCTTTAATGTTATGGAAATGACTGGAGCTGATTTCACTAATACTTTTGTTTGCTTATCATCATTTGATATAAGTCAACCTCTCCCATCTACAAAATTAGTATTACAAAAGCTTATGGAAAACTGCTATTCTCTGGAAGTTATGATTAATAATCATAAATCCAACAATTTGCCACCGTAAGTATTTTATTTTAATAAGTTATAAAATTCCATTTTATTAATGTATGTCCAGTCAGAACTATTTGTTAGAAATTATTTAAGTAACTGCTAGTATTTCTCATGAGTGTGCAATGTAGAATTCTACTGTATTCGTTTTCTTATAAATTCAGTATATTATTAGTTTTAAGGAAATATTCATATTTGTTTTAAAATTCTTAATGGATGTGCATCATAATTTATCCATCTTTCATGTGATCATTTTAAAATTTCATAAATAATTTTTTAGGATTAGCTTTTATTGTTATTTGTTAATAATTACTATTTTTATATTTAGTTAATTATTTAATAAAGGGATTTCACTTTTGAAAAGTATTTGAAATCTGATGACTGATTAATACTTATCAACGATAATCACATTTTTCGTATTATTATTTCTTTGATGCTAACGTAATCAACCAATTAATTAAACATAATATTGTACATTTTATTCACACACTCTGGTGCACAAAACCATAGGAACAGGTGTTTTTTCTGTTATAATTCCATGATAAATCATCTGTGAGACATGAAATTAAGAAGTAAAAGACTGCACTATGTACTTAAATGATGATGGAAGCATGGTTGTATAAAAGTGAATATAGTACATAGAGTCTAAAATCAAACATAAAATGACTTTATTGCACTCATAGTATCATTAGGCACAGTTATCTTAGCAGGGGAACAACAAGCAGATGTTCATTAGAATGGGATATACCCTCCTCTTATTGCAATGCTTGCTTTTCACTGTCTGTCCATATTCAGTACCAGATTTTTCAATAGTTCTTGAGGTAAAAAATCAGAATGAATAAACATTTAGTGCATTTGGAAAACCTTCCCAAACAACAGGTACAGTTATTAAAAAGGTCCAGTTGCCAACTTATAAAGAAATGCAGCATACAAGACAGCTTGTGAATAAGCCACTTTTATGAAGATGTCTGGTTACAGTAAACTATGGCACTTGTTGCTCTGCTGCTCTACATAGTTGCTGAGTGATGGAATTTGCTGTCTGGTTTTAGTCTCTTTTTGTCAGCTGGAAAATATATTGATCATATAATGTTGGTGTTTTCCTGAGACTACAGCACCGACCTTTTTAATAACTGTACCTGTTGTTTGGAAGGTTTTCCAAATTCACTAAATGATTTGTTTGTTGATTCTGAACTCTTCAGCTATTCTAATCGCACTACCCTCTCCTCCTCTTCTAAAGCATTCTGATCATTCTTCTATATCTAAAGTCATTCAGGTAATTCCTTTTAGCTATATTTTAAGAATTATTTTGCGGTTGCAAAAATTATATTTGTGTCCCCATCCTTCCTTTTAATGTAATTTTGAGCTGCATGTACCGACCACACTCTCTTTGCATACTGATGACTTGTCTACTGAATTGAAGTATTTATTGTACTGATTGCAAGAAGTCCTTTTCTAGAATTTTATAGCTATCTGCTAACATTGCTACTAAAGTTTTATACACCAGTGTTTTTATATGTATTCAAGTTTATAAATTTTGTCCTGTCAGAATGATAATTATCTGATTTCCTCTTTTATGTTCTCTATGAAGTGCTAATATTAGATTAATTCTCCTTCGTATCAGACACACACGTTTCACCCATAGACATTTGTTTATAAACAAATCAAATCCTTGGTGTGAAACATGTGATGAACCTTATACTATATATCACATTTTAATCTCATGCCATTTACGTTTAAAAAATTTTTAAACTGACATTTTAACTTTATTTGATTTATTAGGGAATCCACCCCACAGAAAACTATTAGCTTTTTTTATGAGCAATGGGTTTCATGCATTTTATTTAATTTACATTCCAGTTCTTTGGTGATAGTATATACAGTTTCTTCCCATTATTTTATTTCTATTTGAATTTTAATTGTTATATTTATACAGATATTTTTGTTTTTTAAGTTTTAATGTTGCTTGGGTTTTGGAAATAATATTTTGACACAAATCTTAGTTTTGGCTCAGCTTGTCCATTTTTAAACTGTGTGCCCTAAAACCCAACCAACCTCATTTCAGTATAATTACTCACTTATTAAGAAATTTAACATTTAAGTAGTAATTGAACTTCATTCTATAAGATAATGTTGTACTTCTGTTAGAATTTCATTGGCAGATCATTATGAAATTTATTGCAAAGAACTGTGGGTTTTAAATAGTTCAATCAAATTACCATTGATTTTTAACTGATATAAATAAAGCATATGGATTGCATTCTTATTTAAATTTCTTCGAATCAAAGTATACTAATCAAAATTTTAACTGTAAGACTTCGATCAAATCTATCCTCATATAAATAAAATATTTCTATTAATTTTACCATACAGGAAACTATTCTTATTACTTTTACAAACCACAAAAATATATACATTTATATGCAAATAGACATGTGTGCTTATTCACTCATAATCTTTTTAATGTTCTTTTTCTGGAGGACGAATTTCCATATTTAAATTTTTTTATTTAGCAAATTTAAAACAGTAATGCTAATTTTTAAATTTTTTGCAATTGTGGTTCAATACAAATTTCTGGATATGTGAGATTTTATAGTTTCCAATAATTTAAAAACAATTAATTTTAATCATTTCTTAAGAGTAGTGCTTGATTAATTTGACATTCCCAAAGGGCAATTCGTCCATTTGTTATTAGTAATCAGGATTAAATTGGCAGGAAACTCATCCTTTGAAATTTGGAAGTATATGCTATTACGTATAGCTTTAAAAAAATTTATTGTTATTGTAAGGATGTATTCTTTTTTCTTCACTGCTGTCCTGAGATTTTATCAATATTAAACTTCAAAAGAAATCAAGTTTTAAAATTTATTGAAAATATTATGTATTTTTTGGAATTTCTATGAAATATAAATGGTGTTGGCAGTAATTGATGGAAAAAGGATGGGAATAATTATTTATGTTTTAAAATCTATCTAAACTTCAAAATTTGTTATTTATTTATCTATTTATTTATTTTTATTCAAAGAAATTAATTGTGTCTACAAAGAATAAATAAAGTAATTTTTTGGTACAATATTTTACTTTTAAAATTTCTCACAAATCCAGCAAATATTTTATTTGGTAATTGGGTTATTTTTGAAAATTAACAATTATTTCCTTTTGTCTATAACTTTAACATCTCTAATACAGTAAATATAAATTCACTGAACTTTTATTTGTCATTGCTCTAAATAGTTAGTTCAGTGAATAATTAGGAATGTTTTAGTAAGAATATACTATTTTAAAATAAAATAAAAACATATATTTCCTCAGATTCATACATTTCTTTTGGATAATTTTTGGCCATATTTTATTTTAATTTTAGTTTTCAAAAGAGTTAAATTTATTATACTTATGTTTTAAAATTTTATTTGCTAAATACTATAGATTCTGTTTTTTAATAGATTTTTTCATAAAAAACATAATTTTAAAATTAAATTTTAAATTTAATTAATAAATTTTGTGAAGTTTTAATACAGCTGAATTTATATTCAATCTCTTCATGTTATCTACACAGTATTGATTTGTCTTTTATATAAGATGGTATATAGATTTTATATAACATTGTATATATATTTTGCATTTGTATGTTCACCTTTTATAATATAATATTTAATATAAGATAAAGCTATTTCCTAAGCATAATTTTTCCAACTGAAAACCAAAATATTAACAATTTTATTTCTTAAGTTTATTTACTTTGATGTCTCATGAATATGAGACTTCTAAGTAAACTAATAATGTATTGTAGTAAGATAATTAAAGAGTTAATTAATGAGTGAAGCAATAATTTAATTGATAAAAATGACAGTAATAATTTAATTGTATTAAATGAATTTCAAATTTCTTGATATTTATTTTTTCTTATACATCAACATTTGTTTAAAGTGTTACACCTGCAATCATTTCAAAATTGAAAGAACATCCTGTGCTTATTCCAAATCTTGAACGAGCAGGCATCCCTGTTCAATTAATGATTTCACAGCTGGAAAAAGTGGAACATCTAAAAGTAAGTCAATAGCATTGCTATTTTATTTCAGCTTTAGAGTCAGTTGATTCTTTGTATTAGTTTAATGTAAAAATTGATATTATTTACTAAAAAATTTTTAGTTATTTATTTTGCACATTTTCTTTGCAAGGTATTGAAAAATTTCCATCATTCTTATTACAAAATTAATTTTTATTTTTGAAATTAAATGACTGTGTTTTATATTATAAATATATGTTTTATATTTAGAATAATTATCAATTATTAACTTTAAAAAAATTTTTAATGAACTTTGTGGATCTAATTACTTTTCTTGCTTAGTGACAGACAAATAGTAATGTGAAGAGGGCATAGTTAATAATTTAATATGAAAAAATAATTTTATAGTAGTTTCATTGAATGAAGTACACTTTTTATAATAATAGTAAAAGTTGTCTATATTGAATTTGATTAACAAATCAGAAATCTTTCTGTGGGAAGCCACAGAGTTACAACTCTAACCCATTAATTGGATATCAATAATATTCTAATCAGAACAAAGTGAACTGATTTCTTTGAGTACTCTTTCTTAATTATCTGTTATATTTTTGAAACAGAAGAATATCAATCAATTATAAAATCATAAATAAGTAAAATTACAAATCTTTAAACAAAAAGCTTCTTGGTGTCAAAAATGTTTATTATAAATAACATTTTTAGGGGGAAAAAAAAACGCTATAAAACTTAGCAAATATACAATTTGCAGTATTTAACAGCATATTAATTTTTTCTTGCTTTCTACTATCTTCCTTTTTTTATTACACATCTTTTCTCTTTTAAAATCATCTAGGAATATAAACATTTTGAATATTTTATTACCTTAACATTTTTGAAAAATGTTAAAAAGTTTTTAAAATTTTTGCCTAGTTATAGATTTTTAGTATGCATGAAAATTTCTGACACAACTGCAGTGTACTTTCCTATCATGTAGATTCATATTACCCTTTATTCAATTTATGTAATAATAATGGCTTTCTTGCTGAAAAGTATTTTGTTTCATCCTTTTTTTTAATTTTAAATCAATGCTTAGATCAAAGAGATTTAATTGTGTGGAAGCTGTATAATTAATATTAGCAATAACTCCATTGATTTTTATGATTATGTTTTGTACATCTAAAATATATTTAACCAACATAAAACTATATTATTATCTTTTGATTTAGATTGTGATTGCTATAAGTTTAAGAAACTTTTATTTTTGAATTAAGTATGTTTTGCATGAAATTATTGTAATCTTGTTTCATTTATGTTATTATTGTATCAAATATTGATAATTAATATTTGATACTAATAAAAAATATTCTTGTGAGAAAGTGAATTTTACAAAATCGTTTATATTTAAATAAAAGTAGTGTGCAAAAATAGATAATTTACTATGAATAATATATTGCACAGTTAGGAAAAATATATGATTTCAAATTTTGCATAAAGAATCAACTTTGTATCCAAAATAAAATCCCACATACAAAACATTTTGTCACTACTAAATTTTTTCAGTCTTAAAATATGTAAATTGAATTTAATTGCTATATTTATCTACAAGTACAAAATCGAAATTTAGGATATTGAAAACAATACTTACATTTACAAAAAAAAAAAAATACTTGTGATAATTGGCAATTGATTGTTGGTAATTGATATCATTTGTTATATGAATGCAGCATGGATATTGATAACATTTTTAATTTATATTGGGCAATGAAATATAATTTGTTTACATGAATCCCTTTTTTCTGTTACTTTTATGTATTATCAATATTTTTAGCCATCAAAATAAAAGTCTTAGTCTATGTCCTTGAACTATTATTGCATGATTTTAAAAATATTTTATTGTTCACATTTTCTCATGATAATTTTTTCACTAACAAGTATAACTTTTTCATCAATGCAAAAATTTTTATGTGTATTTATTTTATTAGACATTTACAGAAGAAAGCAAAAATGAATATAATAGAAGCCATTGGGACAAATGGTTGAGCAAATATGTCGAAAGGGTAGAAGCAGATTTGAAGTCCTATAATGGCGCTGTCACAACCTACATTAAAGATAGGCTTAAAGTTATGACAAATAATAATCCAAGGTAATTATATTTATTTTTTAATGCTGTAGTGTAATTAATTAAAATTTGTTATAATGCTACAAAAATTTTTATTTATTATGCATCAAAAATTAATGATCTTTATGCTTGAGTAGAAAAATTTTTTTAAAACTTTTCAGTTGTAAATGCAATTATTAAATATTTTGAATCTGAAATATTTTACAGTTAGAAATTTATCTTTTATTTTTATTGCATTTTATTTCAGCGTGTTTATGCCTTGTAAGGTTTGCTATGTTTAAAATATATATTCAGTTGCCTTTCAAAATATATACTACTATGATGTTAATAAAAGAAATAGATTTTCAATAGAGCAATTAATTTGGAAATTTAAAATATAATCTCAAATATTAAACTGAATTTAATGATCTGCATTTTTAAATTAAAATTATTGTACAATATCCTGAAAGTTTTCATATTATAACTTGTAAATGCTATACATCATATTATTTGTAAACTTAATATGAAAACAACTAAATGTTCAACTTTAAATTTTGCATAAAAAGTTACTTTGTTTCAAAATAAAATTAAACTCAAAAATAATTTCATAATTTGTAAAATTCTTCAATTGTATATGCAGTTGTAAAATGCTTCAAATTTACAATATTTTACAATTGCATTATATATTATTGAAGTTTACCTTGTATTTTTACTATATTTTGTTGTATAGTTTGATATTTCTAAGTGTAATTCCTTTGTAAATTTTGATGTTTTTAAATTCATTTAAAAAATTTGATCTTTCAAAATATGTACTATTATAGTTGGATAGCACATTTTATGAAATGTTATTAAAGATTATTTCATTTGTTAGAAAGAATTAAATTTTCAATAAAAAAACTAAATTGCCTTATTTCAAGAATTTTCAAGTTAAAAAGGTAAAATTAAAATGAAATAACAATCAACAGTTGAAATTTATATATAACTTTATCATGAACCTCATTTTTGATTTTCTTCCTAATGAGCATATTTGAATCTTTTGAAAAGTATAAGTTAAATACGAGACAAATAAAAGACCCCTATTTAGATTGTTTCCTTTAAAAATTCTTATGTGATCTTGTATATCATTAGGAAACCACTTAATCAAAATCATTATTAACATAAATATAGGAAAAGGTGTTGCAGTCTTGTAAAATTTTTGTTATAATTAATACCACATATACAAAGATTTACATGCATAATTCTCAAAGAAATGATTTTGTTATCTTCAATAACTTTTTCATATGCTTTTTTCAAAAATTACATTACTCTCTGTTTCTCTTTATGATGAAAAAGGTATTTTTGTTATGTAAAATTTAAACATTGTGTAATCTAGAATTTAATAAATAGATTTATGTATTATGCCTCATTTTATTTAAAAACTTATTCGCTTAAAATTATTTTATCTTTTATATGATAAATCTGATTCTAAAGAGTTACAAATTCATAACTATTCCTTTACCAAAAGTTATATTGCAAATCAAATTAATTTTATTTGATATCTATAAATGTGATTTCTTATTAATTCTTGCATGGTTAAACTTTCATTGTAACAGCAGTGCATTTTACCATATTCTTATTACTTAAATAAAATTCATATAATGATATATGACGAAATTTTTTTCAGAATTGGCTCTTATACTTAATTACCTTTAATTTTGGATTAAATATTTTTTACATCTTAATAAAAAAAATTCCATTTTGGAATCTTTTGGAAGGATTTTATTTAGCAGAAAAAACTGTGTGGTCTTATTGTTTTAAATTTTTTAATTTCTGATTTCAACTTGCAGTATGTTATTTTTACTAAACTCCAATAATATGTTTTTTCTTCTTTAATTTTATTGCTTTGTAGATTTATTTTACGTAATCATCTTCTCCAAGAAGCTATTGTCAAAGCTGAAAAGGAAGATTATAGTCAAGTAAAACATTTACTTGAAGTGTTGCAAAAGCCTTATGATTTGTCTTATTATGAAACTATAACAAGTAATCGCACTGTTGATCAATCTCCAAAAGAAGGTAATCACTTTATTGAAGACTTGCTTTGTAGAATCATTATGTTTTTTTATATTTAATGTAAATGAAAAACTTGTATGAATAAGTAGATTTTATTGGTAGTTATTTTATTGCATCTTTTATTATAAGATGTGTTATGCAGATGTAGTGTGTATATGTATATATATATTAATGTATATAATATATAAGATTGAACAACAACAAATGTAGCGTATTTTTTGCAAAATGCCATAAATTACATTATTTTTTTAATGAAATTATATAGCATAACACATACAAATGCTGTTTTCTATAAGATTAACAATAAAATATTCATTCATTCATTTATTTATTTATTTTTTTTTTTTTGTGAATATTTGTAATTTAATAAAATATTAGTTTTTAAATTTTCTGTAAGTTATTTACCAAAATTATAAAATTGTGATTCTTTCTTATGAGTATGAATCATTTTGTTAATGTCTTAACAATAATGAATTTAATAATACATTTATTATTATTAGTTAAATTTAATAAATATATTAACTTTGTTTAAATAATCTGAAATTAAATTAGTATGAAAAGTTCTGTGTTTTCTATTTATTAATATATGCTAGTTAATATTTTTTAACAGCGTAAATTTTTATAATGCATATATGCTGTAGTGTTTGTATAGTGTTTAATTAATTTCAATTTCACGTATAAGTTCTTAATAATTTTATTGTTGTAATTATAGATTCACTGTCCTGTATTAAGACTTATGAGAAAGCTCCAGATTGGGCCTTTGCAGTCAAAGTTTCCTGATCATCATAGAATCTCTCTTGCTTAAAAGAGATTATTGATATACATAGTGAGCTTATATAATTAGTCTATTTCTCATTACCAATAATTATCAACATATAAATTTATTTTTAATTTTTTTTAGAAAAAAATTAATAAAATGTTAAGATTGAACTGTAATTATTGCATAATTCATTTATATTTTTTCTGTTGTTGCAGAAATTGACTATAGAATATTGTAAAAGCATTAAGTTTTTATACCATAAAATAAAAAAATAATTTTATTTTGATATTTTCATAAATTATTGATTATGATTATTTGTGCATAAATAAAAGTAATTGACCATATAAACTTATAGAATTTATTTTCTTTTATTTATCTGTGATCTGAATGTCTTAAGAGTTTGTATAAATAAAAATAAAAAAATTAAATACAAATGAAAGGCAGGGGTGTTTGTGCTCCGGGGAAACCCCAGAATTCCGGGAATTTTGAACTTCGATACCTGGAAATTCCGGGGATCGTCGTTCAAAAGGAAGTAGGAATAATAATGAATTATTTATTTTTATCTGGGTAATTTTGTTTGCTTAGAAAGCAAAAAACGCAATAATCTGGTCATTCAATACTTCATAATTGTAATTTTTCATTTCTCCCCCCCCCCTTCTCGAAACTCCAAAATGTTGGTAGTAAGTCCGTAATAGTTTCCGGGGATTTTTTAGGGTCCCACAAACACCCCTGGAAAGGTAAATTATTTTTTTATTTAATTCAAATAATTTCACTTTTTTCATAAAAATTACCTGAATTTTTATAAATTTTATTATAAAGATACCATTGGACAAAACAGAATTTCATTTTTATAACTAAGATACAAATTCTCAGTAATTTCTTACCAAGATAACTGACAATGAAAGCAATAAACATAAAAATTTATTTTATCAAATCTCTTTACCTTTTTTTCCATTGTTTAAAAATTTCACAAAAAAGTAATAATTTAAAACTAACGTGAGAAACATTTCTTTTTTCTTTTAACTATTTTTAAATAATTATATTTTCTAATTTTGACTTCATTATTATTTAGTTTATAAAGAAAAACAAATATATCTATTACAAGTGCCTTTTTTAAAAATATGTAAAATAACTCTATTAAAAAAATTATGTTTTATTTTTTATAAAAATATTGGTGTTCTAAAAGCTGAAGAATGCATGATTCGCATTTTATATATTTAGATAGCAATAAATAAAAATATACTATAGTAAATTATAACTTAGTATTAATTTATGTAGTATAAAAAAGCAGAACCTATTGTTTTGTATGAAAAGTACAAATACCTATATTCTATTTATCATTATACAAAAATATTTGTGATAATATGGATGTTGTAATATTAAATGTTAAAACATACAACGAGAAAGATTGATAAATTCTATTTTGACAAATGTTTGTATTTTTGTAAATATATCTTCATCTACATCATATACTGTCAATACATTTTAATTAGTGTCATAAAAGCTTTTTAAACTACTAGCAATATTTTAAAAACTTATAAATTAATTAATAATTTTAATACACAGTCCAGTCACATTAATGTGACTATCGGTCAAAAGCCAGAATATCCACCTTTCGCAGAGCGGACTGCTGCGAGACGTGCAGGAAGAGAGTCACTTAGGTCCCTGAAGGTGTTCTCTGGGATGTTGAGCCATGCTGACTCTAATGCCGTGACCAGCTGCGCTAGATTACGCGGTTGAGGATCCATGGCGCGAACAACTTGATCGAGATGGTCCCACAGATGCTCGATTGGGTTTAAGTCAGGTGAGTTTGCTGGCCAGGAGAGGACGGTAAACTCATCCTGGTGCTCTTCGAACAACGCACGTACACTGGCAGCTGTATGGCACCTCGCATTGTCCTGCTGGAAGATGCCATCATCCTGAGGAAAAACAATGCGCATGTAGGGGTGGACATGGTCCGCAAGGACAGATGCGTACTTGTATTGATCCATCGTGCCTTCCAGAATGATCAGTGAACCCAGAGAATGCCAGGAAAACATTCCCCAAACCATAATGCTCCCGCCTCCAGCTTGGACCGTTCCGGCAATGGTTGCAAAGTGTTTCCTTTCAGAGGTTTCACGCCTTATACACCAACGTCCATCTGTCTGATGGAGCATAAAAGGCGATTCATCCAAAAACACAACCTGTCGCCACTCAGTGGACGTCCAGCTGCTGTACTGGCGTGCAAATTCTAGCCTTCGCCGTTGATGAACAGCAGTCAGCATAGGTGCACGAACCAGGCGTCTGCTTCGGAGGCCCAGGCGCAGCAATGTTCGCTGAATAGTTGTTTGGGAGACACTTTTGGTAGCCCCTTGGTTCATTTTGGTGGTCAGTTGCTCAACGGTACCCCGTCTATCTGCCCGAACGCATCTCTGCAACCGTTTTTCGTCTCTGTCATCTATGGCCCGTGGTGCACCACATTTGCCACGTCGCTGATTTTGGACAGTCTCATTTTGCCATGCACAGTACACTTTTACTACGGCGGCACGCGAACAGTTCACAAACTCAGCTGTTTCGGAAATGCTTCCACCCTTGGCCCGAAAGCCAATGATCATGCCCTTTGGACGTCGGATAAATCGCTTCGTTTCTGCATTACGCCAACGATTGAAATGTTTTCCGAGGCCCTCACACACCCTTTATATACGCTCAACTACACTGTGCTGCCACCTGCCTTCTGTGATTGGTTATTTAACTCTGACGTGGAAAGTACGTGGTGGTCACATTAATGTGAATGGACTGTGTAGATGAATATAATTTATTGTTAAATTATTTATATTATGTCTGATAATTGTTTTGACATATTTGACTATTAAAAAAAATACATTTTAAATCATTCTAGAAATAAATATAGCTGTTACTGTAAATTAAAAATTTAACAACACAATTTTGTATTAATTACTAATATAAATTAATATAATTTAAATTATTTTTCCATTATTTAAAGCATTTACATTTTCCATTTATTTGTAGTGATTTTTGTGATATGTATTTAGTAATTTTTATTATTTATTATGCTACATGTATTTTTAATTTCTATGTAATTACTCAGTTTTGTTGTGAAATTTTAAAGTAAATTATTTCATGTTTTGTAGGAGATAATTAAAAAATGTGAAGGAGAACTAAAAGTCTTTTCTTATATGACAGTTGCATTTCCAAAGCCAGAAATGGATGAATGTGTACTTGATGACAAGAAATTGACTTCCTCCTCTTGTTACTTTTGAGTTATAGTTAATGCTGTTACACATCAGAATACAATATTTAGCATGAAGTTTCTATTTTTTGATATATAGTTTTTTATTTAAAAATATCAGTTAAAATTAATTAATTAAAAAAGTAATATTTTCCTTAGAGTGTAAATATATTGCTTTACATTTGTATATTAACAAATGTTAGTTTCTTGTGATACTTGTATTTTATATCTAAATAAAATTTTGGAAAAAAAATGCCCTGGTAAATTATATAAAAATGTTTTTCAGTCAAGATTTTGAAAGTCTCATCTTTAAATTTCACAGTTCTTACTTTCATAAAATTACATTTTAAAATTCAAATTGTAAGACATTTCAATATTGAAATGTTTTCCACACATTTTAACACTTTATTTCTCTGGATTATTTTATTCTAGAAGAAAAAGTATAGAATTTCTAAGCTAATTGTAATTCTGTAGTTGAAGCTTCTAAATTTTCCTTATTTCTCACTTTCTTCATTACATATATTAAGTTTGAAGTTTGTAGTAAAAACTATAAAACTGTAATATTACTTATAAAAATCAAAATGTGTTTAATTAACTTATTGCTCTTTGATTTATAATTATTATAATTAATTATAAAACGTAATAAAGTATATTGGAATCTAACTTTATTCAAAAAATTTGGATGAATATTGATAGGTTGAAAAATGTTAATATTTCTGTAAAAATAACTTCTGCAATTTTTATATCTTTTAGTATTTCATTAAACTTTGTTACTTTATTCTGTTTTTTATATTTAATAAATTTTTGCATTTTAATATTGGATATGAATTTTGGCTACGAAAATTTGTTATTTTTTTATGCTTATCATAAAAGAAAATAATATTTTATAAGTAAAATTACTATCATGTATGTTTTTAATTTTCTCAGCTTAGGTGAGAGAAAAGTTCTTAAATTTTCATTTCTTAAACAGTCTAAGGAGACATTCCTGAAAACGACTGTCGTTTAAATTTTATATGAAATGTTTATCAGTTATAAAATTGTCCTTAAGAAAGTTTAAAAGAAAATCTGGGAAAAAAGATTGGAAACTATAAGTAGTATTGTATATAAATCATTTTTCTATTTTTTATTGTAATAAACAAAAAGTAATAATTAATTGTATTATTTTATCTCACACTAATATTTGCAGCTATTAATCAGTAAGAGATAAATACTAAGCAAAACCTGCAAAATTAGTGAATTCCAAGGAACAATAATTGAAATATGCATTAATCTTTTCAAAGTTTTAGAGTGGCTTTTTGTTTTTAAAACAGTGAAAGGAATTCTCAGTTAATTGTAAAACTATGATGTCTAATTTAGATTTGTATTGTTTAAATAATTTCTTCTACTATCTTTTAAGTATTTCTTCTAATTGTAACTATTCAATTTTTAGAGCAAACATTTAATTTTATCCTCAGCAATATTTTACATAAAAATCATTTGATCTTAAGAAAATCGTATTTAATTAAGTAGTATAAAAAGACTAATTGAAATTTAACATTTTAAGTAGAATAATTTTTCCGTTTAAGCATAAATACGCTTTAATAATATGCAAATTTATGTGTTTCATTGGAGAGAAAAACTGCGCTAAACCGTGTCGGTTTAAAAAATATTATTTTCTAGCCTAGTTTGTATATAAATAATCCATAAAAAATAGTCTAAACTGTAGAATAGATTTATATTTTAAAAAGAATGTCAGGTGACAGCTAACTAAAATTAAATCATATTGGTAAAATGTTTGCTAAACTTAAAAATACTGCATTTATATCATTTTTTTTTCAAAATATATGCAGAAATCAAGCTTCTAAAAAATGTGGATTTTTTATTAACTTAATACATGAGGTATGATTATTTAGGTTGTTACTTATGACACTTGGACAAGCTAAGCTCGCTATTCCTTGGCAATCCGTATATACGTCAATAGGGACCGTCTTTCCTTTTGATCATGAAAAAGTACATCTTTGCTCTTTTTAAAATCCATCGATAGATGCCACCTCCAGATGTTACAATCCCCCAATTTTGTCATTGATCTAGAAGGGGGAGGAAATTTTTTCCAGACCATCGCACCCATGGTAACTGCTCAACGACCGACCACAGGACTTTCTATTCCACAGATTTAACGAGCCCGTATATCGCATGCACTCGGTGGGTCTTCGGCGGCATTGGGAATCGAACCCCCTCTTGCGGATGGAAGGCCGATACACTAACCACTGGGCTACCACGGCCCTGATTATTTAGGTCACATGAAGACCCAAGACTTTCGTAGCATGATGTATATAGTAGAACTTCAATTATCCGAATCAATTGGTACTCTACCTCATTCGGATATTCAAAAATTCATATAGTTGGATTTATTTGGAAAAGGGTTCATTTGAATTAATTAGTGTACTTTGAAGATAAGAGAAAAAACGACGTTTTTTAAAGAAAAAGAACTTTAAGCAATTAAATGAAAATGCAACACTTTTATACGTTAAGGTACTTTATACAAATGCTGTACAGTATATATGTATGTACAGTGCTGTAAATGAAAGTCATTGCTTGCTGAACATCTCGGTCAAAATAAGCTGTTTCCCTGCCTTCATCAGTTTTCAGGTAGCCAAGCCACTATTTACTTGACAATGAGAATTGGCATGTAGTTTCACTCAGACTGACTCTTTATTTACTTCAAAGCCGGCAAATGCTTCACTAGCTGATGGTTTTGTATCTGCTTCAACCTAGACATTAATGTCATCTTCTTAATGGACACTTTCAATATGCTTAACATCATTTGCAATTTGAAATCTCGGGTCTCACTCATAATCTATTCTCCTTAATCTTCAGCAGGAACTAACTTCTTAACAACCAGGAATTTTCAAAATAATGTTTTTGAGTTCCTCAAGTGACACTTCATTATCCTTTCTCAAGTGACACTCCTTTCTCTCACTTTTCCTTGTCTTGAGTTTTTTCCTTTTTCTTTCTTTTCTTCTGTCTAATTTATTTTCCTGAAATTCTGAAATCGAATCCTATCATCAATGATTTGGATAATTGGAGTTTTACGATAATATATATATATATATATATATATATATATATATATATATATATATATATATATGTATATAATGTAATACAAATTCTACTTCCTTTTGTGCCTTTTTATAGTGTTGAGATGCTTGCTAAGTGGCTAGTTCTCTGACTTTCAAAAATTCGTGTCTTAATTCCCTTTTTGAGCAAGGATGCTTGCAATATGGAATCCACTTAAAACTGTAAGCTCCAGTCCAGTTAGATCTCAATTCCAAACTGTGACTGAGAATGACCTTTTACGGTATAATCGTGAATTACTGACTCTTGGTTTAGTAGAAATGAAATTTTTATTTGGTCTATACTACGATTTTAGATGTTATTTGTCAGTTAGTCCAAAGATAGACTTTTAAAAGATAACTATTGTGATCAGCAATCCTCGTACAGATAAAATTGACTTAGAATTTCATCCCTTCAATGTGGCGATAAAACTGAGTGTCAAATAAGCTTGGGAACTAAATCCTGGAAATATCGCATTAGGCTGGCCATAACATGCTTCGCAGCCCAACGCTCTCTCAACCAAGGAAACAGATATGAACACTGTAGGCCTTGGTCCCCGGTTGGACACTGAGTTTTAATTTAAATTGTTTTATGATCAACAGTTACAGTCTGTCCATTAGTATTATGGACTTCCAAATAACAAAACATAAAATATATTTGTACCTATCTTAAACCTCTGATGATGTGGTAGGGAAGTTATAAAAGAGCACAAGTATTTAGATGCTTCGTTATTGTTTTATATTGTTTCAAGTTCAGTAAGTATCCTCAAGCCATCAATACTTAGCGATCAAAAACCTTCATAGAATTTGGAAAATCACATTTTTCATGTTTTTGCTTTTATTCATTTCTTTGAAATAGCTATTTTATTATTATATCTATTATTTTGGTTTTAATTCGTGATATATAAAATCATTTATGTTGAATTATAACTTGTACTGCAGCTTCAATGTTGTCATTTTTTAAAATTTTAAATAACGGATGCAGTTGGTTAGCTCTCACAGGCCATAACTTAAAGTGGAAAATGCGTATTTATCCTTTGATGTGAAAATTACGGTGTGGAAAAGAATGATGTTTACTTAGTTCCGCAAAAAAAATATGCTTTGCTCCATGAAATTGTTTTACGCATCGATCATCTAAAATAAAATTGAATCAGGCATGGAAATTTTGAACTCTCTTTAGTTAACTTATTAAATGTTGAAGGTCTTTCATTCACATTCCAATGAATTTCTTATAGTCTGCATAACATAACAGAAAAACACAAATAAATTTCGCTCCAATAACGAACAAAACTTTTACAAATATCGAAAAAAATAGTAAATATTTGAGAAAGCTATTATAAAATGAAGTGAGTATCTGATAGAGTATATACTTCGCTGTTCCGCAATTTTTTCGCAACGTTAGATTTGGTTTGTCGCTCAACGGACAATTTTTTTTCACACGAGGGTTAATTAGATCGGAACCTGCTATCTTAAATGAATTTCGAGTTACTAACAACCTTCAAGACCAAGCGGAATTCGAACCAACGAACTGTTGAACCGAAGACCAGAACAATGATCGTTCTGATCTGATGGTACCGCACAGATAAATACTTTATCCAAAAAAAGTAGAAAAAGAAATATTAGTCTCTTGTGTAAACTAAGCAGTTTCAAAATGTTGTTACATTAAATTATTTCATCTCCGTATAAGGAATTTTGTGGTGCATTTTAGTTAGCACTCATACGGTTTAAATTAATTATAAGTTCTGAAATAAAAATAGTGAAAAATGTGTCTTAAATTATAAATTACCCGAAGATAAAATCTTGATACAAGTTTCATTCTATTACATTCAACCGTCCCCAAACTCAAACCCGAGCAGAAATTCGGTGAATAAATTTTATAATTGATTCTATTTGAATAGATATTTTTTGGTAATGGCGATTTTGAACAACGGAAAATGGATGCTGCTCCTCCGTCTTCTGCATACATATTTAGCAGGAAGATTGCCTAGGAGTTATCCAGCATCCTCATACAAAGGAATTAAAGTTACAGTTATGTGCTTTGGTAGATTCGCGCATCAGTTTTTGAAAATTAGTTTTATGTTTTTGATAATAAAATTAAACTAAATCTTAAAAAATTTTTCAATTTGATACGTTTTAAATATTATTTCATTTTACCCTCATTTGTTATTGCAAGTCAAGAAAACATTTTTTGAATAAAATTTACATCTGTTCTGCTAAGTAATGATTTGAAATCATGTTTCCAAAATAAAATATGATATTGGAAATGCTCACTAAATGGTGATAGTTCCTAAATATTTTCTTCCTAAAATTTGTTTTTTAATTTAATATATTTAAACAAAAATTAATGTATTTTTAAGAATATAATTTTGTTAAACTTTTACATTGAAACTATATGAGTTTTATTAAGCTTTAAATATTTGAGAATAATTATAATGATGATTTATCTAAATCAATTTAATTTATTTAGGAAATAAAGGAATGAGCTTAGCTGTAATGAATACCGACGTAAAACAAATTTTCTCACATATATTATACCATTTCTTAAGAAATTGCATGTTAGTATTTTTGAATGAATATCTTTTACAACTTCATATTTTAAATCTTTCGCATTATAAATATTATTAACTTCTATTAGTATTATCTTTTATTATATGAAAGATTTTTGTATGATCTACAAATTATTTTATTGCGTAACAAAAACATAAAATGCATTCATTTGTCAGTGCTGAGTTTAGTTGTCTAATTGCTGAATGCTGTAAAACTTTTTAACCTATATTTTTATCCCCCTATGAAATGAGTTTACATATATAATGGATCTAATTCCTTTGTTAAAAAAGGAAGTTCAGAAAAACACTCTCTGTAAATGAGTTCGCAAAAAGCATTTTAAGGATGTATAAATATGTTATTAAGCTCAATTTCAGAAAAACACTCTCTCTGTAAATAAATCATATATCAATATAATTGACTTATTATACACAATTTAGTCACATTAATGTGACCACCACGTTCTTTCAACGTCGACAGTAAATAATCAATCACGAAAGGCAGGTGGCAGCACAAATGCAGCGAGCGTGTATAAAGGTTTTGAGAAACAACGCTATTGTTGGCGTAATGCAGAAACGGAGCAGTTTATCCTAGTTCCAAAAAGACATGATCACAGTCTTTCTGACCAAAGGTGAAATTATTTCCAAAACGGCTAAGTTTGTGAGCTGTTCCCGCGCCACCGTGATTAAAGTATACCGAGCATTGCAAAATGGGACTGTCCAAAACTTGCAAAGTGATAACTGTGGTGCAGCACAGGCCATAAATGACAGAGGTGAACGACGCTACGAACATGCGTTACGACGAACAAACATTTTATCGTTAAGCAACTGACAGTCCAAATGAACGAAGGGGCTACCAACAGTGTCTTCCAAACAACTGTTCAGCGAATATTGATGCCTTTGGGCCTCCAAAGTAGACGCCTGGTTCCTGCAGCTATGTTCTCTGCCGTTCTCAGGGAACGAATACTGGAATTTGCACATTAGTACCGCAACTGAATGTCCACTGAGTGGTAACAGGTAATGTTTTACGATGAAATCACGTTTTATGCTACATCGGACGGAATGGCGTTGGCGTGAAATATCTGAAAGCAAACACCTTGCAACAACTTCCGGGATGCTTCAGACTGGAGACGAGGTCATTATGGTAAGGGATATATTTTCCTTGCATTCTTTGGGTTCATTTATTATCGTGGAAAGCCTGAGGGATCAACAAAAGTATTCATCTGTTCATGTCTATCCATATATGCGCATAGTTTTTCCTCAGGATTAAGGCCTCCAACAACAGGACAATACGAGGTATCAAACAGCTGGCAAAGAGTGATTCGAAAAGCACCAGGTTAAATTTACTCTTCTCCCCTGGCTAACAAACTAACCTGACTTAAACTCAATGAAAAATCTGTGGGACTATCTGGATATGATTGCTCGCGCCCTGCTTCCTCATCAGCAAAATCTAGCGCATCTGACCACGACACTGGAGTCGGCATTGCTCAAATTCCCAGTGAATAGTTTCAGCAATCTAACTGACTTTCTTCCTATATGCCTCACAGCAATCCACTCTGCGAAAGGCAATTAGTCTGGTTTTCGATAGAGAGAGGTTATCACATAAATGTGACTAAACTGTTTAATTCGATTGTAACTTGGAAAAATTAATCTTTGCAAAAAAGTAGTTAATTTTTTTACACGAAATAAAAGAAAATAAATGCACTAAAATTTCTTATGAAGGCAATATTTATACTATCTTTTATGTAAAATTAGCTAAATATTTGAGATATTCAATGCTTATTCAGACATTCATATCTGTATGCTGCCTCTGTTTCAATATTTTTACTGTTTTTTATTTCTTGAGTAACATATAAACGTCAAGCAAAAACATTTAAAGCATTGTATAGTTTTATGTTTCAACATTCCCACAGTGTAAAAAGATAAATAAAGGTTTTTAATTTTGTTTTGTTTTGTTTTTGGTAAAAATACTGTTTTTGCACATTTCTGATCATATTTACGTTTTTCTTTTTATACCACCAATGGGAGATGCATGTAAACGTGAATGAAAGAACACATTTATTATTAAATAACTTCGTGAGCTCATTATCCAGGGCATGATTGAGAAACGTAAAACAATATGTTTTAAGAAGATATTTACTTACATAGAAGATGTAAAAGTACTTGTTTTACAATATTTTTAATTTTAAAATATTGGTGGTGAAACCAAGAGCAATGTAATAAATTGGTATTAAATAAAATAATTAAGGTACTCTACGTATTAATATCACCGCAACCAACTTAGTCTGAATTCTTTATTGCGCCACGGGAATCTTGCCTAGATGCTATAGTAACAAACGAAAGCGATAGAAAGAAAAAACTTTTACTCATGTGTTTCATTTGAAAAATAATTTCTTATAGTGCTGTGATTAGTAGTAAAATTTGGGGCTGTGATTTGAATTCATGAATCTATTTAGCTATCAATGATTTCAATTCATATAGATAATTTTGTGATTAATATTATTTTAATTGCCAACCGATTGGCTGAGTGGTTAGCGTTCCTGACTCCTAAGCTGTTGGTCCCGGATTCGAATCCCGGTTCGGGCATGGATGTTTCTTTCCTTCTCTGTCTTTCCTTCTGTGTTGTTGTATGAACGTGGCCCGCCCTATAAACGGGTTTGTGGTGGTATGGCGCGGGTAACGCTATTCGCCTCCGTGACTTGGTTCACAGGTGCCCGCTGGGTAACGACAAATGAGTAGCAGTCTCTGGCCTTGTTGTGGCATAGGGTTCAAACCCTCTTGTGCCCGCCATTGGAAAAAAATATTATTTTAATTACTTTATCTACTGTGTTTATCATGACTTATTGGCACCTACTAAAATGTTGCTTGCCTTTCAGGTAGTTTATACTCAAGTTCATGTACCCCACCCCCTGCAAACTCCAGCACCTGCGAGATGAAAGTGATGCAATTTTGTCATTTTAAGATTTTTAGGGTGGGATGTGGTGGGCAAAAAATTAAAGGTTTAATAATTCCAATTCAGAGCTTGGATTTCAACACTATCAAATGTAATAATTTGCTTTTTCAACTTGACCATTAGGATTTCTTCTGTAACAAGTTATCAAATTAGTATATTGGAAAATTAAAAAAAGAGAGAAAAAGAAAAGATACAAGATGTATCAAATATCTACATTTTGTTTAAATATCCCGAGATAAACCTCCGAACTATTTCTCGTCTATAAAGACTTAAGTACAATAAATGTTAAATTCATCCGATTGTATCAGTCAACTTCGAACACATAGTTAAACTCAACAATTTTCATACAAATACAACGAATATCAATTTGTTTCCAATGCAATAAACTTCAAATAGCTTCTAAGAAAAATTTCCAATGCCCTTCCAATAAGAATAAACAAACTTTTTCAAAACAATAAACTTTAATGTTCTACAACTATCTTCAAGTTCTTTCAAGCTATAGATTATTCAAGCTTTCTCAACTTCAATAACTTTCAATCTGCTTGTTTGATTTCAAGAACATTTAAAAGCATCTTTTAAAAATATAACTTAAATACAATAACTTCTAATTATTCCAGTACAACTTATAGATTTTTACCACATGCAAAATTTACGAAACACCTTAAGTGGACTAAAATTAATACCTTAAAAAACTATAATAACTAACTATTTTAACTATAATAACCTTCAATCATCTTCAAATAATTTATTTTTAAATTACTTTAAATGATATATAACTGATCTCCATTTACAGTGAATTGTAATATTCTTAAAATACACACAATCTGTAATTTCTTCTATTTTCTAAACTCTTCTGCAAATATATTATTTTCATTTATAATATAATTTTTAAACAAGAATCATACCATTTGTTATTTTTATCAAAACAATTGAATATTTGAAACTTTATTGTAATACTGAAGCAAACCTTATATATAAAGGGCGAATCGAACATATATGACTTTATATATATCAGCAAATAATGTAGAAGCTAAATATTTAATTTAATTGAACTGCTTATTGCCAGCTTTATTAGATTATTTCTTAATTTTAATTGTAACAAATTGTTGTTGTATGTAAAGAAAGAGTATGTATATTTGAAATAAAGATTTGAAACTTTAAAATATTTTAAAAATGAATTATTTTTAGATTAATAATGGGTTTTCGAAAAAACTTAGATATTTGTAATTGTAATCAATTTTAAGTTTTAATTTAGAATATCAATTCGAAGACTTGAAAATTTTATGCCAGTTCGTTTTAAACTAAAATGTGCTATTAAAATGTGAACGATATTTAAATAAAAGTTTTAGAGCAACATATTTTACTGAATCTGGTCACTAATTTACGCACCGGTATATATTTATTAAAAAGTTATTGATATAAAAATGGATAATAACATGAATAAAAAAAAGTTTTTGGATGTGTAGTTTTTAATCAAATTTACATCTTTCTATTCAATAAAGTCTGCAATATTAAAAATATTGTTTTTGTTTATTATTTTTGCAAATATAATTCTATTACTATCATGTAATGTTAATGAATATGTGACTCAAAATCTAAATTCATCATTTTTTTTATAAGAGTGCATTATAATAATATTATATATATATATATTCTGTTACTGAGAATAGAGGGCAATGAATTGTGAAAATTTAGTTCAAAAGACACATTCGTCACTATCTTAATTTTTCATATTAATTCTATAAATACAAAAAGAGATTTATTCAATAAATTTTCTTACATAATATTCAATATTTATTCATTTTATAATTGTAATTTAATTGATAATGCATTAAAATTAATTGAAATAATTTAATAATTAAAATTTATTTAATAATTACAGATAAACTAATATACAAACGGAAAAATTGATCTTTCTTTAATTTTCGTTTTGTCCGACATTTTAGTTAAATTTTTATCCACTTGGGTTTCTGAAATTGAACGAAAAAAATAACTGTTTCTATGTTAAAATATTTTCTAAAAATTATAAATTAATATCATATAACTATAATTTCCAGCATTTTAAGATTTGCCTTATGATTATTATATTATCGCTTGTTAGTAAGATTGTTTCGGCACAGGTGCCGTATAATCCACGATTCCAAATTCTGAATTTTTTTGGCGATGAAGAAATGCTGCCAAGATGACGTATCGTGACGTGTGCGATGGCGTAAATAGTAGGGTTACCTAAATAGAATTTTCTGCATAATTCTTATAGGTGTTCATATGTATGACGTAATAAAAACGTAGTTGCCAGATACATAAGAAAATCCGCCAAAAAATCGCCAATAGCAAAATTTGGCACCATGGATTATACGGCACCTGTGCCGTTGTTTCAACTAGAGTTCATTTTAGTAATATGTTCACTGAAAATCTTACTGATCTTTGTTCAACAGCTCGTAAGCTCGATTATCACTTCCAGTTTGAATGCTTGTAGTGGTTTGGAATCCACTATAAATTTTTGATCTGTATTTAATTTGACCATATATGCAAAAATGATAATTGAGCGACAAACAAATAAAACTTAATTATTGCAAATATCATTGTTTAGAAGTGCAGGATAACCATTTAACAATTATTTCTTTTAAGAGTTCACTGTAACCCAGTTGTAGAACTGTTATTGTTGCACCAACATGCATTATTGTACCATCCATTCATCCTAGCACTGAGTTGGGCTCTACCTGTTAGATAGAAGCAGCCGGGTGGAGTCTTCGTGATTTTGAATCATGGGACCAAGCGGAAGACCCCCAATACTTGGCCTGCCACCTCCAGAGGTATCATATCACTTGGAGAACATTGGGACCATGCCCGGTTTTAACGTGCCCCAGACGCCTTTAGCGAACACGAGTAGTAGAACTATGTTTTATGAAGCAGAATTAGTCCTGTGTTTAATCTAAGTCAAAGTTGAATAAAGACAAACAAGACTTGCTATTTTCCTGACTGCATGCATCTAGTCTCTTGGAGTGAGATGTAAGCATTGATTTCCTCTTGCGAAAATTTAATACCATCCACTATGCAAAATTTGCCTTCACGGAATGGGTACTTATAAACGAGTTATGCAACAGTTTTCGGCCATTAAATGATCTCAAATCTTCCCATTAAACGATGTCAAAAATTTTTACAATAA
Organism: Latrodectus hesperus; assembly: GCA_037975125.1. NCBI lineage: Eukaryota > Metazoa > Arthropoda > Arachnida > Araneae > Theridiidae > Latrodectus > Latrodectus hesperus. The sequence goes on from CM075857.1 coordinate 91,560,826, forward strand.
GATTAAACGAAAAGTTTAAAATAATTCTTTATTTTGGAAATTATTAAAATTTTTTTAAAAAAGCAAAAACAATGTAATATAGATAAAATAAAGGCACAGGTGCCGTTTTTAATTCGTGATTCCAAATTCTGAATTTTTTTGGCGATGAAGAAATGTTGCCAAGATGACGTATCGTTACGTGCGCGATGACGTAAATACTAGGTTTACCAGAATAAAATTTTCTGCATAATTCTAATAGGTCTCCATATGTATGACGTAACCAAAACAAGGTTGTCAGATACATAAGAAAACCCGCCAAAAAATCGCCAATCTCAGAATTTGGGATCATGGATTATACGGCATCTGTGCCAAAATAAAATACTTATACAAGTTCCAAATTATTATAGTAAGTTTAAACAGTGCGCAGAAATGTTATCGAATTCTAAAATATTTTTTCTTTCTCATTAAAAAGTTTAAAATTTACTTCAAATTTATAAAAGTGATGAATCTCAAAGTTAAATTGATAATGTATTAAAATTTAATGAATCCTTGTGTAAAATTATCTGAATACCTTTTCACAACCAAAGGGGTATATATTTTTTATATTTAACTTATTTCTCTCTGTTACTTTTGAGTATAAGCTAACATAAACATTTCTAATTCACTAACCAGTGACTTATTAGAGATTAAAATACAGAGTGAATTAAAGGATTGTTTGGTTTAGCATTTAATGGAATTGATTGCATAAATTAAGATTATGTTCAATTATACAGAGAAAACGTTAATAAGCCGCTTATGCTTTTATTTAATTATGAAGAATTAGTATAACAAATTTTAATATAATGATACTAATTTAAAAATAGAAATTTTTTTAATAAAAAAATTTTAAAATTATATTTATGAATTATAGGAAAAATATTTTTATGATAAATCTATGATTTAATAATTTTTTTATCTTTCATTATTGATTATTTTTCGTTATTGATTCTTGGAAAATACCCTGTTCTTCCATCCATAGATAATTTTGAAACAATATTCCGTACAATTGCATTCTTAGGCGCCTTTATTTTAGTGGAGATGGATATCCATAAAAGCAATGAAAATGCTATTAAAAGCATAACTCCCAGATATTAAAATAATAAAAAAGAAAGAAAACATTGAAATTGAAGATTGATACACATATTCTTAAGAATATGAAACAATTTTATACTATAATTTTCTTGTCCTATTCGAAGATATTATCTTATCCTATTCCAAAATAATTAACATTTAAAATTATACCAAGATAATGCTTAGTAAGACTGATATGAAAGATGTTATAACAGAGACGTTAAAAAATAGATTAACTGCAAATTTGTATTTTAAGATTTACAAAAATATTATGTTTCCCCAGAATATAGATAAATTTTACACTATGATTTTCGTATATTATTCCAAGATATTATCTTACCCCTTTCCATATAATAATTAATGTTTAACACTATTTTAGCTCAAGATAATGTTTAGTAAGATTGAGGGAAGATGTTATACGACACTAAAAATAGATTAGCTTCAAACTTGTATTTATTCCAAGGATTTTTTCTACAATCTCTTCAAATTTACTTTTTCAGTTTTGTCAGTTTCTGTTTCCTGTTTCGATAAATTTCCTCATGAAAATAAATAAAACAGTATCAATCATTAAAAGTTGAAAAGTCATGATTTACTCCTTTTTATCTCATGGTCGATTTTACGTCAATTGCTAATGAGTAGTAATTATACAAAACTTTAGTATTTACCCTTTAATAAAGGGACATTTAACATTGTTTACCTAAGTTGATAGAGTAATAAATAATATTAATTTTACTTAAATGATTTAATTTAAAAAAAACATGTGAGAAAATGAATATAATAAAATTAAGAAAACATTAATTTTATTGCATATTACGAGTTGATAAATAAATTCCTTAGTTGAATTCCATGTTTAATTCTGTGATATTACCACTATTGTTTTCTTCTTTACATTAATCATTTTTTATTTTTATTCATTTACTTTAATAGTTATTAGTATTTTAGTACCTGAGAATTTTTTTTTGATTATGGGTAATGAGTACTACACACCATATACAAAAGTGAGCTATTTATTGCTATTATTTTTTTCTCTTCTCTATTATTATCAGAAAACCGACCGATGGGTGAGTGGTTAGAGCTCTTGACTCCTGAGCTGTGGATCCCGGGTTCGAATCCCGGTTCGGGCAGAGATGTTGCTTTCTTTCTCTGTGTTTCTCTGCCCTTTCTTCTGTGATGATGCATGAATGTGGCCCACCCTATAAACGGGTTTGTGTGGTGGTATGGCGCGGGCAACTCTACTCGCCTCCGTGACTTGGTTCACAGGTGCCCGCTGGGTAACGACAAATGAGCAGCAGTTTCTGGCCTTGTTGTGGCATAGTGTTCGTCACCTAAGTGCCCGCCGTTGCAAAAAAAAAAAAAAAAAAAAAAAATTTATTAGAAATGTTCTTGTTTTGAATGGACACACAGAATGAGAGTATCTCTTTTCTTTATAAATAAGTGCTCCTATACTGAAATTTTTCCTTTATTTGAGCAAAAATTTAGCAAAGATAATATATTCAATAAATATGTCTCGTATATAGGTAAATAAAGTTAAATGAATTAATGCAAGAAATATTTAGATTGGCTTATTTTATTCGTAAAATTGAATGGAAAAATAAATCAGATGTCGATAATTATAATTATTTAAATCCTATGTTGTAACTAAACAAAGCATTTCAGAAAATTTTCATTCATACAAAGAGTAGAAAAATTATGTAAAAATCTTTTGTTATTAATTAATTTTTTTTAAATAAGAAAAAAATATTGAAAAAAAAATGTAAAAAAAATAGTTTAAAAGTAATGTAAAAACAAGGCATTCATGTTTATAACTAAACAGGAAAATTTTATTTAAAAATATTTTTTAATGTTTGCTAGAAACTTACAGCATAAAAAATTTAATAAAAATGTAATCTTTTAGATAAAATAAAACATTTCTAAAGTAGAGCAAGATATTTACAAACTATTAATAGTGGTAAAATTTTCATTTTCTTAGGGTTATAAATAATAAATTACTTAATAAAAGCAAAATACAAACTCATATAATTTATTCTGTTTCATTATTGTTTTTAAATTATATATTGGAGGATATAATAAAAAATAGTTTTGCTTGGCTTACTTTAAATACTAGAATCATTGAAAGAAATCAGAAATCCAATATTTTCTAAAAATTATCATTTTTCGATAAGTAGCCAGATTACATATATATATTCAAGTTAATGGCCATACCAGTATCAGAATGAATTGGTTATCATTTTGTCTTTTAGTTTAACAGTGCGTTGGTTTGATTCCTGCCTCTAATTGGTAATTTGTTGAGGTTGGGAGTCCACTTTAAACTATAATTAATTTTTGGCCGAATTAATCTTCGTGTATACAAAAATTCAAGTTGAGTGTAATATATGTATATATATATATATTCAACCTATTGAATACTTATTAATTTCAAAGCTAATAATTCCAAAAGATAGCTATAATATATAATGGCTGAAAGATTTTAATATTTGGCTGAAATATTATACGTGCTCGTTAAATCTGTGGTTTGATCTGTGGTCGGGTCGGTCGTTGAGCAGTTACCATGGGTGTAATGGTCTGGAGAAAATTTCCTCCCCTATCAGATCAATGTCAAAATTGAAGGAGTGGATCCTCAGGTGGTGTCATCTATCGGAGGATTTAAAAAAGAGCAAAGAGACGTACTTTCACCTTTGTGGTGCTCTGATTAAAACGAAAGACGCTCCATATTGACTTAAATTCGCTAGCCAAGGCATAGCGAGCTTGGCTTGTCCAAGTGTCCAAAACAACAACATGTATGAAATGAAATCATTGATAGCTAAATAGATTCATAAATTCAAATCACATCACCAAATTTTACTACTGCTCATATCGCTATAAAAATTATTTTTCATATAAAACACGTAAGTAAAAGTAACACGTAAGTTAAGGAAGTGGATTCTCTGGTAATGTCATCTATAGGAGGAATCTTAAATTAAAGTCTTACTTTCACTTTGGTGGTACTCTGGTTAAACGAAAGTCGCACCCTACTGACTTAAATTCGCATAGCCGATAGCAACGCGAGCTTGGACCAGTCCAAGTGTCAAAAGTAACAACGACAACACAGATATACTAAATTTTAAAATATAACAATCTAATGCAACAAATAATGGAAGTGTAGGAAATATTTACCATTAATCTTTACCCATTATTGATATGGCTAATACTTTTGAAATATATAACAAAGTTAAACATAAATAAATGAAAAAACTAAAATATATTCGGCAAATTTATTATTGTAGATTTTTGTAATAATGTTTCATTCAACACATTCACTCTGCTTATTTTTGAAGATTCATTACAAATTTTGGAAATAGATGATTAAAGTTAAAATATGTGTTAGACGTTGCAGTGAATTATAGTTTTTTGAACTCAGTGGAGATTTAGAAATCTAAGCGAAGTTTTAATCCAGTCACTACTATTGGCTTTAGCTGAATATATACTTTTTATTTTCAAAGAGAGAGCCGACCGATGGTTGAGTGGTTAGCGTTCCTGACTCCTGAGCTGTTGGTCATGGGTTCGAATCCAGGTTCTGGCATGGATGTTTCTTTCCTTCTGTGTTCTCTCTGTGTTTCTCTATCCTTTCTTCTGTGATGTTGTATGAATGTGGCCCACCCTATAATCGGGTTTGCGGTGGTATGGCGCGGGCAACTCTACTCGCCTCCCTGACTTGGTTTACAGGTGCCCGCTGGGTAAAGACAAATGATTAGCAGTTACTGGCCTTGTTGTGGCATAAGGTTAGTCACCCAAGTGGGCCCGCCATTGGAAAAAATTTTTTTCAAAGAGAAGACAAGACATTTTTATAACTCTTACTTACAAAATGTGCTTAAATTTAAATTTTGTTTTAGTGTGGTTAATGCATATATTTTTGAAATATTTTATTTCTTTAGTATTATGGCACTCGTATCCTGCGCATATATTGCATAGGAAATGTTCAAATATAATGTAAACAGCTGTTGAGAAAAGTGGAATCAATGATTTGTTAATTTTTCTGATATTAAGTCCTTACCAAATTTGCCTACAGTTGAGGAAACAATAAGAACTCTAAAACCAAAACGAGGACTCTTTAATTTAATAGTAATGCTTTCTAATTCGGAGTGGAAGATTCTGGGTTCGATCTCAGCCATTGTTGGACAACAGGAGATAAGCATTGCAGTAATGATTTCCTGGTCTCTCACAAGCCCATGATAAGTGCCTCACATTTTTCAATGAAACTATTTAAGTTAGTGTGCAAAACAATGACCGTAGTGACAACCAAGAGAATTTAGGTGTTGGTATCAATAATCAAATAAAATAATAATACGGTATATTAGTTTGGTATTACAGGGAAACGCGTTGTGGGAGCATTCTCGTATAACGCGTTATGTACAAATGATTCACGTTTATCTTTTCTTGTTAAAGGGAGTTTAAATCGAGTATTAAGGAAAAACTATGATATGAACGAAATGTGTGTGTGTTTTATTAAAATCAAATTAAGAACATTTTAAATAAAAAAATTGTACAAATGTAACTAAAAACAGATAATTTCAAACAAATCAAAGAACTTCAAACAGTTTTATTACAGGAGCTATCTGAAATAACGATCCACCGACGCCTTTTTTAACAGAATATTCAAAGGTCAAAATTATAATTAAATTAAATTTTATATGAACACTTTTGGCACAATGTACAAGCGCACGTGAAATTGATTGTCAACTGTACAAATCATTATAAATTTCGCAGTAAAGAAGTATAACGTGGGGAATCAAGGCTTTATAGGGGGAAAAAACGTGCTATATGAGGCACATGAAATCGCATAATATGAAAACGCATTATAAGAGTACCATGTTATAGATGGGATTACTGTATAACTTTCGAGTGTTTTGCTTGATATATTTTTCAGTTTTCTTTGTAAAGATACTTGTTGTGTAATGTGCCTACAAGTTTGATGTCCTTCGAATAAATTTATATGCATTTCTATGCCCTTACATTCAAAATATTTTATTGTATTTTACCAGCACATAACATTTCTATTATCTTGTATTATAGTATTATAAGCTTTTTCATTATTTGTGTTACAGTATTATAATTTTTTTTTGTATTATATTATTTTCATTTTGCATTAATCTTTACGTATACAGAGGGAAATACAACCATAAAAGTCTTGTTGAGCGTATAACATGAATTTAAACATTATATTATTCAGGTTTGAAAACCAGCAATCGAGAAATGACGTAATAACTAGAGCTAAACTGTGTTGCATGTGGTCTTACCATTATTTATCCTGTTATTGGCACAGGTGCCGTATAATCCATGATACCAAAATTTGAGATTGGCCATATTTTGGCGGATTTTCTTATGAATCTGGCAACCTCGTTTTTATTACGTCATACATATGGAGACCTATAAAACTTATGCAGAAAATTCTATTTTGGTAACCATAGTGTTTACGTCATCGCGCACGTCATGATACGTTATCTTGGCAACATTTCTTCATCGCCAAAAAAATTTAGAATTTGGAATCAGGGATTATACGGCACCTGTCCCTGTTATCATTATAACAACTATTCATAGACAATTTACTACTCAATAGAAAAATTATTCTTTATTATTTGAAATTGGATCGAGATTGTGTCTTTACCATGATGAAAGGCAATAAATATTTCTGCACCAAAAACTTTGTGAGACCTTTAAGGGATATTCAATCTGTAAACCTGCTGAAGATCAACAAAAATGAAGGCATAAATAATGGAAAGATTTTAAAATGCGCCCAGAACAAATATTGAATTGGAAAATTTAGTGCTGATGAAAATTCAAGAAAAAGGGAAGCTATAGCACTGAATCGATTTTTGAAAGATTATAATAATAACATACTAAATTGATGCTTGAAAATAATTTAATTACATTATTAGGAATGTCCTAATAACGTGAATCGAACATTGTTTTTTATTACTTACTGGAGCTCGAATCTTGTATCATGAATGTTAATCTGAATTAAAGATAAAAATAAAATATATACTATAAGAGAGTTTTGATAATAACAGTTTCGGATTTATTCTGTGATTCATTGCTTGTTACGATTTGCAATATTTTAATAAGCACTGAAAATAAAAGATAATTTAAAATAAGCAGAATTGTTTTCTAGTTAGAAATAAGCAGAATTGTTTAATTAGATCTTTTTTTTAAAATTAAAAACTCATTTTTTCTTCATAAATCATATATTAGACTTGAGAAAGGAGTGATTAGGGGTTCAAAACCATCTTCTATTCAAAAGAAATCTGAAGACATCAGACTAATCATTTGAGTTTTTGTTTTAGATTTTCTCAATTTTAATTATTCAATAGTTGGTCTGGATCTAAATTAGCTAAAAGTAATAATCGAAATGATATCCCTTTTAATGTATTGTTATTCAATAGATCGGGGCTGTTTTTAAGAGCTTTTTTATTTCAATAAGTTTTAAAAATAAAATTCATTTTTGTAAAAAAAAAGATTTTGATTTATTTATATAATTTTTTAAGATCTTGTAAATTGCGAAATCTTAGGCTTCTAAAATATCAAATAAAATATCACTTTTATTTTGTCCAAAATTAAATATTTGTAAATAATGTAATAAGCAAAAATTAAATTTATTCTGATGTGTTGTTGATCTGATACTCTTTATCACGATTAGTTTAAATAAAGGTAGCTACAATGTAATAATAATTACTCTTTCATTAGAAATTCAATTATTTGCATTACCAACTAAATAACAATGATTATTTTCATATAAATAATAATGAATTTATAACAATGATTATATCATTTAAATGAATGATAATTTAATAATATTTCAGAAGGAAACCACACATAAAAATCTAAAATTTGAAACCTTTAGGAAACATTTTATTTGAAATTATACATGGTACATTAATTAAAATAAATATAGCATAATTTGCATTCTTAATTAAAAAATATTTTATGGCATCGATACTGCTACTTATATTTTATTAATGAAATCACAAAAAAATGGTAGGTAAAAGAAACTCTTAATATAATCATAATGGTTAGACAATTATTTGTTTATTTTTGCTTTTAATATATGAGGAGTAAAATAAATCCGAAAATGTGCTAACGAAATGTTTGAAATACATATGTTTTCCTTACATCTATATATATTTTACATAAAGTAACTTTTCACTTGTTAAAAAAATTTAAGATGGATATAAAATTCACAATGAGAGATGTAAAGTCGAAATAAATATGGGCACTCAAATGATTCATTAATTTAATGAATTACTTGAGCACCCATATTTATTTCGAATATTAGGCAATAGAAAAAAACTGTTAAAATTTCTGTTAACATGTTATTCTTTGCAATAGAAATCTAATTAGGAAATTATTAATGGTCCTATGATTATATATTCATGAGATTAAAATATTATTTGCCAAAAATTCCTACTTTTAAACCTGTTGTAATTATAATCACCAGTTTTAATCTAGCATTTCTTGCAATTTTTTCCGCCTACTTGAACGTACTATTACTACCACCTGTTATCTTCACAATCCTTTCATATTTTATAAAATCAATTTCTGTCTCCTCCTTTCAAAGGATACTCGCTTTTGATTTGTTTTTCAAATTTAATATTTATTACACTTCGGAAGATGTGTCAAAAGGTATACAACAAAAAAATGCGAGGAAGGCAAGAAACTTCTTTCGAACTTTTCAAAACGACTATGTTCGAAAGAACAAAAACCTCACACTTCTATTGATTCTAGACACTTTTTTCTAGACATCCATTATATCTGCACTGCAACGAGTTATTCGAAACTGTTGATAATTTCTTTTCGAAAAGTGTAGATTGATTGACATCCCATTATAAGCTCTCTGTATAATAACAGGTAAGGGAAAGAAAAAGCTTCGATGCAATTTTTTTCCCGCCATTTATAACAAAGCGAGGTGATAATGTCAAAGTCCCGCTATTAACCTTGACCCCAGCTTTTCATTGTGAGACTGTCGATGTTTGAAATATCGGATTTTATTTATTACTCGCTTTATTATTTTTTTTACAGAAACTTTTCGCCAAAAAGATCGTGCGTGAGGCACACTGCGTGCGTGTAATTACACGAGGGGGGCAGCGGCGTGAGAATCTGTCAGAAGGCACCTATAGTGAGATAACGCCATCTTGTCAATAATGCAAGAAGTCGTCATAGAAGTAATGCCGGGTTTTTACAGATTCTATTCCTTTAAAAGATTGCTGATTGGTCGATATTTTGGCGGGAACTCCTCCCATCAGTGAAATAAAGTTGTGGTTAGTCACTGTGGCAACGCATTTGGGTTCGGGTCAAATAGATATCACGTTGGGGCGGTGGGGTTTTATCCAATGCTAATTTCATTTCTGTTTTATTCTTTCGTGAATGATTAATAAGCAGTTTTTTTCAGCAATTAAAGTTGTGAAGTTTTTTCGTCACTTTTCGTACGAGATATTTTTGTTTCCATGTTTAAAAATACAAAGAAAATTTACTCATTGAAAAATTATTCTTTCATTGACTTTGTGCTCAAAATAACTTTTTTTTTAATTCTTTATTCTAACTGTTGCCGCTAAAATAAAGAATTCCAGCAGTAGCTGGAATCCATATAAAATAAACATAGTATAACATTTTTTATATGAGCATTGTTTTAAAGTGTGAAGTGTAAGAGTTGAAAAATGATTTAAACTCTCATTAAAATTTCTTATGCTGTTACAAAAGACTCTCGTTTCTACGAAAAGGTCGGAACCGCTAAAACAGTTCATAAAATAGAAAAATAATCTATTAGATTATTAAGATCTGATTTTTTATTTATTTTTTTTATTTTTATTTATTTATTTATTTATTTTTACCCCAGACTGCAATTTTTTATAATTTTTATTTTTATCCTACACCTGTCTTTGGCATCTCTGCTATTAATCGACGAGCAGCCCAATAAAAAGATGAACAAGTATAAAAACAAGAATTAAGTCCTTTCGTAGCTTCAAAAGAGTTGTCAGCCATAAACTTTAAAACTTCAGGGCAGTTGTTGAGGTGAGCAGCATCCATGTCATCATGATTGCACAATGGACAACGAGCAGAGTCCATTGCACCTATTCGACGCACATGACTTTGAGGATAGTCATGTCCAGTTGTCACCCAGAAACAAGCGACACCAACAGCTCGTTCTTTATAGATAAAATAGATATGAGAAAAAATTATTAAAGTGCACTATAAGAAATACATTCAAAATAAAATTCCTACTAAAAAATGGTACTTACTTTAACTTAATTGATGAAAATCAGGCAAAGTAATATTTTATCTATTTCTATTTAAAAAAGCTATATTTTTTTAAATATATTTTTCCATTTTTTTTCAGTGTATAAAAGCATTTTGTTGTTCTTTTTTCAAAAAAGCACCTAAGCCCTGTTACCCATAAAGTTGCTTGTTTAGCAAGGGGATTTGCACTACATCATTTTTTGTTCTATACCTGAAAGCTCTTTTTCGTTCTCATTCCTTATTTTCTAAAATATTTCATAGTCTTATATATCTACCGTAGATATTACAGATGTCTTTATTGGAAAAATTCTCGAAATTTTAAGCAGCAAAGGGGTTCTTTGTCGGAGTTTAATACTTCTTATAAAATTATGGGGAAATACTTTTTCATTTTCTGTGTTCTTGAGTACGAGAAGGATAGAAGTCGAATTCGGTACCACAGTTCTTTCCCATCAAATGTCTAATATCATATGTCTTCGACTATTGCTTAAGCAATGTTTGATCTGAAACGCTTGCTCGTGTCGCTCTGTTTTCCAAGAATGAATCAAGCTGTTGTTGTCGTATGCCAGCTAGGTTGACATTATGGGGTGCGCTGCTCCATTTTTCCAACTGAACATTATTTAGGTGTATAGTCCGACTTCTTCAGTACACATATGCCATAGGTACCCCGTTTATAGTGTAGGCAACCATTCACAACCCATTTATACATTTATTATTTACAATCAAATCGGGAACTGTGGAAACAAGAGACTACCAAAGATATGACTATTTCAGTTAAAAAAAATTAGCTTAGGTGTCTTCAAGATTGTTGAGTATGCGTTCTACTTATTGGGACATCAACTGCAATAGTGAGTGTTTTCTTTAAACTACGCATGGGATGATGATAAAGTTTGATTTTGGAATCAATGATTAACGGCTGATGAGCTGTGAGCCCCGGGATCGAATCCCGGTTCAGGCATGGATGTTACTTTCTTTCTCTGTTATCTCTGTTTCTCTGACCTTTCTTCTGTGATGATATATGAATGTGGCCCACCCTAAAAACGGTTTGTAGTGATATGGCACGGGCAACGCAACTTGCCTCCGTGACTTGGTTCACAGGTGTCCGCTGGGTAATGACAAATAAATAGCAATTTCTGGCCTTGTTGTGGTATAGGGTTCGTCACCCAAGAGCCCACCATTGGAAAAAAAAACTAACGGATTACCTTGTAATGATTTTTAAACGATTAAAACCAAAAAACATATTTTCTAAAATAAAGTCTTATCCAATGATAGGTAATACAAGTAAATATTATTCAAATTTCTATTATTCCTTCAAAGAGATTCTTTTTACTTAAGTAACTCATAAATATTAACGTGTTGGATATAAAATATTTAAATTTATATGTTCGGCATTTTTTATTACGCCTGGTTTAAGGTTCCTATTCATAACCATTTACTCCTAACACATAAAGTATTCTTTAAAACATTCTATAAACGCAAACAAGTTAATGTAATCTTGAATACCGACAACGCTGGGGAGGGGGATTAAATATTTCTGTATCTCGGTTGAACCTTTCAGAAATTTAGTAAGTCTGATCAAAGGTGTCTCAATTTCTCAATATTTTTTAAAGAGAGGTCGTAGTTGGTTGTGCTAGTTGGCATTCTGAGCAAAAAATAAATAAACAGTAAATATCGTTATTTTGCAAAATTGCAGTTTTTCTCTAAAAGCTGTGTACACGCTTCTTGTGGAAGTTTCGTCGCGCCAAAAATGAGGCTTGCCTGTCTATAATTTATGAAGTGCCGATCGGTGGCTGAATAGTTAGCGTTCCTGATTCCTGAGTTGAGGGTTCCGGGTTTGAATCCCGATTCAGACATGGATGTTACTTTTTTGGTGTTTCTCTGCCCTTTCTTCTGAGATGAAGTATGGATATGGTTCACCATATAAATGGGTTTGTGGAAGTATGGCATGTTTAATGCTATTCGCCTCCGTGACTTGGTTCGAAGGTGCCCTCAGGGTAACGACAAATGAGTAGCAGTTTCCGGCCTTGTTGGGGTGAAAACCCAGTACCCACCGTTATTTAAAAATAATAATAATAATTTAAGTAAATCGAATTTATTGCTTGAACTAAATAATATATAATCCTCTATAAATATAATAATAACCATATTACTGAGAAGTGAGAAATATTTACTTTTAAAAAGAATGAAATATGTCGAACAAGCATGTTTTTATTTTTTAAAAAAATTCAAATATTTTAAATCGATGTCATTTTATCTTTATTTTGTTTAATAATAATATACCGTTTTTGGCAATATTTTGAAGAAAATAAAATCCTGCTTTGGGGCCATTCCAGTTATACTTAAAAACATTTTCTTTCATTTCTTACCTTTTCTCATGTGCATAAAAATAAGCAATTGTTTGATTTCGTCCATCTTATTTATGTAAAGTTTTCAATTATCCGCATTTACCCATAATGCTATCCTAAAATATTACAATTTAATAATTAACTTTTAAAGTTAAGATTGTAAACTCTGCTGTTATTATTTATACTAACCTGGAACCAGGGGGTACGCGTACCTTCCTGGTGCTTGAGCAGCCACCAGGCGCGTCGGCAGGTGGTGGATAGCCGAATGTCCTATAGGAATGAAAGGATAGCCTTCAATATAGAATCAGAGGCAGTGAACCAGCTATCGTAAACCCTAGTGTTATGCGACTCGTGCCTAGGGTTATTTGGCACCGCGGTAATGCCTAGGGTTAACGGAGCCTCTAGTTGCCTGGCGAACTTCTAGAGTAATTTGCCTTGCCCAGTAACTCAGGCAATGCTGGGTGGACTGTCATATTACCTGAGCTTATTAACTGTTATTTTATGGCTGAAAAGACAGTAAAAATAACAAACCTTTCTGCATTTGCAGGTGAAACCTCTGAAGCAAACCTTGCTGAAAAAGACAAGGGAACACAGAGGCAATCTAGTGAAGGGGCAGCAGTGAATCCTTCACAGGAGGTAGAAATGACCTCTAGCATGACTGACTCTCTGACCAGAATCAAGCTTAAAAAGAGACTTTCTGGTGCCCAGAAAGGAAGCTGGTAAAGGAACGCAAAATCTGAGGGGACTTGAGTTGAAAAACCCAAAGCAACCAAATACGAGAAACGTCCCGCCAACCGGACGAACCAGGGCAAGGCCGGAAAGGCTCCCAAGAGAGAAGGACCTGGGGGATTTACTCTGGGGATTAGGGTGGCTCTCACGGCGATCAAGATGGCTGTGCTCTTAGAGGGTCATCCGGAAAAACGGTTAACAGAGGAACAGGCCTTCGACCTGGAACTCTTGTTAACCAAGAAAATAGGAAGGAATGAGGAGGGTTTTGCCCCAACCTTCCTATCCTGTAAAATTGAGAATGGGGCACTGATTATCAACTGTGCAGATCTGGAGAGCTCAAAGTGGCTGGAACAGAATGTCAGTGACATGAGGCCTTGGCAGGAGCAAAAACTCTTGGTGGGTGAGGCAAGGAAACTTGTCAGAACCACCAAGATAATTGCAAAACTGCCGAAAATCTGTAGTAAACTGGTAGCCTAAAGAGCTCCTGAGGAAAATCGAGGCTCAGAACGGTGGGGTCACTCCAATGGAGTGGAACGTTCTTAACATTAAGAACGACCCATCTGGGCAGACCATCGTTCTTAGTGTGCCTGAACTAGATGCTGCCACACTTGGTGTAAGGGGATATAGAGTTTCATATTGGACTTCACCAAGTGCAGGCTAAAGTACTTGACAAACCTGCTCCTGCTGATGAGGGGTGAAGGTAGTTCAAGCCAACCTCCACCACAGTAGAAGTGGTACTACTAACCTCAGTAAGAAGTTTCTTGCTGGGGATATACACCTGGCCCTGATTCAGGAACCCTGGTTGGTTAGGGGGAGAATCAGTGGCCTCAAAGGAACTAAAGGTAAGTTTATCTATTGTACAAATGGTAACGCTAGAACTTGTATACTCTTACATAAAAACATTGAGGTTTTACCCCTCTCTGAATTTATCCTTAGGGACCTGACAGCTGTGAAAGTCAGAATCAACATAGAGGGTAGGGACAGAGAAATTGTTTTTGGCTCTGGGTACCTGCCCTATGAAGATAAGGCTCCACCTGACCATTCTCTGCTCAAAATCATGAACTTTTGCAGAGATAACAACTTACAAGTAGCCCTAGGACTAGACTGTAATGCTCACCATGTTGTCTGGGGAAGTACGGACACAAATAAAAGAGGTGAAGAGATGAGTACCTTTTAGAATTCATTTTTAACTACGGGTTATGTATTCTAAATAAGGGCAACGAACCAACTTTTATTACTTCCAATCGATCTGAAGTAATTGACATTACTATAGCGACAACGCTTATTAGTAAAAATATCAAAAATTGGAAAGTAGATGGCAGTTCTCCTGGCTCAGATCATCAAAACATCCATTTTGAAATTCACTTTAATGTGTGTCTGGATCGCATATTCAGAGACCCAGTTAGGACGGACTGGAAGAAATTCCAGGAGGAACTGACTGGGTTGGTTGAGCTCGGGAACAGACCTATTAGAGACAACTACGATATAGAAGTTACAGCAGACCTTCTGCAGAGTAGTATTCTAGATTCTTATCATAACAATTGCCCTATTCGCACTAGGAGAGCTAAACTCTAATGTCCTTGGTGGAATGACTCTCTAGCAGCTGAAAGAGCAAATGTTAGAAAACTTTTTAATAAAGCCTAGAAAAATGGTGAATGGGAGAATTATAAAACGGCCCTCACTAATTATAACACAAACTTGTTAGAAAAAGCAAAATTAACTCCTGGAGGAAGTTCTGTGACGAGATAGATTCTATTTCTGAAGGAGCTAGACTCCAGAAACTCCTTAAAAGGGATGAACCTATTTTGGTTGGCACCCTAAAGGACGAGGAGGGTAATTTTGCTGCTTCCAGAAAAGGGGTTATGGAAATTATGACCAAAACCCACTTTCCAGGAACTAGAGATATTTATAGCAACGAAGGGGAGCACTGCATTGGCTCTTTGCAAAGAGTCAATAGCGATCAATGGACCATCGCTAAAAACATCGTTAACTACAACATTGTTAAATGGGCAATCTTTGCCTTAAAACCTCTAAAAAGCCCAGGGCCTGATGGAAATATGCCCATCATGATCTAGAAGGCAGAGGAGATTGTCATACCAGTGCTAACTAGAATTTACAGAACTAGCTTAGCACTGGGTTACATACCAAAGATGTGGCAAAAGACCAGGATTGTTTTCATTTCTATACCTGGCAAGGACACCTGTGACCAGGCCAAGTCTTACAGACCAATCAGTCTTTCTTCATTCTTTCTTAAAATTATGGAGAAAATCATTGAACGGCATATTAGAAATTACTTGGGTAGTAATAGTCCCTTGCATGCTTTTCAATTTGCCTATCAACCCGGCAAATCTACCGAAACCGCTCTACATCACCTAGTTTCCAAGATTGAATCCACTCTGGATCAAAAAGATATTGCCTTGGCAACTTTCCTCGACATCCAGGGTGCCTTTGATAACACTTCCCATCCATCCAATCCTCAATGCACTTAGAGGGGCAGGGATTAATCAGACCCTGTGTACTTGGATTGAGAACTTGATTTCAGATAGATGTATACAAATGAACATCTTCGGTGAATCATTTGAAAAAAAGACTACTAGAGGTTGTCCTCAAGGAGGTGTTCTGTCACCATTACTTTGGAACCTAGTTGTAAATAGCCTTATAAAACATCTAAATGATAGGGGCTATTATACGCAAGGATATGCTGATGACATTGTCATCCTTATCCTTGGTAAAGATTTTGACACTAACTTGTCATCTCATGCAGGATGCTCTGAGTTATGTAGGTTAATGGTGCATGGATAGGGACCTGATGGTTAATCCTCAGAAAACCTACCTTGTACCTTTTACACGCAAAAAGAAACGGAAGGGTTTTTTCATATCAAAACCTTTTGATGTTGAAATCAATGTGGCTTCAGAGGTGAAGTATCTGGGCATTTATTTAGACCAGAAACTCTCTTGGAATAAGCACATTGATGATAAATTAACCGAGCAAAGAAAAGCATTATGATTTGCAGGCGAATGCTTGGTAAAAACTGGAGTTTACATCCAAAACTGATGTTATGGATGTACACAGCTATTGTCAGGCCCATTCTCACATATGCCTGTGTGATCTGGTGGCGTAAGGTGGAACAGAAGACTATGATTGACAGACTAGGAGCTCAACAAAGACTGGCCTGTTTCTGCATCACGGGAGCAATGTCCACCACGCCAACCAGAGCATTGGAGGTTGTATTAGATATGACTCCCTTGGACGTCTTCATCTGCAACACTGCCAGAATGACTGCATACAGAATGAAGCTGCAAAACCACTGGTACGACCAGCCTGTTGCCAAAGGACACAGGGGCATTACCAGGAAAATTCAAGATCCTACTTTCCTGATGCCCTCAGACATCATGGAAAAATCATACATGTTTGATATGACATTTGAAATAGTTTTTCCAACTAGAGACGAATGGGATAACAACATGTTTGAAACTAAAACAGGAGATCTAATCTGGTACACAGATGGATCACTGAAGAACAGCCTCTCAGGACTGGGAGTATGTGGCGTGTCACCAAGAATCAGCCCGTCTGTAAGCCTTGGGCGATACGCTACGGTCTTCCAGGCAGAAGTTTTGGCCATTATCCACTGTCTGCGACTAAATATGAGGAAGGGCTACTACGGTAAGCGGATTCTCATTTTTAGTGACAGTCAAGCCGCTTTAAAAGCTCTCAATTCTTTCGAAATCAAATCTAAAATGATTTTGGAATGTAGAAACCTTCTTACAGAACTGGCAACTAGAAACAAGGTGATCCTTGTATGGGTGCCAAGGCACAAAGGTATCGAAGGTAATGAAAGGGCTGATGAGCTTGCTAAACAAGGATCGTCTTTTGTTCCCATTGGTGCAGAACCTTTTTGTGGGATCAATTTGAAGACCGCAAAAACCAATGTTCTTAGATGGGAGAGACGGAAGATGTATGATGCTTGGCTCAACACTCCTGGTCAAGCCCATGCTAAAAGTATGATCTGTGGATCATCAGCGAGGATTGCCTCTGAAATTCTTAGATGCTCTAGGCAGAAGATACATTTAATCGTAGGCTTCATAATTGGGCACTACTATTTCGGAAAACACCTCCATAAAATGGGACTGTTTCAGCAAAACTCTATCTGCAGGAAATGTCATACGCAAGAGGAAACGGCCAAGCACATCATTTAAGAATGCGAGGCTCTTGCCCTCCCGAGATTAACTTCTTTAGGCATCATCCATACTAGAGAGTTACACCTAGACTCCATTAAAGGGTTATCGGACTTTATTAATAAAGTGGGTGACCCGAGTAACTGGAACTAGGAAACATTGGATTTGGAGTTAATGGTACAAAATGCTGATTAAAGCAGAGGTGCCAATGACATACAAACCCAACCTTAAGAAGAAGAAGATTTATACTAAACTGCATAACAATACTTCAGAAATATTTTTAAAATAGTAAATTAATTTTTTAGTCCTTAACAAAACACAATCCATTACGAATAAAAAGAGACAACGTATCAAATTAAAGTTAAGTTTCAAAACATTATATATATATATATATATATATATATATATATATATATATATATATATATATATATATATATATATATATATATATATATATATATATATATATATATATATATATATATATATATATATATATATATATATATATATATATATATATATATATATATATATATATATATATATATATATATATATATATATATATATATATATATATATATATGTATATATATATATATATATATATATATATATATATATATATATATACATATATATATATATATATATATATATATATATATATATATATATATATATATATAATATTATTGTTTAAAGAAAATATAGAATACCTGCAAACTCTGATTTCTCTCTCCTCATTTCCAATATCGATTTATAAATGATAACGATGTATAAAGAAATCATATCGATATATGCCATATAAAATCAAAGTGTGAATTTTTTGAGGAATTTCTTAGAAAGAATTGTTTAATGATATTCTTCATTTTTTTCTTTGACGTTAATATTCATATTGATTTCAAAGATTTTCATAAAATATGAAATGTATATACAATATAAGAAACAGATTTACAAAGTTAAGATACGGAAACAATATACCTTTCTTTTTAATTTAAAATCATTTCATTCATAATAATTTTATAACCGAAATTGTCAATATACGAAAAAAAAAACTTATTCAAAAAGTGAAATTCTTGATTTAAATTTGTAAAATTTTCTTTGGATCACGAAACATTTAATACTCATTGGAATACATAAAGTATTTAATACCTTACTTTAAAAAAATACTGTTGAGCGTCATTGATTTAATATGAGAGTTTGGAAAATCTGATTTCTTAAAAACAAAAGCGAATAAAAACTAAAGATTTGTGGAAGGAAATTTTTCAAAACCTGATAAATACTACACAAAATTTCTATCACATCGCAAAAAAAGAAAAGGCAAGTTCTATATGCTATTTATGAAAAAACTTATTGAAGATTAAAAGTGAACGCTTGAACTATATGTAATTTGAAAATCAACTTTCTTTTCGACGGGTAAACAACTTTTTAATTTACGTACTCTTAACATTAAAAGAAAAGGTCATATGCATCTAAAAATCTAAAATTTTGATATTTAAATTGCGGTTGAAAATAAAAAGTAAGTTTTCAGTAAAAATACTTAATATATTATATTAATTAATGTTTTTAATGTAAGTGAATTACAATAAGGATTCGCAATGAAAAGGAATAAAATTAAACAAATGAAATTCATGAGAAATATAATTTATATATATTTGAAGCTACAGTGGTTACTATTATATAATGGAAGTGCATGCGATTAAGTCACATCTTTGAATCCACTTCATAAACATTAAAATATAATAATAGCTATATGTAGTAGATTTATTGAATTTCTATATAAGTCTAAGATTTTTTTTCAAAAACGTGAGAGAAAATCAAGTATATTTTTACATTTTCGATTAAATTTATGCACAAAATACTAAAGAATTTACTTATTCTGTTGCATTATAATCACAATTAATGAATCTCCATCAAAGAAACTAATGTCTACCAAGCATCATTGCATGAGGGTTCACTTTCATGCCCCTTAAAAATGCTTCAATATTCACTATCAAGTTCAGTTAACATAATTTATTTCTATGTTAGAGAACTTATCTTGCTTTGCTTAGTAAGAGGTAGGCTTAGAAAATTAAAAGCCATCCTTTATCTAATTTAGTTTGTACGTTACAATATGACCATTGTTTGTACACCATAGTTAATCAATTTAGACTTATGGTATTAAAAGTGGATTCTTAACCATTATAAACATCCGCGCCCAAAGTTGAAATTGAATTCAAAAACTGGTAGGGCGCTAACACCATCAGAATGGTTAATTCATTTGCCTTTATCTGCAGCTAGCTTGATTTTTCCTTTTTCTGTAGCATATAATAGGGAACAGTTAATGTTTTCTATAAAAAATATTGTAAGATATCATATTTTTTGTAGGAGTGTAAAAATATAACAAACATAATTTGTCAAGAAGGAAGGTGGCGGCAGCTTAAGCACGGAACTAAGCTAAATTGTGAGTTGTTGTTGTTGCTTATGATACTTGGACAAGCCAAGCTCGCTATGCCTTGGCAATGAGAATTTAAGTTAATAGGGAGCATCTTTCATTTTTTTAAATCAGAGCACCACAAAGGTGAAAGTACGTCTTTGCTCTTTTTTTAAATCCTCCGATAGATGGCACCAACAGAGGATCCACTCCCTCAATTTTGACATTGATCTGAAAAAGGAGGAAATTTTCTCCAGACCATTGTACCCATAGTAACTGATCAATGACCGACCACAGGACTTTCGATTCCACAGATTTAACGAGCACATACATCGCATGTACTCGGTGGGTCTTTGGCGGCATTGGGAATCGAACACCCTTACGGATGGAAGGCCGATACCCTAACCACAAGGCTACCACGAGCCCTGAATTGTGAGTGGTATCCTCATACGAATCTCAGTTTGGCTAAACCCTGACCTAATTGAAGTCCATCATATTGAGAAGGTTTATGTACGTTAAAAACTTCGAGAAATCCAATATCTCTACATTAGTCTAGCGTAGAGAAGAAGTTACCATTCGTCATTTGATTCGTACATGTCAAAATTATGATTTGATTGGCTATGCCTGGAAAATTCAGTCGGCAGGTAAATGATATACAACTCGATAACCTATTTAATTGTGACAACTGTCTCATGATAAATGACATATTAATAAGAAAAACTTCTGGATCCCTTAATTCTCATATAATTTTATATAAAGAATATTTGGAAAAAAATATAGCGAATGAAAAATAATTGAAATTCGTTGTTAACAAAAATAATTCATGCAAACTTTTCATCATGTAAAACTTTCCAAACCTGATCCTTTACAGTTCAAGTTAACATAATTTAGTTATTCCTGGCCTTAATTATGACTTAAGATAGAAATTATATAATATAAGTTTGGAAGATCTCGTCATATGCACTTTTATCTGTGCAATCTTCTAATCTGGGTTAAACTTAAATTTTTAATCCCAATATATTTTAATCCTAATATTATTGAATGTTTTAATCCCAATATAATCCTAATATTATTTATGATATTTTCACCAATTCTCCCACATTTATATTTTCAAATGCACTTAGCACTGCTTGAGTATAAAATGACTATCTCTAAAAATTGAACACAAAAAAACCTCGGCGTTTGTTTCGTTTTTTCCTTTAAATTATGGTATATCTTAAATTTAAAAAATAGTACTCTTTTGAAAGTGATATATAAAAGCTTACTGAAATAGAATGCTTAGCACTATAAAAACTGAATGACGGAAGTATCAATATATTTATACCAAAGGATGTATAACTTAATTTTCCTAAATTTTTGATAATTGCCGTATTCGTAACTTGAACTAAAGATGTTATTGATGAAAGAGTAACTTGAACTAAAGTATGGGACATTTAGAGATAGTAAAATCTAGCTACAATATAAGATTGCATTTATGCGTATTCAAAATTTATTTTTAATGCCACAAATGAAAATACATATGAATGAGATGATTTACAATAAATTGATTTGATTAATTGAAGTTAACACAGTCTTCTGTACTTAAATTTACAGTCTCATTTGCTGTACATAAGTGTCACGATTATTGAAAGACACATATTCATGTATATATGAGAGAAATCATTATACTAAGTCGTTAGGAGACAAATTATTTGAATCTCATGGTGACTTAGTATCTATACATGAATGATTTCTAAATTTAATTCTAATTACGTTCTAAATAAATATAATTAATAGAAGCATATTTGAGTATCTTGTTTCATTATTTTCTCCACAAAAACCACTAATGATTTTAGAGGTACCCCTTTCATTTCAGAATAACATCAAGGTATTACAATTTTACACTATTAATCTTCAAAAGTTTTAATTTCAGCTTCGTTTCAATGATTTGAAAAGGATAATTAGATAGTTAAGGTGCGTTACTATTCTAATTAAACACTTCATAAATATTATAATAATATCGAAATAAGTTTCCATTCTTTCACCTCATTCCATGTTAATAATAATATTAAGCAGCACTATTACTAATTTTAATTTTCTCATAAAATCACGAATCTTCGTGATTCTTGAATATAAGTGAACGTGGTGCATTCCATCCAATGGGAACACATTTCTATGCAAATTCTTTGGAGTCGAAAGGCTAAGAAGTAAGGGCTGTGTTTAGTCATTCTTTCGTGATGGCTCTGAAGAGTAATGCAATTAAAAGTTCTGAAGATAGCCACGGCCTTTTACACCACAGTTAAATTATTGTTTCGCATCAAACCATCACGCATCGAAGATTATTCTATGGCGTGTGCCTGCTAAAAGTGAAAGAGAAGTAACGTACGAAATTTAAATATAAAGCCGCCTATTTCTTAAATGTTTCTCCTAAGTCGATGATGAGTCACACCATTGAATCATTTGTCTTTGCTCTGCGTAAATCTTGGTTTTAATTGTGAAAAGTAAGGAAAATTTGACTATTAATTTAGGAGAAAATGTCATAAGGCTTAACGAACTTCCACGATAAGAAACTAGTTAAAATTGGCCTTCACATTGCATATTAATTGCATTTATATGGAATTCTAAATATATCTTGAAAAAAATTACATTTTATTGGCATATGCTTGGAATAATACAAAACTTACCTGAATGGTTATAATGCAACAAGTCTGATACTCAAATATCTTTAAAAGTTAATATTTATAAGTTATTTTAAAAGCATTTAACTGGATTTATAAGTCCTAAAGCAGGTAACATTGAAAACTTCTAAGCATTTACCTTAACAAATGTGCATGCAAAGAGCAAAAACGCAATACACATCTTCTATTGTTGAATAGGCATTCTCCTTCACTGGTTTGCTGGAGCTTCGCGCGTCCATGTTAATCTGGGACATCCAAAGTCCTTCCGCTGGTGTGGCGTGGCTATAGAGAGGAGGAAGCCATCTGAGACTATGGTTCTTGACTATGGTTTAAAATTATGACGCGCTTGATTAGAACAAGTATTCCATCCCCCTTATGTACAGTCCGGAGCTCAACTGCACCGCTATGTTTGTATGTTGTTCAATATGATCCATACCATTTCAATAATTACACTCATTTTCCTTCAAGATCAGCAAAGGGAAGCATCATTTGCTGCTGGCAATGGTTGAGAGAAGGATCACATTTTCCTTATTAGATTGCTGGAACTATATGTGCTGGGGACGTGTTAACTTTATTCTGTGATGTCCAAAGTTCTTCCGTTGGTGTGGCATGGATGTGGAGAGGAGGGTGCTAGCTTAAGTGCGACCACGTAAGCTGATCAAAATTATGAGACGTTTGGTGAAAAGCGAGTTTCCCAAACCCGATAACCTTAAGTACTAGTACATGGCTCGCCTACACAATTATGCGTATTTGTGCTATACAACAGTGGTGATAATCGCTTCTGGGATTCTTCATTTAGAGGAACATGGTCTTAAAACTGGGGCACCAATGAGTCCTGTTCAGGTTGCTTATAATTATTATATGAGCTCAAATGTTTTTGTTCATTTAGATTCAGAATTTAATCGAATTATGCAGAAGATATTAGGCTCACCATGTAGCCAAATGGTAGCTCAACTTTCCTCTAGCGGAATGTCAATTCATTCCCACTCACTGCTGACCAAAAGAAAATAGATATTTGACGTTTGCCTTCGGCATGCGCTTCTGTCAGGGCAAGTGCTTGGAAGTCCGATTGGTTTCTCCCCAAAGTACAATAAATACGGCTTACTGTCTATGAAAATTACTCTGGGTATGGGATATTAAAACTCCCGACTACAGTTCAAACTAATGGGCAGTATACAACGTGGTATATAACAGGATGTGAATTCGGTAACTAAGCCATCATCATGTCAAACAATTTCTATTGCTCACCCTAATTTAGTTACCGTCTCTGCACTAATTGCGATAATATTCCACTAACACTAAAGCACAATTTTTGATTGCCCTGCCGTTTTAAGATCTCTGGCTTGGCTTGGGAAATTCCCCTCCCTCAACATCGGAAAGAGTTCATAATCCGAAAACATCAAGCAGATAGCCAGCTGTGTTCTGCACACTCATGGTCGTCTCTGCTTCTCCCCATGAACACGACACCAACCAACCACGATTTAGTGGTAGGATTGTGGGGTTCAATCCTTGCCATTGTCGAAAAATGGTAGATGGCTATTGCAGTTTTGCTTGTTACCAGCACATCTCTCGGGATGGGTGCTTGTGATATAATTTACCAAATTACCTTTTTAAGACAAATGAAAACGATTGATTAGCTATGAATAGTTTTTCCGGAAGGCAATACAACACTTTACAATGGTCTTCATTTGTTAAATGATTCCCAATGTAGAGTTAAATCAAATGCCAGAGGATACGAATCCAAGATATATTTCCGCCAAGTGCATTTGATATAGTTTCGAGTTATCAAAATTAATGCTGATTAATCTTATATTGAAATTAATGTTGATAAACTTTATTTGAAAATTATTTTCTAACATATACGCCTTAAAAAGTATTAAATTTGTAGTTCGCATAGTGAAGAAATAAAAAAAATCTCAATATTTTTTTGGAGTAAAAACAAGTATTAAAATTGAATTCAAACTATTACCAATATATTCATTTTTTATATAATCAACATCATGTAAAATTAAAGATTTTAAAAAATTACAACTTGTTGATGGGATAAGCTAAGTAATTTATTCAAATGTTAATCCTAAAATTACGTGTTGTATTTTTTCTTAGTGAATGCGTATGATTTCAAGCATTTTATATAAAATATATACTAGGTCTCATGCTGCCTACCCTGTCAAATTATCAGCGTCTGACTGAGGATAGGTAGATCCCGGGTTCTAATCATGATTCGGGCATGGATGTACTTTATCTCTCTCTCCTATCTTTGTCTTTTCCTTGTATAAATGGGTGGTGAATGATTGCCTGCCCTATAAATGGTACCAATGGCATGTGTGTACTGAAGAAGTCGGACTCCACTCCAAATTATGGTTCATTTGGAAAAGTTGGGCAGTGCACCCTATATTGCCAGCCAGCTGGCACGAGAAAACATCAACTAGTTCTTACAAAGTTCATCATGTAATAAATTTGTTTATCAAAAAATAATAGTATATAGAGAATTGCTTAGAATTTAAGGCTATTGTAAGAGATGTAACACACAGCTTTAAAAAATAATAGGTTATATTTATGTGTTGCAAAAAAAAAGGAAAGAAATTTGTAAAATTTCTAGGTATACTCTTGTACATATACAAATTCAGAAAGCATCAGTTTTCTTAAATGTCTAGGACCGAACCTAGAGAATAGGTTTCTTACTCCTTTCTCCACCTTGCTTATTCCATGATTGATTAGTATTTTTCTTTCCTTTGATAAAAATATCTTTTCATCTGGGTTTTACAATAATTTTCATATCATCGTATTTGTCATTTAATTTTTGTAAATCCATTAAAACTTAATAAATGTTGATAAAAATTTTCTCTTTTTCCTTACTTTAAATTATCTGTTAATCACAACAAACCATTGCATACAGATTTTATTCATTGCATTTGCATTATTTGAGTTAAAATAAGTCCTCGGTGGCCTAGTTTGTTAGGGCACTCGTTCTCGTTATCGGAAGACAGAGAGCTCGCATGCCGACTCGACCGAAGATCCATCGTGTTCGCTAATGGTGGATGAGAGACGTTTAATACCTCGTGGTTGCAATGTCCTCCTTGTGAAATGATATTTTTAGTGTGATAGGCTAAATCTGTGGAACTTCTACCTGGTCCATGCTTCTAAATTATTAAGATCCACCCACTTTCAGGTCAATGATGGCACACCCACAAGGAGGGCCACTATATAAGTTTTCATGTCTTCCATACCTTATAATTGGAGATCCTAGTAGCAACCGAGGATAAGAAATAAAAAAAATACCTTTTAGTTAGAAAGGTGTAGGTTAAAATGGGTGTGGATATGGAATTCAAACATGATTAGTTAATCTTTATCCCAAATGACAAAACAGTTGAATATGTCTCATAGGAGAATTCTGGCATCAAATTCAAAATTTCCACTAGCTTTCTTTTTAAGAAACAGCAGTAACAAATTGAATGATTTTCACATTTGTTTTAATTTGATATGTGCATTTTTATTGAATAGTGTCTGCATAATCATAAGATCAGGAATCAGTACTATAATTTGATACGTTAATTGTATTTTGGAAACTAATTTACGAATTTAATTTTTACTTAAAATTAACATTTGATGTTTATGAACTAGTTATTTTTTTATTTTTAAGGAACTTGAATAGCATATAATATTACAAACTTCAACCATAATATTTGAAATTAGTTCTCCTCACGAAAAATCAGTCACCTTTTGAGTTTGATTCATTCATACTGAATAAATATAATATTTAGAAGAAAAAATCAATAAAATCACAATTTATAATATTTATATATATATATATATATATATATATATATATATATATATATATATATATATATATATATATATATATATATATATATTATATATATGCATTAAATTATGCCATATGAATTGGAAAGTTACAGTTAAATTTAAATATTTTCTTTATAAAATGCGCATTTAGTTTATTCGTGGAAAATTTTTAATAATTATCATTCATCGAATTGAGGAATTTGTTCATTATCATTCTCTAAAGACAGCAACGTTCAAATTGCTTAATGTTATTTTATTATGTTTAACACACACACACATATATATAAGAATGTAAATACCAACCATAACACCTGTAGCACGTCTGGTCGGTAGGAGAGCTCAACCAAAATATCTCCGAGAAAACTTAACCCACCCTTTCAGAAGGGTACAGCATACTGGTCACTCATTTGTTGAGAATAGTGGCGCGAGATAACATCATCGGTCAATTCAAAATTCCTTAACCATATTTGGTAATGTACATTTTGGAATTCTGCAGAAGGAGTGGTTTAACTCATACATTTGTTAAAAGGAATATATATATATATATATATATATATATATATATATATATATATATATATATATATATATATATATATATATATATATATATATATATATATATATATATATATATATATATATATATATATATATATATATATATATATATATATATATATATATATATATATATATATATATATATATATATATATATATATGCATTAAATTATGATGCAATGTCAATCACACATTTGTTTTATAACTTTAATTTTACCAGACATTTTTTATATTTAAAATATTTTACAATATCATTCGTCAAAAGAGTATAATATATAATTTATCACATATTTTTTCAAAAGAATCTCGTCCACGAAGTGCAATAATGTAAAATTCCATTAAACGAACATAATTTTTAAAATTTTCTTAAAATTTCTTTCATTTTATTTGTAAAATTTAATATACTTAAATTTTATATGTAAAATTTAATAATCTCTACTCTAAAAATTTAGCTGAAATTTAGAAGTTGCATAAAAAGGATATTTATTTTTCTATCAGATTCAGTATCATTTAAAGTTTCTTTATCTTCATGTAGCAATATTAGGTTATTTTTTATGTAAATCTGAAGATGAATATTAACTGGCATTGTTATTTCAATAATATTGACAAATCGCAATCATTTGCCACATCTTGCTACATGTGTGAAACCTCATATGCAGTCTTACAAGACTTTTCTCCAACTACTTACATTATATTGTATGATATATGCAATTTTATCATGTTTCGAGAATGATAAAATTGCGTATATCATGTGTATACTACATACATATTATTATACTGCAATGTACATACATTATTTTGTATACCATTTATACTATGTATTATATACAATATAAATAAATGGTATTACTCGAACAAATTTATAAATATCGGTGAAAATGTTAATCATTTTTTGATACCAACATTTTGCACATTTAAATTTAGTATTTGTTACATATTGCTTTCGTATTTCATCAATTTTAAGGATCTGTTATTTAAATTAACTTTAATATCGATCTATTTCTTATTCATTTTCAGAAGAATATATACAAAAAGGCATCTCTTTTCATGACGTTAACTATTACATGATATCATAACATCTAACAAAATTCTGTGTTGAGGTTCTAACTCGATCAACAACAAGAAAGCTATTGATTGAAAAGGATGTTTTTATTTAATGGCAATGCGCTTTGTAGTATTTTTAAAGAAATTCAATTTGTATATAAAAATTCATCATATATTAGATTTATAATTTTAGGACAAACATATTTTCATAAAGCTGGAAAAATTATAAGATTTTAATTATTTTTAAATTATTTTGTTGAAATTAAGTATTCCGAAATTGAGTGTGGGACATTTGGCCTGCAGTGGCATAGAGCAGGATAAATTCTACCATGTCCCGGGTGCTTCTCGCAAAGTGCGCTAAATAGCTTCAGAGACAAAAAAATTTTTCAAAAAATTGCAGTTTTATTTTGATTGAAATATCAATTTTATTCTGAGAAGTAAAATCTAAATGTATTATAATTATTGTGTCATGTATAGAAACAAATCACGTGGCCTATAATTAATCAAATATGGAGGGAGGGTTGTTGGTGAAAGACGGGGGTGTAGGGCGTGGGAGGATTTGATGGAGTTTTTCCTTGAACGAAAAGAAATCTTACTTTTATATGTCACAATTTTTAAAAGAAACAAAACTATGTAAAATTAATAATAATTTTACATAGTTTTGTTTCTTTTAAAAATTGCGCTCCATTAATTGTTTTTTCGATTAATTTTTAATAGATTAATTCTATTATCGTTTTTATTCTTGTAATAGAGAAACTTTTTTGTGCTCAAGGTTTGTATTACTGTATCTTTATTTTGTACAACAAGTCTTGTACATATTAAAGGGCGAAAATACTTAAAATTTTTTTAAATAAAATTTCTTGAATATTAAATTGATCAATTAGAATTTCATGCATTTGAAATTTTTTATTTAAACTTAAAATTATCTACTAAATTATTTATGTTGATGTTATATGGCAATTTATGGATCTAATAATTTAGGGCTATTCCAAAAGGATAAATTCATGTTAATACTTATTTGTTTTTGTGAATGTGGGAAAATTCACAATGTTTTTCACGAGTTTTAATTTTTGTCTTACAATTTGATTCAATATGTGACTATGTAAATTACATTATTATTTATTAGTAAATTAATCTATTCCACTTAAAATAAAAAAATGTCATATTAATATAGCATTGGCTGATAGATATGTCATTAGGTTATCTCTGGTTGTGATTACAGTAAAACTCCAATTATCTAAATCAGTTGTGACTGAGCTCCATTCAGAGAATGTAATTTTTTTAAAGAGTCTATTTTAATTAGTTACTGTAAGTGGAAAATAAGAGAAAAAATTACATATTTTTAAAGAAAAGGATATTTTAATCAATTAAATGAAAATGCAAAAATTTTACATTTTAAGGTTCATATTAGTGCTGTATATTAATACAGACTATATATTAATATACAGTACAATTCTGTAAATGAAAGCCATTTCTTGCTAAACATCTCGGTTACCGTAAACTATTTTACTACCTTCATTTCGGGTAATCAATTCTTACACCCGCTTGACAGTGAAAATTTGCATGTAAGTCACACTCGATCTGATGCTCTATTCACTATTCAGTAGTTTCAAAGCCGACACTAGGTGATAGTCTCATGTCTGTTTCAGCTTAGACACAAAGGTCATCTTCTTGATAAATACTTTCAATAAGTTTACCATCATTTGCAATTTGAAACCTAGGGTCTCACTCATAATTCTTTCTTTTAAATCTTCAACACTAACTTCCGAAAATTCAGGAATTTTCAGAAGTTAGTGTTGAATTAAAAATGTAAGTGCTTTTGAATTCCTCATGTGACATCTCTCTCTCTCTTTCTCTCATTCACATCTTCTTTCGCTTACCTTTCTTTTCCTTGAGTGTTTTCCTTTTTCTCATTTTCCTTCTCCTCTTCAGTCTAATTTATTTTTTGAAATTCTGAAAACGACTCGGATAATTGGTGTTCTTCTGTATTTGTTAAAAATTCAATGTGTAAAATAGTTTATAAAATTTTTAATTTGAAATATTATTTTGAATATTAATTTCTTAAGCGAGATTAAATAATTTTATTCAATAAGAAATATTTTAATAATTTAAACTGCCTTAAATTAACAAAAAAGTGAAATTTTAATGTCATTTTGACTACAATAACATAATAACACATCTCTACCAAAAAAGAAATAATATATAAAACTAATTACATTTACAAAATCTTATAACTCAAAATAGAAATATAATTAAGAAAAAATAAAATTTTTAAAGTACTCAGAATTAGTGTCCTTCATCACAAATAAGAAGTAAGTACAACTTCCAACAAAATAATTTACACTGCCTGACATTGAAAATGCGACACCAAGAAGGAATTGGCAGAAAGTGACGAAACTTGGCAAACAGAAATAGACAGCAACGAACAATAAGTTCTGTACTTCGAAATGATATGCATAACACAGACCTAGAACAGGGTCAGGTCAGTAGGTTGTAGGATAACCGTGGACACGTCTACATGAAATAACACGTCTAGACACAGAGTCATTGAAAGTACGGATGCCGTCTTGAGGAATGGCTCTCAATTCCCTATCAATCATTTGCCAAAGTGTGTCTTCTGAAGGAGGCAGTGGTAAGGTCTGCAAATGACGTTCTATAATATACCAAATGTGTTTGACTGTTGAGAGATCTGGCGAGTAAGGTGACCAGTATACCTGGCAGGGCATGTTAGCTGACTCGAGCAATATGTGGTAAGGTGTTATTCTTCTGATAAAGTGCATTGGGCAATCCTTGAATGTAGGGAAGTCTCACTGGCTACAGCACATCATCCATAAAACGTATGGCTGTTATAGCGCCGTGAATACGAACTAGAAGTGACCTAGAATCGTACACAATGGTGTCCCAAATTATGATGCCATGTTGTCGCGCGGTGGGGCATTACCACAATTGCTGCAGGTTAGGACCTGTCTCCACCTTGACGTCACTCTCGTATGCAACAGATGTTGCTGTCTATGCTGTGGGGACAATGGCAGTCTTCTTAACGGATGCCATCAGGGCAGGCCACTAGCAACCGATCGACGGGAAATGGTTCTGCTTGTTATGGGAGCATCCAGGGTGTCTTCCTCTTGCTACAGAATTTAAGTAAACATGCTTTGCGGGGCCGCCAACTATCGGGCACGTCGTTCCACGCGTGCTGACGTCATTCAGACTGCACCAGCATCCAGCAAACATTATACAGTTCCTTGTTCCAACCATCTTCGCCACAGTCGGTGCACACGTCCAGGTGTCTGTCAGTTTCGATATGTTGTAAGGACCAACCTGCCCTTCTCTATCCTGTCATAAACTAGTTTGTCTGCTGGAACTGACTCCGTCGACGATGACCTGACATTCTCAACAATAACAGCCTTCCTTTGCGACAAGAAGAAAGTTTCAACGATTATTTTCCAAGCAGCAATAACGGCACGAATGTTGCCTCTGCCGTTTCCTCACCTTACATCTTATCCTACTTACGTTGTAGATATGCGCATTTCACATTATTTGTATAACTCAGTAAGGTGCGTCTACTCTAAAATTTACATAATTTTCTGGCCACTTCTTCTTCGTGCTACATTTTCAATATCGGGCAGTGTATTATAGTCATAAGAAACAATGACTAATGATAGGTTTCACTTTATATAAAAAAAATCTATTTTAAACAACCATAATTCAAATCGTATACGGGTACTCGGTTCTATTTTGATGCCGACTTTTAAATGGCAATCATCTTATTATAGTATAAACTGAGGGATTATCATACTGAACGTGCTTGTTATTAGACTTAATTGAATTTGCATGAATTTAATTAGTTAGATATAGACCAGTATATATATAAATCAGATAAAAAATTTAGTTACACTTTTTAAATTTATCTTCAAATAATATTCCGCTTATAGAATTTTGAAACATTATAAATGCAATTTTTAAAAAGAATACTCAAACCTTTTCCATGTTCGTTTATTTTTTCGCGGGCCCCATTCTTGTACATTATTCAAGATTATCGCTAATCATATTCGGAATATGTTTATTGTTCAACTATACCTTTCGATATGTATTTAATATTCCTATATACTTCAAAAAGTGTCTTTCCATTTTTAGTTTCATTTAATGATTAGCATTACGTATTAGAACTCAAGGTAAAAGGTTACTTTTTTCCTAGAAAAATATATTACAGTATTTTCCGCATTATAAGTTAAAAATTGCTAACAAAAGGTGGTGAAAATAGAAAACAGAGAGAATATTGCCCATTCTCCCGGTTCACTTACCTTAAATCTTATCCAATGTGCGCTGCCTTAAAACCTGAAATTTGCATAATTTTCTTGCCACTCCTTCTTGGTGTTGCATTTTCAATATCGGGCAGTGTGTATTTCGAATGAAATGAATGAATATGCATAAAGTATTTCAGGTCATATTTTTTATGAATTGTTTTTATAGTTAATATCATTATTATTATAAATACATAAGTAATAACATATTTTACTCACTTCATTTCTCTTAGACAATATAAGGAATTATTATGGAAATATAATATCGAGAGTTTTTCCGAAAAAGTAAAGTTTACCCTTTCGAGGAGCTCCTAGACTTATAGGTTCTTTAGTTATTATGCAGTACATATTGAATATAAACCTATAAAATAATTTAATAAAGTTCAAATGGGTATAAAATTATACAGTTATGCGTCTAATAATACTTCAACTCGTCTTAAACTTACCGCAGCCGTAACTTTAGGAAGAAAAAAACCTATAAAGGTTTTAAAAAAGTTATTCAAATTGAAAAAAATATTCTAATCATTTCGACTTTAAACTTGTTCACCTGATGACTAAATTAATTATATTTAGATCCATTCTTTAAAGAAAAAAAAAAAAACAAAGAAGAAGCTCAACAAGGATTAAAAAATGTCAAAATTAACGAAATTGCTAAAAAGTACTAATTTTCATATCATAATTTTTTTAAGAATCATTTAAATGAGTTGATATAAAAATGAGTGTTAGAAACAAAGATTCATTTTTAATATCAAAAACTATATTATAAAGATATAACTGAGACTAGAAAATTCCTTTAGGAAACTATTATGCTTCGTCCCAGAATAAGGCAAGGTTACGTGATTTTATCTCAAGCTTTTTTTGTTGTAGTTCCTAAGTCTGGAATCATTTCGTACTCGAAGGAAAATTCTCGTTGAAATGTATTTCTCATTAACGGTTCCCTTTGTCGAAAATGCTTATGTCCAGCTATAGACGGAGCTCTAACGAAAAGGATTCCTTCGCAAAATAGCATCTCGATATCTAGTACAGAATACTATCTTCCTGTAACTGAAATGTGATAAAACTGATGAAATCAAAAAGAATGATTACCAAATTTTAAGCAATTATATAAACTCTTTTTTATTTACTTCTTATTTATTATTATATTGTTTATTTATTTATTTATTTTGTTATTTACATGGTTTTTTAGTTATAAATTTTCCTCGAACTTCACTAGTTCAACTTTCACAAATTTTCGTTTTTAGAAACAATAAAATGATAATTTCAAAATAATATTTTTGGCAAACAGTAAAATGAAGGATTTAAAGATGTGCAAATTGTTTTTGTTGTTTATAAAAAAAAGTGTTTGGTTGTTTATCTGTATTTTGAACTGATAATGGTATAATAATTTAATTGCTGAACTAACTAAATGAAACTCTAGATGAAAATTTAATAATAATTTTTAGTTTGAAACTGATAGGAAAACTGAGTTTATAATATCAAAATAAAATCTTTATATTACCAATATTTAATTTTTTTTATTTAAGTGATTTACAATAAAATATTTTTGACTTATATTAGGAGAGAATAATTTAAAAAGCTGCTTCAATTGCGAAATTTCTAGTAAAATTGAAAGATGAATATTTTCGTTAACGATTTCTGAAATAAAAAACTAAGTTATGTGCTTCGTTTAATCTGTGGTAAGTAAAAATATTTAATATTTGTCAGTGATATATATATATATGTAAGGTGAGGTTCTAAATTAAGGATTATAGGAACTTCATAGTGAAAAGAAAGATCAGTCGCAAAAATAATTGGGTTGTCGTTTGTTGATACTCGATAAAAGTTTTCCAGTAAATAATAAATATTTGGATATGAGTAATATAATAGAGTTTTTAGTAAAAATAAATTTAAAAAACAATTGTTAAGCTAAGGTTACATTTACACATGAAAAACCTAACAATCAACAATGCGAAGAGTCTTGCATCAATAAAATATGGCTTTGTTAATAGCGAATACAGTTACTGGAAATTGAAATTTATTTAGTAGTGGTAATGTTAAAAATCAACTTTGAAATCAATTGCAAGAGCCTGGGGAAATTTTATAATACAAATTTTAATGAAACAGGATATATAACTGAAATATATGGTTTTTATAGAAATATTTATATAGGTAATACTTATATAAAGCTATTATATTTATAAGGTAATAGTCATAAGGAAATATATATATAAATGTTTATAAAATAATATTTATGCAGAAATAACGGTTGTAAGATGTTACGCTACCGTAGGAAAGAAGTTAAACCTATATATAAAATTCCATTAGAGCTTCTTACTTTATAATCTCTTATGGTGAAACCATTTTGCAAAATTTGAAAGTTACACTTCTAATATTCCTTTAACATCAATTGTTACCTGTGTTCATTAAGTAAATTATAATTAATTTTGAAATATTTGCGATTAATTAGACAAGATCACCAAAGTAATTTAGCATTTTTAACTGTGGAAAGAGAAAAATTTTAAATGATCAATTTTGATGAAAAAATAGATCTATTTAAGAAATAGAACATGAAAGGCAAAAAATCGTGCCCAGAGTTTAGTTAATATATCATATTATTGTTGTCAATAAATACATCTATTTATATATATTCAATATATATTATTTTCATTGCTTAAAAAATGTATGTTTTTCAAAATAATTATATTGATAGGAAAAAATAAATGTGTTTTTTTAACTGCTTATAAATTAAGGACC
Source organism: Latrodectus hesperus (assembly GCA_037975125.1). Lineage (NCBI taxonomy): Eukaryota > Metazoa > Arthropoda > Arachnida > Araneae > Theridiidae > Latrodectus > Latrodectus hesperus. Next base: position 91,595,954 of record CM075857.1, read on the forward strand.
GATTATTCGACTAATACATTTCCGATTCCATTTCTAGTTTAATTTTTTTGATGGACATATATTTTATTTTAAATTTAAAGCCTATCTTAAACCTTTAAAATAATTTAAAACTTAGATTATTTTAAAGTTGATATGGAATTTTATTATTTGTGTTATTTTCTTATTACGAGTATTTTATATGCATAATAATACTATATTTTTGAAGGAGGATGTTAAGAAACAAATCGTACCCGGGCGCCAACTATGCTAGCTATACTACTGCTGAATAGGACTTTTTATTTCCGAAGATATCATCCAACCACTAGGCAACAATGAGCCTAAAAATATTAATTAAAATTTGTTGCAAGTTGTCATTAGTCACATTATTTCTTCAAGTCTAATTTCAATAGTTATCAAATCTAAAGAGGCGTCTTAGTATATCACACAAAATCCTAATATTCAAAGTAATTAATTTTTGTTGAAAATAAATATCTTTTAGTCAGAATCCAAGTAAGAGGAATTAACATCGATGTAAGGAATGAAGTCATTGACTTTCTTGAGAATCCATGCAAATGCAGTCAAGGAAAGAAATCGTAACCATAAAATAAATAAATTCCCAATCAAAGTCGCGTGTCACTTATACTTAGTGCCATTAGCTCTAAGCATTCATCTTCCCAAGTCATCGAAAACTTCAAACAAAAGAATTCCATCGGCGTAATGCCATTATGTGCCTTAGAGATTTATTTGTTATGAAGCACGCCACGGCATTTTCCGTGATCGGCGTGGTTGCACAAATTCAGTGATCAGTTACACACCACTTGCCATTTGCATTTCGATGCTGAGAGCAACCCTTAATGGTCAAGATGCATTAGGGACTTCGAAGTTTGTTTTCGGTAATCTGATCGATTTGCCACTATTACTCGTAAATGACATTCCTTGCTTTTTTTCTTAAAGAGTTTCGTATGTTAATTACAGCCAACATTGCATGTGTCGATGGAAACAAACGTTGGCATTTTCTTTGTGTATACGCGCTTCTTAACGTTGATAAGCCAAACAATTAGAACTTTAATTTTATTTCTGAGTATTTTCAGCCAAACTATTGTATATCGATAAAACATTTTATGAAATGATAACAATATTTTAAAAAAAGATACATTCTCGGTCTTTGAAAAATATAATGTAATCACAATAGAAATGGATATTCACTTCTTTTTGACAGCTTCGTTATCCACTGGAAAATAATTTTTTAAAAACACCGATTTTTCAACAATATTAATTAACGTGATGAATGCCAATGGCCTTTGTTCTTCTGACATTAAAAATATAAGCTTGAACTTTAATAGTTATAAAATCTATTATTCATTAAGGAAATAATCTGAGCAATTTTAATCGAACTACAATGGTTTTTTAACCACGTAATTAAGCTTTATAACAATCAATTACCTTTGGTTTCTAGATTCTAATGTTTTAAAAATATAAAAGATTAACACCACTTGTGTGCCCTTTGCTTATTTACGTGATTTCAAAATCAGGGAAATTCGATTAAAATTGCTCACATATATATTGATAAAGATAAATATATGAGCAATTTTAATCGAACTTAACTGATTTTGCAATCTTGTAAGCACATTAAGTATCAATGATTTCTAGTATATACCAACAAACAGTGAATAAATTATTGTTGATTCTTATCTCACTTGATCGATATAAACATCTAGATCAATTCTATGAATTCGTGTTTTTCAAAGCGAAGAGTCTCGATGAAAGTTGTAAGAACACCTTCAGAATGTCTTAGACAACAAAGCACCAAAGATTGAGGTCTAATTTTGCCTCAAGTCTGCAAACCATTCCAACTCTCTATCTTTTGATAATAAGAATGACCAAACCAACCAGGCCACTACGTCGCAGATTGAGTAAATCAAATATACTGCTTCCCACCGTTGCACATTTGTACACATAATATCTCAAAACAGAAAATTCATTGTAAATTGTGTAAAATGAGATTATTTACCAAACATTGATAAATAGAACACAGCACTTCCATCTTATCCCATTTATAATTATATGATTGAAAATTATATAAGATGCAGTTATAAAATGGCAATTGATTTAAATATAATTAGTAAAATAAGAAAGGAAAAATAGTGTTAGAATGTATCAGATTTCAAAAAATCATAGAGTGCAACATAGGGACAAAATGCTTATACTGTCGAGTTATGCAATTTTGTTGTATTAATCTATGATAAATTTTAAGTTTTATTAGTGATATAATGATTACATGTGTTGAAATCGATGTGAATTTATGAAATTATATAATTTTCTTAAAATTCAATGTCACTCAATGACAGATGAATCAAAACTTATAAGAAATAAATTAGATTCTAAGCATTTTCAGCTGGACAAAATCAACAAAAAAATTCTAGAACCTTACATCTTTATTATTATACAAATTACAAAACTTACTACACTATCAAATTGATAGATGTATTGCTCTGTTATGTGTTTTCTGGTGGGAAAAGATATTAGAAACGTATATGAAGTTCTCTCTGAATTTTCGGTAGCGATTTTATATTTTATGTTTTCCTCTAACAATATGATTCTTCAAACCAATTCATGTATAAAACATTGGCCAAGAATGATTTAGAGAGGTTTGAGCATACTTTAAACATTACCAACATTCATTATGAATCATTGTAAGCATTTATGTAATTATTGTAAGCATGAATCCTTGTAAGCATTTAAGCGAAAACATGTGCAACAGGATATCATAGAACCCTTACCAACATACACTGTGGTGGATTTTCAACAAAATAGCTATAAATAGATATGGTCCCCATATTGCTTTAATTACCACATTGAATTCTTGTTTTGTTTCTGTAAGATGCTAAGTAACAAGAGATTCCTTTAACCATGTGTATCATATTTAATGATTTTTAAGTAAATCATAGCTAAACATATAGACAAATTTTTCAATGCGGGTTGCAGTATTTTTCCTAAACGAAATTAAAATATTAAATAATTGGTAGAGGAATTACATAATTAATAATAAATTATAAAAATTAAATAAAAAAATTGTATCATATTGTTCTCTAGTAATTGATATATAATGTTACTGTTAAATAGTTGAGTCAATTTATATGCTAGAGATAGTATAATTTAACGCTCTAATGTTGATATAATAATGTTGGTCTCAGTATTATCAAAATTCAAAACATTTTTTGTCTTCATACAAAATAAGTATCATCTGTTCTTTGTACACACTTAGGGCAACAGATTTATGGTACCTTTGTTACTGAACAACGTGCTTAATGATGACAGTATGCAAATGATGACCTGACGCTGAACTAGGTAATTATAGGTCACTCAAATAATGATCGGACAACCGAAATTTATTTCTTTAAATAACTATTACAGTAGTATCATTTGTAAATAAGATAAATTATCTAAGTAAATTTTATTTGATATTTAGCAAATTACGTGAATTGTTTTTTTCTTCAATTCGAAAATTCAGATATGGTTTGCAATCTTGTATACCAAAGGTTCAAAGTTAATTAATACCTATAACGAAAAATTTCTGACAAGACTAGCCACAATGATTATCAGCGAGAATAAGACGGGTTAAAGTTGGTCAGCGAATTAGGTGAGCAAGTTACAAAACAATCAATGATTTAACAATTTAATGTGGATATACTGAAAAGTAAAAGCTGTCAGCTATAAGATATCATTGTCTTGCTTTAGAGTGCAAATACGGTATTACTATAATGTCTGTGCTGAACAAGTGTGACAAATTCTGGTAATTAAAAGGATATGCAGGCATAAGAATATAAAGAAATTTCGGATACATGATGACAAAATTTTAAAGAGTTAAATCCTCATAATATTAAACATCCTGAATTTTGAATCATGTACACACTAATGTATGTCAAGTAATGTATTGGCAGGCACCAACTTTATACCAGAGGAGAGATAATATTCTTTACGAATATGTTTAAAGTGATATTATTCCTCTTAGCTTGATTATTCGTAGTAGAAAGTAAAAGATGAATGAAAGTGCTCACACAATCAGGCTTACACAGCTCCAATCTAAAAGAAAAAAATATATATATATACATATATATCGAAACAACTTTTCATTCCCTTGTGTATAGGATACCTAAAAGGCCGGTGTTTGATTATTGGCTAGTAAATCTATTCTTGGTATTATCGTAAAATAGTAGTAGGGCCATGCTCTTCAGTTTATGCGATTTAAATAGCTGCATACACAATTGTTATTAAATGTTAGTAATTTTGCTTTCTGCAGACATATCTGGCTGAAAATTTTCTAAATTTTTCTTTCTCATAAATATATTCTACTATCTTTAGGACATCCTACAAAAATTCATCGTAGCTTTCCATGAAAGCATCACAATAGTTTTCAATTATCATCCCAATTTCTATGTAGTATAAACAGAACACCTAAGTGGTATACTTCTAAACATTACCTACGATAAATAATTTTGGATTTTATGTGAATCAAAACTAAGTCAAAATATCTCTGAAAGCCTGATTAATCCAGATACGTAAATGCCTAAATTGATCTCGGAGATATTCGAAAATGATTATTTGGCAAATAAAGAGAGATTCAAGTTAACATATACTAAAGACAGACTGAAAATATAATTGATGGAAAATATAATGTACACTTTATGTTAGCTGAGCAATCTTCAAACTGATTGAGATTAAACTTTTGTCTGTGGACTTATCCCATAGGTTAAATGGGGACTTAGGTGCACTTAAACCATAACAATATTGTGATATTTTAAAACAATGTCTCCCCGTTTGTGCAACTACAAAGATTTTGAAGGAATAACATCCTTCGACAAAATTAACCATCATCTCATTATTACTGCCTTAACTCTTGGTTTTGACCAAAATTAGATGTTTCATGTTGCTCTACTTTTACTTTTGATTGACTAAGAAACTAAAGGCTCTAGCTCTTACTACATGGCAGAAAACTTATTTCGGTAAAAACACATTTTTGAGTTAGTCTTCGTATATGACCACAAGAAAAGGCAACCCATAAGGCAAAAAGAATAGTGTATAGATTGTTCTATTTTACAAAAAGGATAGAGTTATTGATATTGTTAATGTTGACTGATGAAGATTATAAAATACATACTTCAAAATACAAAATAATGATAATAATACAGAATAGAATGTAACGCAGATGAGCTCGAACTGTCTAGACTTAAATCTATAATATTGATTTAATCACAAATTCAATATTTTCTTAGTCAAAATTTAAATTAGGTATATTCATAGCTAATCCATGTAGTACAATTCAATTATGTAAGGATTATTGTTAAAATGACTCACACACGTTGTATACACACCCAGAAAAATAAACACTGATTTTATTTATATAAAGTAGATTTTTTGCAAAACAAACAGATTTTATTTATTCATATAATTTTTATCTGTGATTTATAAATGTGTAGTAATGAAATTTTACAGATTAGACTCTTTTTCTCAATCTCGGTCTTTCTTTTGAAAGTATTTTATTTTTTAAAGTAATTTTTTATAATTTCTGTTAGAAACAATGCTAATGCTGGAATTAATCATGATTTAAGTTGTAATTGAAAAAGTTACTTTATATTAGTGATTACAATAAAACTCTCTGCTTTTAATAAATTGTTGTATAATATAAGTGAAACATTATGCAGAATATGTTGAGTATAATTTTATTTAAATGATCCTCTCGATACGTTTACTATTTACATGTGTAAGGAAACAATCTAAAAAATGAATAGCCTTGGAAAATGTTGATCTTTACAATGTAATCGATATCTTTCGATGGGAGATTGCTTTTGGTTCGGTTTGTAATTTGTCACTCAATGGTCATTTATTGCACACGGGAATTAATTAGACCGGGACCAACAGTCTCAAGCGGATTCCGAACCATTAACATTAACAACATCCAAGCCTGGATTCAAACACATGAATTTTTGAACCGAAGGCTGGAGCGCTTACCGCTCATCTGTCTGCTCAGCAAGAAATTTCTTTCAAATTGATAACCTGAGTTTTCATCGAAGTAAAACATTTGAGTAAATATTTCGTAATTATTGCGTGCAACTAAAATGAACACTTGTTTCTCAATTGAAGAAAATCAAAAAAGGATATTTAAACTGAGGTGAAGCCAATAAATGTTAACTGTTACCATACCTCAGATTAAAAGCTAAATTTTAAAGAACACTGGATGATTAAAATATCCTTATTGATTTCAAACATTCTCTATGTTAAAATATCATCATGTTCGACTTCTTGGACATCATTTCAAAAAGCAGATTTTTGTCAAATCTCAACTTCAGAAGAAACCGATTTATCTTAAGCTGTCATGACATTTAAGTCAAGAAGATGAAAGTTGGTTTCTATATATTTATACTGTTGTTTTTATCTGTTTATACACATCAATAGATTTTAGCATGATATTCCACTCATTTTTTTCAATTATTTAGAGACTTGTAAGCCTCTAAATAATATATAGGAAATAGAACTTTAATTTATTCAATTATCTTATAAGGTTCCAAAATCTGTAAAAAATTTAATTCATCTCAAATCTTCTTTTGAATCAGTTATCTCAATCATCTGATTAGAATGAAAAGAACATGCCTTCTCGATTAAGGTAGTATGACTAATTTTATGAAGTCACATTCAGCTTGTTGCACGAAAAGTGTTCCTCTCACAAGTAATATCACTGAGAAGCTATAGTAATTTCGATGCCGTAACAATAGATAGCAGTGTAATGTTGCAGGTACAAGAATTACCCGTGGGTTTAGACGTGATATAACTCATAGTTTAATCTCTTCAGTATTGTCATCTAGTCTGCTTGGAAAATCATACGAATGTTACGTCTTGCACCATTCATTGTGTCTTTTTTGTAGCAAGAGTTGTCTTAGGGATTGGGCTTCTTCCCTCAAAGTGGTCACTTGGGCTCTTAAGATTGCATTCTCTTTTTCCAGGAAGCACGCTCTCAATGCTATTTCATCCTCCCTTGCCTTCCTGGCATCTCTTGACTTCTTGGCTGCCATATTGTTCCTTTTACGTCTTTCGAAGTACTTGTCATCCTTTTGTTCATCTGGTATAGGCCTCTTCTCACTTCTCGGACGACGTGGTAATGTCGATGCCAAAGCTCTGGAAATGGCAGGTGAAGCTGTAAAGAAAATTGAAGTTGAGATTTGCATCTTAAACAATTGACGTTTTCAAGTAAAGCATTACAATACTTCCGTTGTCGAATTTCCATAATTCTAAAATCAATGGAAGCAATTTAAGAATAATTAATCGAATAACATTAAATAAAGTATCTTAAGTACTTGTATAAATACATAAATAATTCATGCTACATTTATTAATTTAAATATAACTAGGTTGTTTACTTGTCATATAGTTTGGCTGCATTCATTAAATAAAACGCAGTAAATAATAGCTTTGAAGTATGTATAACTGGGATATCTATTGAAGAGATATCAAAATCTAATATACTTTAAGATGCATTTGTATACTTATGTATACAAATGCATTTTGTAGTTTAAAATAAAAAAACATATATGATACAATAAAATGTAATTATAACATTTGTTTGTTTAAAAGTATATTTAAAAAATTAATCTTTTTTACATAATGAAGATTAATAAATAGGAAAATAATAATGGAGAAGTTTTCTGTTAAATAATAAAATAAGTGGTAAATAGTGTAATAGATTTTTCCTCTTTTGTAATTGATTACTTAATTTAGTAAACTAAAAATTAAAAAAGTATTTATTAAGAGAAATGTGATAAAAAATCATAAAAAGTTCTATTACAAATTTAAAATAGTTGGAAGTAGTCCATTGCAAATAAATTTGTCTATCTCTTAATTATATCTCGATTTTTATTAATTTAGATTAGGTTTTTATTAATCTGAAAACCTAATATCTTAATTAACAAACATTACATTTTTTCGGTAATTTATAAGAATTTAAATTGATGAGGGAATTGCTCTCTTAAAACCTCGGAACCAGTAAAGCTGACTGATTTGTAGTATAACTGTTCAAGGCTGGAACTTTTTATTTTTGCTCAGAAAAAAGGTAATATACAATTTGAATGATGTAAATATATTATACAGCAATATCATTAACTTATACAATAATACTCACTGCTTATAAGTGTGAACACATTGTCATGTGTAGTGTTTAAATATATTAAAAATATTGCTTGTTTAGAAAAAAATTTAATCGTAAAATACATTTTTGCTAAAATTATGAATAGTAGATATCATATGTGATGTCTGGATTTTAAAACTATATGTATATATATATATATATATATATATATATATATATATATATATATATATATATAAGCGTTATATAAGCTTAAATATATAATAAGCGTTTTATGAGAGAATATTATGTAGAACAAAAAAACAAGTATTCCTGCGTGACCAAAATTATTTCAATTACGAAATAGTAAATTTTCTTATATTTTTATCATATTCAGGAATTTTTGATGTGATACATATATATAAATTAATCGTGAAATTAAAATCGCATTAATTTGGTTTATTTATTGTCATACCTTTTAAGTTTCAATATTATGATACAATATTTTTTGTATTATAGGTAATAAATATTTTTTCGGTGTAATACCCCCATTGCTCCAGAAATTAAGATACTGTAAATTATTCCTTATTTAATTCCTTCAAGCAAACCCTTTATTCCTCATCCAAGAAAAAATTTCAACTAAATGTTTTTATAAGTTGGTCGATTTTGGTCATACGCGTAGAATTGTTGTTGTTGTCTTGTGCCAACTATGGGCACAAGACAACATGCTCCACTTTTCCAACTGAACCAATTTTGGTGTGGAATCCAACTTCCACATGCCACAGGTACCCGTTTATAAGGTAGGCAACCATTCACGACCCATTCATACAAAGAAAGGAAAAAGAATTGATAGACAGAGAGAAAAAGTACATCCATGCCCGAACTGGGGTTCAAACCCAGGACCTCCCTATCCACATTAATTATTATTATCTTTATTTGATTCCTCATGGTACTGTACGCAAAAAAGTTCGCTACAAATAACATGTCTTGGGAACAATATAAAAAGTTAACTTTTTGTATTTAACTTTTTATACAAAACTTTACGCTATAACTATAATATGGATGCAACAGGAATTACATACATGTGTTAAGGTTAGAAAAGACAGACATTAGACATCGATAATCTCAAATATTCAATAAAAACTTTTATTTGGTTTCTTCATGTCCAAGTATCTATTTCCAAAACCCCTTCAGATAACAGGCACGAAAGCTACCCAATAGATTTACAAAGTCCCATAAACATAACGCACGATTTTAACCAGGCCAGTTGTCCAACGCATGCCTGTGCATGCTAATGTTGAATTCCTTTAATTATGCAGAAGCTGCTTAAGCTTCGACGCTTCCTATCAGGATTCAACGTTCGTGATGTAAGTTTGTTATGCACTATGACAAGATGCTGGTTGCGCATTTTTGAGGTAATTCGTCCTCATATTTACGGCGTGTCTCTTTCCAGAACACAGTTGAGAGGTTTTCTGCACGCAACGATCTAGGTAGTCTGAGGCTGTAGTTATAAAGTTTCAACTCGTGGAATATGATAATTAGTATACAAGGTTCGTAAGATTCCATAGCGTACTAGTTTATATAGGACGTAAATGGCATTAACAGTGGAAGTTTATTTTTTATAGTTAAATTTTATTTTCCTTAATATGTGCATAAATTACAGGATATTATGATGATGATTTGGCGCACACATAATCAGTTTTCAGTCAGACACAGACTGAAATAACTGATATATATATATATATATATATATATATATATATATATATATATATATATATATATATATATATATATATATATATATATATATATATATATATACGTAAATTTTTATTGGAATCATTTCATTTCCTTATGTGGATGAATTTTTCTTATGTAATCATTTTTATTAAAATGCACAGTAATGTTGAATTATATCTGATGTGCCAAAAAGGTAATAATAAAATGATAACCCAACCACCCCAAATTGCTAACATGCTCTTCGTAATTAATATATAACCTCTATAGTATAATATATTTTTTTATCAAATCGGAAAAAGTCTAATAAGTTCTTAACTCAAGAAATCCTTTCCATTAAAATGCTACGAATTAAAAATAAGGCAACACATATTTAATTTTAAATATTTTGACAAATATTACTACTTGCCAAGAAAAGATAATATAGCAGTTAGCTCTGCACTAGTCTAATATATTCTATTTGATTTAATGGCGAATAATCGATCGATCGAACACGTGACCTGCCACTTTTAAGAGTGAAGTCCCACCATGAGGCCGGTGTGAGATAAGCCTTATTCACTCTGACACACACTAATTAGCGGAAGCCTATTGACTAAAGGCTGTTGTAGAGTGTTTTAATATCCACTACTCAACCTGTCTCAAGTTTCAGAACTACAAGAATCATTAGTAGTTCAACTTGACGGATACACTGGTGAATAAACCAATATAAGCCAATTTATGCCAAATTCTATTTAATATCGAGAAATACAATTCATGTTTCTAAATTATCAGTCGGCCCAGAAATCATAACAGCTAAATTCATACTAATTTCAAGGTGATAGGATAAATTTATAAACCTTTTTTCCGTTTCCTGATGATAAATATAAAACCAAACAAATGTTTCTCATCTGTAATAGAAAAAATGAATTGAATATACACTGCAGAATTTTTATTGCCGTAAAAATGATTCATAATTTCCAAATGATCTCCTGGGATAAAAATATTTTCGTATGTTTGTTCAAAATTAAAGTAGACCTGTTGCCATATGATGCACAATATTCTAAATCATGTCGACCAAACGTATGCTGGAGAGTACACTTGTGAAGATTCAATGCGCAAGCATAGAAGAGAGTCAAAGCGCAATACACAAACATAGAAAAGAGACAAGATATTATAGTCAAAGCTTGAAGATATTGTTCTATACTTAAGAAATGACCATTTGATAAAAACTACGAAAATTTATCATTACTATAATATACCAAAAAGATACTTTCGTCCATTAATATCTAACACAGTTACAAAAGAAAGATGGTCATTCTTTATAGAGAAGAAATCTGCAGAGATGGTGATAAATTAGCAATTCTACCAGAACGAAACAATGACACCGATAGTAATAATAAAAGAGATGTTCATTATTCATATTTTCTACCACAAACACAAAGCGCTCATAAATGTGGAATACCATTATTCACTTAAATAAATCAAATACACTTGTATTTTATCAACAATGAATATAAAGTCTGTGAAGTAGCAACTTTTACTATACAAACACAAAAATGTGAAAGGAATGAGCCCATATATACATCCATGAAATCGCTAAGCTAAAGCTGGAATATGTATAAACAGTAAAAAAGCTATGCGAAGAATTTAATTTCCCTGACATGAATGAAATATACTTTCTGTTTACTTAGTAATACACCTAGAAAATGGACAAGGTGTTTATTTCGCAGTTACAAATGTGCAACGAAAACCCCTGAATCCATCACATACAAAACTAATTAGTTTTTTGCATTATGTCAAAATGAGATGATTGTTAAAATACTGATGCATTTGGAAGTGCTTACGCATTACACTTGGACTGTAAGTAAAACATATATTAGAAGAATGCAAACAAAGAGAAATAATCAACAAATAACTTGGAATATTCAAAGGAGCTACTACAGGCAAACTAAAATTCGTGTTTCTCAATCAAGGTAAATGCTTATTTTTCTGTATGCTGTTGGTAATTGTAGTCGCTCCAGAACAGTTCCAGAAAATGAGAATTATTAACAGTCTTATATATGCCATTTTTTCTGCAGCGTATGTCAAGCTCCGAATGTACTAAAGAATGACAGGCAATAGCATATATACATTCAAAGTACGTATAATATATGATATTTAAATCAAATTCTAGCATTCTTTGAAATTTAATTACCTTATCTTCTTCGTCTCCAATAGAGTTATTAGAAAAATATAAATCGCCAATGACTGTAGATATATTCTGTCAAATACGCAAAGAAGTTTCATATATGAAAATGGATTTTGCAGCAAAAATTTCCAATGAAGCATTGATAATGTCTGAAATTTTATGCTTAGAAGTCGTGAAAAGCCTTTTATCAAGTGAAACGCCGTCACTGAATCTGTATTCTGCTGCTTCGTTGCATAGTGAACAAAATAACTACAAATAGTATCTTTTATCATAAGCGCGCAATTAAGTATAATGAATTTTTTATAAATATGCAATTGCACTCTTATGATTATTAATATCAAAAGGGAGTTTAAATCAAAAAGTTATCGAATAGCCAATTGCGATTAAGTAGTGCCAACTGTCAATAATAGCGTTAGAGATGTCTTCTCAAAAGTGACAAGAGGCATTTGAAATGTTCCTAATTTGATAGTATCGGTTATTCGATCCCAAAATGACTTAGTTCAGCTCTTGTATCGTCTGGAATAATTACTTGATATCAATGTCTGGAGTGCAACGTAACCATCAGATGGAAGATCTATTCATTCCACTTTGAAATCAAACATGCAACTCAATGGAATTGCCAACCGATTGGCTGAGTGGTTAGCGCTCCTGAGCTGTTGGTCCCGGGTTCGAATCCCGGTTCAAGCATGGATGTTTCTTTCCTTCTCTCTGTGTTTCTCTGTCCTTTCTTCTGTGTTGTTGTATGAATGTGGCCCGCCCTATAAACGGGTTTGTGGTGGTATGGCGCGGGTAACGCTACTCGCCTCCGTGACTTGGTTCACAGGTGCCCGCTGGGTAACGACAAATGAGTAGTTGTCTCTGCCCTTGTTGTGGCATAGGGTTCAACCCTCTTGTGCCCGCCATTGGAAAAAAAAACTCAATGGAATTGATGTATGCAACATTTTCAAAGAAACTGGCATGGAAGGTATAGAAATTTTAACTTATTGTTTCAAATGAGTAGTTATTTTTTAGTATAAAAAGTCAATCGAAACTCTTGATTGATCGTTGCAATATTTACATAGAAATATCAAATCATTTGGGAAAATGCAAATATTCCTTGCAAAGAACTTCATACAACCATTAACTGTTCTTAGTTGCCAACAAATATCACTTGTCTTCATTCGACACTAATCTGACAAAATAAAGGTTTGTTTTAAGTATTCCGTTTTTTGTGGAGGATTTAAAGCTGTTGAAAATAACAACAATTAATATACTTAACTGAAAAACAATCGATTAGCTGAGATTATCGATTATCTCTCATCAATTGTTGGAATTGGGAATAGAAAGGTTCTGACTGATCTGACACAATTAATAATATTATAAAAGAATTGATTTAAAATATACCCCAATATCTGAACCAATTATAAAAATCAAAATTGGCTGAGTGAATGAGCTATTCTTGCAGCCGAAAAAGCAAATATGCTTATGAACTTAACAATATAATTGAACATTAAAAGCTAAGTAGTCATACACAAGTCCTGTGACTTTATGCCGAAATAGACGAAAAGTTTGATTATGTAACATAATGTTTTTAATTAATTTGATTTACCGTAAACTTTTTTTTGCAATTAAAAACACTTGACAAATATCAAAGTTTCGCAGCGGCCGATAGCCTATTTTAGAATTAATAAATGAACAATATCATAGAAGCTGGCAGTAAACTTCATTAGAAATTCTAAATAACGAAATGTCATCTTTTCTATGATTTCAAAGAATATGCCTTTTATATTTAAGACTGCAACTAACTAGCATTTGCAATTACCATCAGTATTATTCCAGACTAATCTTTAAGTTTATATTTAGACTTAGACTATACTTCTCATTTAAACAATTATACGTTGGATGCTCTAAAGTCGACAAATTAGACAATCTCTGAATCTGCAAGGATAATAGAAAAACAAGAAATATATATGCGAAAACACATTGTGAACTTAAGTATATAAAAAATATGAGTTTTCGCTTTTCTTTCTTTTCTATTTAATTAGACCTAAGACACTTGACTGGATATAATTAGAAATTAAATGAAAATATTTTTATTGATTCAGAAATATCCTTGTAATCACTTTCAATTTTAAAGCAATTCGTTATACACTGGATAGCCTAAAATAACACGAGGTGGTATATTTTAATAGAATATTTTAAAACAAATTTCCAGTGAATATTAAGATTTTGCAATTTTGCTTACATGTTTAATGCCTTCCTTATTTTAATCAACTAATGTTTGTTTTATGACAAATTTTGGAGCAAATGTTATTTAGTAATTTCTCTTGTCTTAATTTAAAAATTACAGGCAGAGATTAAAACATATTTTAAATACGTTATTTCTTTTTTCCTATTAAACTTTACGTATCTCATTTTCACTTGCTAATTTGTTTACTGGTCGTGATACATATTATTAAGAGAGTAACATTTTTACCAATTGTGAGATATATTTAAAAAAAACATAAAATTATTTTAATAAAAGTTATTTTTTATTTTAAGCGCCTGAGAGAGCGTAACAAGTCATGCGACTAATTACGATCTGGTATAGAAATTCTTCATACAGAACACATTAAGCACCAAACGCATCCACACATTTCGCCAATAAAAAGCTTTCTGAAAGCAAATCAATTCGCCAATATGCAGCAGCTCAGCGGCCGTGATTATTCCGCCGTTTCTGAAGAAGGAACATCAAACACGCGGCCCCTGTTTACTCTGTAATTCGCATATCATGTTACTTCGGTTATTTTGTTAGTTACCAACAGCAAGCTCAGCAACAGATCGGCGCATGCAAACAGCGATATTCGTAACAAAATATAATAAAAGTCACAGCGGCAAAGAATTCATAATAAGCCACGGAAGCTGATCTCGCCTACTTTGCAGCGCTGTGATTACAGACAGGAGGGTGGCCGGAGTCACGTGTGATTACAGGTGACACGCGTTCCACTGCGGGTCACGCACCATGACACCGAGATCCAGTCACGCAAGACAGTATTATTAGCGTCACCCCCCTCTTAACATGTCATTGTAAACAGTACCATCAGTTATCACTAGGTCGGGTATGAGTTGGATTCTTTTCAGCTCAATATAAAATGCAATTAATTCTTCAATTAACCTATAACTTAAGTAACAATAAACTAAATAATTATATTGCAAAAATAAAAACTTTGAATTTCCATTTTGTTGATTGTACTAAACTCAAAAATTGGTGTATTTTATAATATACAATATACATATTTATATTATACATATATATATATATATATATATATATATATATATATATATATATATATATATATATATATATATATATATATATATATATAACATAATTACTCACACATTGTATAAAAATATAAAAATTGTTTTTTAATAATTAAAATTTAAATGAATAAAATATTTTAATGATTAGTGTTGATAGTAAAATTGTGAAGCATTATGTAATTATATATTTTATATTCTACAAATTAAATAAAAAAATCTTTTGAAATCTTTTGAAGAAAATTTATCTTCTTCTCTAAAATAAAAAAGAATAGTTATTGATTGAAAAGGCCTAGTTTTCCAGTAATACTCTTAAAATAGAATAGTCACATATTTTCGCACAATTTTATTTATAAGTTAATAACATATATATAACTTAAAATTAATTATAATTTTAATTTCATATTTCATTTAAAGTATTTTTAATAATATAGTAAGGGTATTGTGATTTTTTCCGGCAGACTACTTGCGTTCTGAACTTCAAATATTCATAGGCTCGTATACCACCTTGGTTGTGGATGTTTGTAATGTTTTGGTTTCCAATTTAGACTTTACATCTCTGTCAAGTTAACTTATGTATATAAAAAATTATTATCGAGTGATGAAAACAAACAATCTGCTTTTACATTTCTTCCAATCGAAATTGCTAATCAGAAACAACTATTCAATTTTCTGCCACTCTTAAATGACAAGGTCGACAGCTGAGCAGACTTTTTCTCCCTCAACCACACCAGCAAAGAGACATAGGATCACACAGAACTTTTAATTCAACCGACCATTTAGTCAAGACGGCTTTCGACTGAGATAAATATCACAGCCTTTAAAGCCAAAGAGATATTTTGCTTAGTGATTGTTTTTCAATTTTATTTGTATGCAATCTTTGGCAATAAATTCTTTTAAGATAGTTATGAATATTAATTAGTGAATGTATTATATTTTATTCAGAGGAAATTGTAAACTGCGTTATAAAAAATTCAGTGTTTATAAAAAAATTACTTTTTATCAATACATTTATTTTTATTTGTAGTGTTTCCCACTTTCTCCAAAATTTGGTTAATAATTCTTACACTCGTTTTCTTTTAATTTTTCTGTTACTTTGATTGCAGATACATTTAATTCAATTTTCTGTATCTACTTTTCGCATTAGGAAACACATCTCATTTTCTTTTTTTTTATCTCTTTTTAAATAAAGACGTCAAATTATTCAATGCATAATTACTTAATTCACTAGCTTAATTTATACCTTCAAGTATCTGAATAATTTTTTTATCTATTTATTTCGTATTGATGCTGACCGACGGTGGATTTGTAAGCGTCCCTAACTACAAAGCAGTAGGTTGTGGGTTTGAATCTGGTTCAGGTATGGGTGTTTTTTTCTTTAATTTTTCATTTCGAGGCAACAATGACCCACCTATTGGGTGTTGCACTCTGAAAAAAGAAAAAGTTGCAATCACTTTCTCCTTTGTAGCGCTGAATCTGATTAAATTCTAAAAGGGGGAGTCAGATATTAGGGAAAAATGCATTAATCGTTGCATTGACGAAAAAAATATACAATAATCATAAAAGATATTTCTTATAATATAAAGAAAACAGGATTTATCTTATTGAAATTTTGCCTTATCTTGCCTCAGTGACCTAATTGCATTCAATGAACTTTAATTTTTTCTTCAAAGATTTTTAGTTTGAAAACTGCATCGTATATTATTTTTCAATTAACCCCTGGATTGTTTCTTTAGAGTAATCTTACTCTGGAAAAATCTCATATCTTTTACATTTAGCAATGTCATATTTTTATATAAATACTCTGCAAATTATATTTCCTTACCACGATGATTTTCTTAAATTTCAAATACTTAGATTAATTATAGGTACTCCTCCAACATAAAATCAAGCTATTTGGAGAAAAATTGGGTGCTCAATCTCTCCATTCTTGAGCAAAGAGGTATAAATATCATCTTTCTATTTTGTATTCACGATATCAAAGAAGATGCTTGAGGATTCTCTTCCTCCCATCATCATTCATCAATGGAAAATTGCCCAAAAGCATTGCACAAGAGCACCTAAAATTGTCCAAAAATGTGTCACAACAAATATCATATAACAACTTCCCTAGGGTTATTGTATACATAATCAAAGAGAGAATTTATATTCTATTTACTATACTTAAAAATACTATATTGATATTATACTTTATTATACCTTCTTTTATTGCTATTTCTCAAGAAATAGCATCACACTCTTCAAACTAGAGCGTCTCAGATTTACTTGTATCAATTAATTTTCGTTTAATAAATCGCTTTTCTGCTCTTACCAAGGGAATTTTATTTAAAAAAATATTTTTATTTAAAATATTTTTGTGAGTTTAGTGCTTTTTCTAGTGGAATGACATCTTTTTTTTAATTTTAATTTCATAAGATTTTTGCTTGGATAAAACATAAACTTATGAAAACGAATGATTTCCAGCCATACGAATGAAATGGATATTTTAAACTTTGAAAACAATTGCAATTTTTGACTCGCCCCTTGCATGCTGACACTGAGCAGTGATTTAACTTGTGAATCGATACTTACATTTCATAGCTTTTTATTTACTGTTGTAGAATGTATAATCCATAGTCAAAACTATTGCGTGACAAATGAACATGTAAATTTGGATCAGAGGTTGAAAATGAAAAGCATAGGTTACCTACCCTTAATGTTATTGATGGCAACTTAAAAGGTATTCCGTGTATATAATATTTATTGACTCAAATTATGCGCAACTTGGAGCATAAATGTAAGCGGCAACTGGAAATCTGTAAATAATTTTTTTAAAAATTTGTGTTTGGAAAACAAAAGCATTATGCTAATAATTTCATATTATATGTTCAATAAATCTAATTAAAGAAAGGATTTTTTAAATGCGTGTATCCTATTAGATATTGAAATAAATAAATAAGACAAGTTATAAATTTAATAAAAATTAACTAATATATATTTATTTTGTGTGGCCAAAAACTAAAGGATACTAAAAAACCATCCTTTGCTAAGAACATTTAAAAAAATTGACTCGTTTAGTTTACTTTTAAACAAATTCAAATAAAAATGACGATGAAAACATTAAGTTTACTTTTTTCCACAGTATACGCATACAGCTGAGTCAAGAAGCAAAATGCAATTAAATTTATAATCGTCTGCATAATTATTTTGGCAATATCTGCCAAAATATGGCCTTCCAATTCAGTCACCATGGCTTCAACTACCCTCGCTCACAGGCAGGAGCGTCTTCAACAATATGATCAAATACAAATCTTAACGTAGGAATAGCTTGAACTCAAGCTTTCAGAAGAATCCTGCTTCTGTTTGAAGCATCATGATCATCATATCTATATTTGGCACATCGTGTAGAATGTACATTGTCAGATTCCTTTCGATACTCAATTTGACTCATCGTCTGGAGTGTTCATGGTGGCTCTTTGGATTCAGGTCTTATGACCTCTTGTTCACACTGCCACACTTTGAACAGTTACTTATCAATAGAGGAAATCTTGTCAATGATTGCTGAGCGGCTGGTCCGTTACCATATCTCAGTCACTACAGTCGATGAATGGTAGCACTCTATTAAAGTTGCATGAGCAGCTGTTTACTAACCATCCAGTTTTCTGTTTGTTCTCAATGCCCAGATGAATCTGTTGTTATTATCACAGGCAGTTATTCTGAGTATTAATTTCTCATTGAAGGAATTGGGATCATAATATCATTAAAATATATTTATATAAATCTAGAAATGAGCATATCAGGAGATTCAGCAATAAACCTGGGGCTGAAAGGTTGGCAAAAGTTGCCTCTTTTTTAAAATCTGTTTATATTTTTTCGTATTGGTTTGCTCTATTAGTTGTTTTGCTATCACTTTTTACCTACAAGGAGTTAGAAACTAAAGTTTAAAGTTAGAGTTCGAATCACTACAAAAATCCACCCCCAAATAGTAAGCTGAATTGATGAACTGTTAAAATGAACATTTCAGCACTAAACATTAAAAACGCTTGCTTCGTTTTCTTGTGAACACTAAGCAATAATTTCTAATATTTTTGAATAATGGCGATTCATTCTGCTTTTTAACTAACCACTTTTTGATCAAAAATATTCTATCATAAAGGATCCATAAAGCATAAGCAAGTTTATGATTTTTTACAAGACATTTAATGCTCTTCAGTATTTTTCTCCATTAAGAAATTCTACCATATTTCATTCGTGTGAATCTTCTTATCTAAATTGCGTTTGTCTTCTTGAATATCAAATACTTACTTTGATAAACCATGTTTTCCCTTATCCTTGAGATGACAATTTATGTGGTTATAATTTTCCACATCGAATAGCCATTAAATTTTCCAAAACTTCATTGATTTCTTCATTTTGTTCTTTCCTGCTGAAGATATTGTAATCTAAAACCTAGACTCTGACAAAACTGTAAGGATTTCATATTACCATAGCTAGCCTTAGCTTAATATACAAGCAATTTACCCCTGCTGGAATTATTTGTACAAGGAAAAAATATCTAATTCACATTTCCTGCATATTATATTTCCAATTGTTTGTTTTTTATTTAAAATACGGTAAAATATGGAAAAATCAGCTTGTTTAAAGTTGTGGAGAGAGAAATATTATTTTATCTTAAATTATTGTAAAATTAATGTTATCTTGAAAGTAGAATAAATTTTTCTATGTAGTGCTTGTCACTCTTTTAGATTAAAAAAAAACTTTATGTTATTTTTTGGGCGAAATCTTTATTGTCTACTCAATTATTTATCGGGGTTAATCCTCTAGTAAAAGTTCTAACAAATTTACTAAATTCCTAGAAAATCTGAAAAAGGTGCTTCTTGTTTTTCTTTCTTGCTCGTGACTGAAGTTTTACGGGTGCTTTTGACATATTTTATTATGATATACTTTTCTTGGATTGAGTGGAACGAATTTTCATGGTAGTTTCGATAATTAATAAACAACTATTCTTACTTCTGATTTTTCTATTGTAATTTATTTAACAATGAGAAATAACTATGCTTTTATAAGTCATAATGTTCTCTCGAATAATTTCTTTTTTTCCAGCGAAAGGCTGATTCTTGGATACACCCATTCAGCACTACAAGGGGTGAAGGGAATGGCATCTTGGAGCACCCGGTGGGTGTGTCATCTTCGCGCCGAAAGTGAAGGAATAAAGAAAGACATAAACACAGAGAGAGAAAGGAACATCCATGCCCGGACCAGTATTCGAATCCGGGATCTATCGCTTCGAATTTAGGGTGACTAACCACTCCACCATTTGTCGGCGTGATCAGATTATAAAATTCCAATTATAGGATTGATCAATCAATAAAAATGATAAACAATTAAGCAGCAGTATTGTGTCACATTCGGGACACTTGCTAATTTATTGAAATTCCAGGAAAAGTAAAACGAAAGCTTAATTTCAATTAACTCTATAGAGGATTAGTTTTAGGAGTTTAATACAAAAACATGACTTCTAAACAAATTATATTTGATTTGGAAGTTAATAAATTGTTCTTGTATTTGTTTTAGGTTAAAAAGAGCAAAACAAAATCGATGGTCACCAAGTTTGAAAAACGAACAAATATTAGGAAACATTTTTTCCATTACCTGAAAAAACAGGAGATAAACGCTTAAATACCAATTTTAATTAAATCTTAGTGAGGAAATTTAATTATATAGTGTATACATTACGGACTAGTTATATTTAAAGATGTTTCCATTTCCTGAAAGGTAATTATTTGGCAGCTTTTCATTAGAGTATACATAAATATTGAATGTTGAAATTGAGAGTGAAACCAACTAATGAGGTCAATAGTTTTACTTAAAGAACTTGAAATTGAATTGAGTTTGTATTTTAACTTTGAAAAAACGTGGTCACATAAAGAACTGGAAAAATGCTTTCATTCAATGTCTTACGAAGTTATATTAGTTATACTATACTTAAAATCTGCGAAGTTATACTATACTTAAAAACCATTTGTTATATTTTCTTATGTCATATATTTATTTTTAGTAAAATAGAAAAAAGTAGTTTTGCTAAGGGAAATAAACATTTCCTTTAAAATCTTAAAAAAAAGAGCTTTTAACTTTTGCTTACAAATATCAACTAAAAAATTATCAAAAGTAAAATTGATTTTTGTATGTAAATTTAATCAATAATCTTATTTGTAAAATTACATTATGAACTATTTACATTACTAATGAAATCTTGCATGCATTGGTCACATTTTTTTAAATTTTGCGAATTTTTAAAATGCTTAAAGAAATTATGTTATGAGAAAAATAGTAGCCGCAAAACTATTATGCAAGACAAAAACAAGTTTTGAGTCATTAAACGAAACATTAAAACCATGCTTTGAGTAAAGGCTAATGAAAAAAAAATGCAATAAATAGAGCATATATTGTTAAAAAAATTTTTATAGTTTGAAAGTCAATGCTAGAAATTATGATACATAATATAACTCAATATTTTATGACGTTCTTACGTTTTTTAAATTGATTGTGTAAAATGTTTTTAAATCACTAAGTTTAAGATAGTGTTATTTAGACACTAATTTTTGTTTTTAAACTCATAAATCGAGATATTAGTTAATTTTAGGCCATGATAGCATTTATTTGATATGTGAGACTGTTTATCTCTACTATCAAATCATTGATCACGATCTCTACGATCAAATCATTTTCACTAAATTTTTAAATAGCTATGGAATAGGTGTATTGTTTCTTCTTGAATTTTGCTTTATCTTCACTTATTTTTAGACCTAATTTACCAATACTCTTTATATATTAAATTTGAATACTATGATAATTTCATTAATTTACAATTAAACTGCTTCTTTTTATTTAAAGTTCAGAACGACCATAAAACATTTTTACATCATTGTTGTCCTTAAAAAATATCTACATTCATAGTTAAATATGTTTTATTTTACAATATTTTTATGTATTCAGGAAATAATACACAAGTATAAATATTTTGTTAGGTGGTAAAATGTTTATTAATTTCCAATGTAAAGGTTGTGTGTGCGAACAATGAAATGTATAAAAAAATTTTGACGGCAAGAATAAAAATATCGGAAACATCAAGGTTCAATTCTCTTCACAGAACATTTTTTACTTCGTTACTTATAATCTAATTTTAAACTTCCTACTTAATCGCTTCAAACATTTTTTTTTTTGTATTAAGTTTAAAACTATACCGGATATATTTTGTGATTTCTGCATTCAATAAATTAAATATTAACAAATCCAAATATTTTATTTAAAAATATTTCCCTAAATTAAATCATAACTACTTTTTTAATTTAAAAAAATACTCGCAAACCGTCCGAACACAACAAAAAATGTTATAATTATTACATTTTTTTTGTTGTTAATTGGGAAAAATATTTTAAAAATAAATTAATTGGGAGAGCATTAATTCTAAGGGAATATAAATCAGAATGTGTGATTCAATAAATTATACGCAAACTTATTTGTTGAAAAAAATTATTTTAGAACCATAATTTTTTTTTAAATTTTATTTAAAAAATACGAAAAGAAAAAAGCCATTTGCCTGTGTAATCTAACAAATATATTTTCTGCGAAGGAATATTTGAACCCGCAACTTTTCAAAACTAGTGTTAATTAAAAGTTCTCTAAATGAAAGTTGATGCACATATACTTAGTAATAATTGATAGTTCCTAATGAGTTTAGATAAAATATGATGAAAAATGCTATTATGCTCCAATGATTCTGTGAAAGAAATTAACATAAACTATTAGTGTGAATAAGAAACGAACAAAACAGTATGGTTAGTACACAGACAAAAGCCATAAAAAGAAGTCAAATTTAGAGACAACTTTACTTTATAGATTTCGAATTAATTACATGTTACGCAGAGGAAAATATGTGATATTCGTAAATTAGTTGTGATAAATTTGATCTATTTCATTTAATTAGGTAAGATTAATTTATGTGATGTACATTAAGTGAGATAAATTTGACCTACATCCTTTAATTCAGTAAGGTAAACTTATATGATGTAGAGTAAGTTTGCTCTATACTTCATTTAATTAGATAAGTTAAAATTATGTGTTGTGCATTAAGTGATATAAATTTGATCAACATTTTCAATTAGATGAGGTAAACTTATATTATGTACATTAAGTATGGTAAATTCGATCTACCTTATTTAATTATGTGAGGCAAACTTATGTGTTGTTCATTAAGTGAGGTAAATTTGATCTACATTTAATTAGACGAGGTAAACATGTGTAATGAGATAAATTTATTTACCGTAATTTTCTTCCTAAAGTTACGATAAGTTTACGTTACTCATTAAGTTACTCACTTAACGTTCTCATTTCAACATTTTTAATCATTTTAACATCTATTTCTGACACTCATGAATCATAATTATTAAACATAGAAGAATAGCTTAAAATCATATGCGTATTCGCATTATGATGCAAGGAAGATAGAGAAACAAAAAATATCAAATATATTGAATTTTCGGTATATTTGCAACAATTTTAAACTTCATGTGTGATCTCAAATTTAACTCTTCACATTATCAATGAATATAAATAAGTAAATCTTTTGAAATGAATTAATATCTAAATAATGCAAGTCTACTATGCCTTCCCATACATCTTTTGGTCGTAATCTTATTTATCAACAAATATAATTTTAGTATCTTTGGATCTTGATATACTTGATGATATTTTCATCAATTTCTAGGTGTTTCCTATTTGTTTTGCAAATCACATTCTCATTTTTAGATTTGTATTTAATAGTCACATCTCTTGAAAGCATTCACTGCTAAAGCTGCTGCTTTTATTTAAAAACGGAAGAAAACTTCTGAATAAACAGCTTCGAGGCATATACATTTTCAACAGATCTGCCATTTAAATGACATCTTTCTCCCAATATTCAAGAATGAATTTGGGATCACATTTTTTTATTGCGATAAACGTGTATTAAGACTGCGGAAGCTAGCTTGTGTTAATTGATCATTTTTTATCTTTTTTCATTCAAGTAGGTAGAGATAGCTGTGTTGAAGAGGTCTGATCACGTTAAATATACTTGAACCTAATGAGTTTCCGTTGGTGTCGAGTAAAAAGAGAGAGTGTTAACTCATACATCAATCTCATCATTTGACTTCGAATCAAAATCACAAAACACTGAAGAATTGGCAATGCTTAACTGTTGATTAATTGGTAAAATATGCTGTCAAACAGCGTTTATTTCTTACTTGCTCATTTGTAGAACTGATGCAAATAATTATATATATATATATATGTATATATATATATATATATATATATATATATATATATATATATATATATATATATATATATATATATATATACATAGTGGGTGATCGGTTAAGGATAATAATCTGAGTTATCCGAATTTTTCGTTAACCGATCATCAATTTACCATAGGTTTTTTCATGAAATCGATTTATTCGTACTGGAGACCCTAAAAATTAAACTAATAAAATAATGTATAATTTCTTTGTAAGTTTATAAAAATAACACATACGTATAGCCTTGAATATTAATCGGTCCTTTTTTTATTTATAAGGCATTAAAACACATGCCCAATGTTGATTGCTTTTCTCTCTTTTTTAAGAGTTTCCGGAAGTGATTAATAGCATTGTTGTTGTAAAGATCCCTAATCCTACTGATATCTCCTTGGTTTAGGTGCCATTCTAAGATCATTGCTCTGACATCTTCCCATTTCTACAACGGATGAATGAAGGGAATTTCTCAAAATGAAATCATTTTCGGTTTTCAATGAAATCAAAACCGAAATTCATGGTCTACTTCTATATATATTCTATTGGAAAAAATTCTTTCCAGTATGGAACATTGAAGTTTAATAGGCAAGCAATATAATTCAAGAGTAATTCAACATAATTCCATTTGATTTGGCCACTCTGCACATCATGCTCCGAGCCTAAAATTGTTCGTTATTCGAATATGTGATCGTTGTTTGAATAATTCGCAATCCGAACTGTTCGTTAACCAATCACCCACTGTATATATATATATATATATATATATATATATATATATATATATATATATATATATATATATATATATATATATATATATATACACACACACACACACACACACATACATACATACATACATACATATATATATATATATATATATATATATATTATTGTCTACTAATACAGAATACAATGTAGACTGCAGAAATTAAGTTATATTATTTCATCCCCTAATAATAACGAACGCATTTTACACAGTCCAATCACATTAATGTAACCATCACTTATTTTCGATGTCGACGTTAAATAAGTAATCACAGAAGGTAAGTTATTGTTATTGCACCGCCATTCTTTCCTGTACCTAACAATCACTATGTTCTATTTGTTAAATAGAAGCAGCCGGGTAGAGTCTTCATGATTTTGAAGCGGGAATCAAACAGAAGACCAACAATACTTGGCTTGCCACCCCCAGAGATATTTTGAAGGCAGTTTGCTGCAGATTGATGTTGAATGTGGATAAAGTATGTGAGAAACAATGCAATCGTTTGCGTATTGCAGAAACGGAGTGATTTATTCTATGTCTAAAACTGCATGATCGTGGGTTTCAGACCAAGGGTGGAATTATTGCCAAAACGGCTAAGTTTGTGAACTATTCGCTTGCCACCGTGGTAAAAGAATATCGTGCATGGTTAAATGGGACTGTTCAAAATTTGTTAAGTGGCAACTGTGGTTCAGCACAGGCCATTAATGGCAGAAATGAATGACGGCTACGAAATTGCAGTACGTCGAACAGATATGTTATCGTTGAGCAACATACAGTCCAGATGAACCAAGGGGCTGCCAACAGTGTCTCCTAAATTACTTTTCAGCGAACGTTGTTGCGTCTGGGCCTCCGAAGCAGACGTTTGATTCATACACCAATACTCACTGCTGTTCATAGCGAACGAAAGCTGGAATTTGCACGCAAATACCGCTACTGGACATCCACTGAGTAGCAACAAGTAGCTTTTACCAATGAATCCTGTTTTATGCTCCAACGGACAGAATGACGTTGGTTCGAAATATCTGAAAGCAAACACCTTGCAACCATTGCTGGAATGGTTCAGGCTGGAGGCGGGGTCTTTACGGTCTGGGGAATAGCGTATATGACGTGAAAAACCTCTAAAAGCAAACCCCCAGGTCTAGGGAATGTTTACCTGGTATTCTCTGAATTCGAGCATCATTGTGAAAGGCATGATGGCTCAATATACAAGTACTCATATGTCCTTGTGGGCTATGTCCATCCCCATTTGCGCATTGTTTTTCCTCGGGATGATGGCATCTACCAGCAGGACAATGTGATGTATTGTAAAGCTGTACATACGTGCTTGGTTCGGAAATCACAAGAATGAATTTATTGTTCTCCCCTGGCCAACAAATCCACCTGACTTAAACCCAATCAAGTATCTGAGGGACAATCTCGATTGGGTTGTTCGCGGCATGAATCCTCAGCCGTCTGATCTTGCGCAACCAGCCCGGCCCTGGAGTAGACTTGGCTCAGCATCCTAGTGAACATTTTGAAGAACCTAATTGACTCCCTTCCAGTACGTCTCGCTGCAGTCCGCTCTGAGAAAGATGGTTGTTCTGGCTTTTTACACGTGGTTACAGTAATGTGACTGAACTGATTATTTTACTATGATAATATTTTTAACATTTGCAGATAATTGATTATGAGGGGAAAATGCGCTTTATTAGGGGCTCATACTGCAATTTCGCGAGTGAATTTCAAAGCGAAGGTAAGAACACAAAACGGGAATTTATGCTTTTTAACATTCCGTTTATTTATTTAACATTTCATTGTAGTCATTTTTTCATGCACATTTCATTTTTTGCTTTGATTTTTGAAGATGTTTCGGGTTTGTCTTTCTATGCTTATAGAACTGAAAGCGTATCTTTTAGTTATGTTTACAGATCTTTTATTTGTTCAATAGATTGTGTTTAAAAATAAATTTAATTTTATATTTTATAAATTGTGGTGAATATGGTATACATAACACAATTACAAGTTCTATAATATTACAATATTTTAAGTTGCCATTAAGTATTTTATCTTTTTTTTTCAAGCAAATGTAAAATATAAGCTAAATAAATAATAGTGTTTTAAATTGAATTGCATTCTCTAATATTTTAAAAAATAGTATTCTTTTATCTGATTTCATTTTAGAAATGTTTATTTCCCTTCAATTCAATTATTATTCATAATATAATTTCCCTTCAATATTGTTTTAGTCTTTTTTTTATTCATGTTGTCGTCAGAATATTTCAGTAACTTGGTAGATTTTCAAGAATTTATCATGAATTCAGATTCCAAAAATTTTAATTTAAAAAAAAATGTCTTCCAGCAATCTGGTTCAGCGAAATTGTATTTTAAATTAAAAAACGATGCAGTTTGAGTTATTCCTGATTTACATTATGTGCTTGAATTTATTATTAGTTTATCTTTATTTAAGTTTATTCTAGTTTATGTTAATTATTAGTTTAATCTATGTTTTTCACGTATTTTACATTTTCTTCATTACTTTAACACCGTATTCTCTTGAAATTTTAATCTATAAAGCACTTGATTATAAAATTAATTTAATTTCTTTTACTAACAGAAAAATTCTTATTATTAGAAAATTTTGAATTAGCAACCTTCTGAGATGATAATTCATTTCAATAAGCTTCAAATTCATTCCCAATTTTGTAAAAATATATCGTTTTATAAGACAATTTAGATTACAAAGTTAAATTAATGTTTTCAAACATACAAATGAAAACCTGTTAAAAGTCAAAATCAGAGTTATAATCAACATCGAAAAAATTATTACAACAATCTAGTAAAACATTCTTTAACTGATATCAATAGCAAAGTTAATAATAAATGATGAAAGTTAAAATCATGTTAATATTTTTCTTCAGAATGCTGTTGTATAATTTTATCTGAAAATTTTTAAAGGAAGAAAAAAAGATTTTTCCTCAGATGTCAAATAAATAAGTAAATAGAAATAAAATATCCTAAAAACCAAAAATGATTCAGGTTCTATAAAATGCTGAAGATGAGTCACACAAAAATTTTAATGATAATATTTTATCTTGTAAATATGTAAAGGGATAAAAATATCCTGAGATTTGTATCCTTATCGTCAATCAATGTAATTAAAGTTTGTGATATACTTTCAATCCTTGTTTACAGACCAAATTTAATTACATTCTTTCGAAATATCCGAGTATATAAAATCATAATTTTATGTATTTCCCCTTTAAAAAGCCGAGCTAGTAGCCGAATGGTAGCGCTCTTGTCTTTGGTTCAAAGGCTCATGGATTCGAATCTTACTTTGGCTTGGATGTTTGTTGTAATTCGGAATCCATATTAAGCCCCAGGTCCCAGTCTAAGTGTGCAAAAAATGGCCATTGTGTGACAAACCTAATTCCATTTTTCTGTATATTATTTATTATCATAATTAATCATATTAATGATATTTCACATTAATTAAGCAAAGTTCAGAGTTTGAATTTTAAAATAATCATCACATATTCTTTAACTAAAATGAAATACATATGGACTCAATAATAGTCACTTGAATCTTCTGGCGTTAAGAAATATCCATCATTATGTCTTATATTAGCTGAAATGGATATTTTTAAAACACCAAGAAATTCATTGAATATTGGGATTCTAGATTCGTTCTAATTAGGTACTTACAACAACTGACTATAAATGGTCAAAATAAAAAGAAATTAGTTTGAGGTACACAATCCTAATCAATAGATTTAATATTTTATTAAATTTATGTTTTGTAATATTTAGTTTATATTACAACCCATGTATTTCTCCACCTTTAAAACTGCTACATATTACGATAAAAATGCTAATGTGTATTATGCTTGAGATGAAATATTATTTTATATTATGAAAAATGCTTATACAATTTCTTCATAAGATATTGGTTATCATTTCTTTCACAAGAAAGAAATTATTTTTTTCATAAATAGAAATAAATAACCAAATTACCATCTGCGAAATTTTTCAGGTTGCAAGTAAATATTTATTGAATTACTCATTTTTTAAAATTTTTAACCAGGATAAATGGGAACAGCCAAAGCAATCTTTTTCCATTTGGAAATCTAATTTCATTTGGATTCTACAAGTCATAAGACATTAACTTGTTGAATCCAAATAGAATGAAGAAAGTTATGGACATATGAATGTAAAAATTGTAATTGCAGTTTTCTATAATGATCAGAATCTATTGATAATGTGAAATTATGCATTTTTAAAGTTAATACTACAACAAAAAATAATCTAATTTGGATTTCATCCTATGGTCCGTAATATATTTAATGTTAAGAGATATTAAGTATCTTATTTTACGATGTTCATAAGATGACTTGTTGAACATTGACTTTTTGATAAAAAAAAATGGAAGTATATAAATAAATAACTTACCTTCCATTGATGTTAGTGCTAAGAGGGGGTCTACAAAAGCTCCAGCTCTAGGTCTGTGTCCATTAATATTAGACGAACAGCTCAACGATGGACTACTACTGTGCGATGGATTTCTGAAAGCCTGTCCGAGTCGTTCCATCCTTTCTGAAGTCTCGCCTGAAACTTGTTGAGAGTTATCTGGATTTGGACTAGCCATTACTGGTGATGTGGACAATATTGGTCTGACCAAATCTGGCTTTGTTGCTTGTGCTGGTCCCGACCAAAGATGTGGCAGCCAAGGAACTGGCCAGAACGGTGGAATATCTCTGTTCATGGAACCCATCAGGAATGGGGAGATAGTGGGGGCTGGCCAGAAACCTGCTTCGAAAAGTGGCAGATAGCGAGAAGGCCCATCCTGAGACATCATGTGATTGCAAAAATTGGGATTGTTTTCCTGTTTGTCAGGAGAAGTATCCATAGCAGGCATTTATTACCAATGACTTTTGATTCTTCTACTTCAATAACATAGACTAATAACGGTACTGAAAAATGTTCAATTTTTCTTTTCTATTTTATATAAACAGTAAGCAATATCGAAACTTGCAAGTTAACTTTCTTAAGAAAGTTAGCACTTGATTGTTATTAAATGTTTGAAACTTCCACCTAAATTACTGACTTTGAGTAGGATATTATTTTTAAAATAAATAGAGAAAAAAACTAAATACTTCTTCAATATTTTAGATTTCTCTCAAATAGTTTTATAATATACTTCTTTATTACTCAATATACTAAAGGATTATTTCTTCAGATTTAATAAAGAATTACACTTAAAATGACACTCTTTTTCTATAAAAACAAAATTTCCGTAATTTTTTCTTTATTTGGTACTAAATAAAATGTCGAATGTGGAGAAAACGAAACGTTATAAAAACAATCTAATCTCGATAAATACTTGATAAGTCTATTAAATAAATAAACTGTTATATATATCACTACCAAATCAAAATCGTAGCACACAGCATGTGTTACAACCTAATAAACAAGCCAACTCTTGATTTGCTAGGTGTACGCGAGATAGCTACAAAAAGTCGCGACGGCTAATGATTCCCCAGACCCCTGGCCTCTTGTTTAATGAGTTGTCACCATTTGTTTGGTCACATGGATCAAACAACTAAAATCATGCTGAGTTACTGAGGACTGCATTGTCGGTTGGTGGGTGGGGAAGGAGAATCAGAGAGAGTTCGCCCCCTCCATATATTATTCATAACCTCGCTTATTATTGCGCCACTATACGATGCGTGACCTACGGTAGAGAGAAAAAGGGGAAAAAAAAGTTTGCATTTGACATTGTAGGGAATTTCAGGGATTTTTTTGGCACTGCTATTCAAACGATCTTTTTTTCGCTAGGAATCACTAAAACGGTAGAAAGAATTTGTGTAAATTGTTAGGAAAAATATTCCTTTTTGTTTATAAAATATTTTTACAAGTTAAGCTGACAATAGTCTCTCTTTTACGGATTACAATAGTCTCTCTTTTACGAACTAAGAAATTCCAATTATCTAATTAAATAGAATGGAGCATAAAAGAAATGATTATAATGATCCTGAATTTTAAAATTTGATAAAAAGAAACATTTTGATTTTATATCCTAAATCAGTCTTTAAATTAAAAAAATATGAATGCATTATAATGTTGTGTATTGTGTGAGAGTATAACTATTTAAAATGATAACAACACGATTTTAAGCATTAACTTTATAAATTTTACTGATATTTTAAATCTAATTTCATTATGTATATATATATATATATATATATATATATATATATATATATATATATATATATATATATATATATATATATATATATATATATATATATATATATATATATATATAAAATTAAATATCACTGCAAAGAAGGTAGTGAAAAATATTTTAAAATGAAAATAAATAAAAACTTTTCTTGTTGCGTATAAATTATGTAAAAAAAATATTCCTATCTTAATTCAAAGATTTGTATTATTTTTAGGAATTAAGAGTATGAATTTAAAAGTTTCAGAAAGTTGGCGGAAAATATAAATCACTCAAAAAAATTGTATTTGGAAACAATATTTTTAACAACAAATTCATAAATTAAAACAAATTATATTTTTTGATAACTTTAAAGTTTAGAAAAATGCATTGTATAAAAAGGTAATCATATAACATTCTTCATGTGTATTCAATAGTTAATTACAAAGTTAAATATACTTTATTATTTTCAGTCGAGATAATACTTATTTTGTGGATATATTTTGTAATTCCCTATAAAATGTTGACTTACTATAGTACATACTATAATTGAGAAAAAAATGATTCTTGAATGTAAATAATTAAGAAAATGGATACATCATTCGAAATATTTGAAAAGAAAAAGAGGATTTACTGATTTATATAATACTAGTAACAGAATAAGTTTGCATTGACAAAAATAACTTACTTATCTAATTTAGAAACAATTTCTATCTAACATGATTCCTAAATTAGATAAGTAATTTATGTTGCATAATTGAAAGGAGTATAGTTCTACTACAGTTAATAGGAGTTTTATAAAAGTCCTTTCAAATTTTAAAAAGCTTAAAATGATGTCTAAGGCAAGCTGTAGTTCAGCTGTTTATATCTAAAATTCTAACAAAGAGTAAACTTCATAAAAAGTTCACTCGTGTAAAAATAAAATGATAAGTTCTGGGATTACACACTTCATATGTTTTGAAAACAAACTACATTTGATGGAGAACTTTTACAAATCATTTAAAAATATTGTGTAAAAAATGTCTTTTTATTATTAATATCTATTTAACAGTTCTCGTATTGTAAAATTCTTTATATAATGTTTTCTTAAAATTAAATAATTGCATTTTATGATCCTTTTTCGTATTATTAAAAGAAACATTTTGAATAATGTATCATTAAATTTTTATCACTAGAGTTTCTAAGTGTGAGTTTGTCAGTGAGTGAGTGTGAGTAAGTGAGAGTGAGTAATTGGAGTATTTGTAAAACCAGTATTAATTTTAATTTTAAAATAATTAAATTTTTCATTATATTTTGTAAGCACGATTAATAACAACATCATAAATACAATATAAAAAAAGAGCTTTTACGAAATTTATAACAACAATATAAAAAAAGTGTTTTTGAGAAACTCTGTTCTTTATATTTGCTTTTTAGCTTCAACTTTCAACTTGAGGACTAGGAATGAGGTTTTAGATTACTTGTCTTGAAGGATGAATCGATCAATCATGACATGAAAATAAAATATGAAAGTGAAAAATCAAATTTGTTAAATGTTTTTATAAGATATTTCCAGCATTTTTTTTTCGAAAATATCTCTAGACATACCCTTGTTTAAAAATCTATGAAGTGACATGCAGTTTTCGAGAATATTTCATCGTGAAGAATATAATTATAGTCAGAGTACTTGATTATTAAAACGATTTATAAACTTATGAGGATTTGTAATAAATTAATTGCAATTGTAAGTATATTTACAAAAATAATTGAACTATCTAAGCAAACTTAATAAGATAATTATAATAATATTTAAATTCATTTTTTATAACAGTTACTTTTAATTGACAGTTATAGAGTCCCTTTTAACTAATAGTCAATTTTAAATAGTATTTCTTAGATTTGTTATAAATATAGTTATAAAAAATGCTGAACAAAAATAAATAAATTAGTCCTTTGTTTAAGTTGAAAAAAGTGTCCGTTAAAATTATGTTTGCGCTACTTATGAATTTTTCCTATTATACAATTATCCAAAATAAGAATAATTTTAGAGTAATAATAATAGAGTAACATTACTATTACTCTAAAACTATTCTTATTTAATGTTTATCTAAAATGTTTATTAAAATTATAAACATTTCAGAGTAATAAAAATGCTGCATTTTGATTCAATGGAAAATGTTTTCATATCAATATATAAATCAACATTAATTTAAGAATGTTTAAATTACATAAAAATCTTAAGGAAAAATTCAGTAACTTATTATGAAAATACAAAAAAGCATGTTAAAAAAGGTGTAAGATTTTAGTCCATTTTGTATAATATACCGACCAATAAATATTTTCAGATTTTAAATTTTCTTAGTGAAAAATATCTTTTATAGCCATCTTATTTGTATTTCCTAAAGAGCGGATTAATAAAATCCAATGAAAGAACACAAAAGGAGTGAATTTGTTTTTAATCGAACATAATTTTTTGGTATCTTGATTATTATATGACTTAATGAAACTATCATACAATTTTTTAAAAATTTATTTACCCATTGCTGAATATAAAGCTGAAAAAAATATTTTTAAAATTTTGCATATCTTAAAGGAATTAAAAGTGTTTTCTCCCGATTTATGTAGTAAAATATATTTATACTTTAATATTAAATTTATATAAAACACATATTTTCAGCACTGTATACAACTATTTTCATTCAAAATGACATTACATTTTATACAAATATAAGTCATGATCCAATTGTTCGTTGTTCATTTTATATATTTGTTGATAATGATCAATATTATTATTTGATAGATTTATGAGGTAGTTGAATTAATTTGTTGAAAATCCTGAGTTCTCTACCTGCATTGCTCATGTCCTAAAATCTTATTTTGATTCGTTTATTAGCTTCACTTTTCATATATTATACGGTCCCTCAACATTTATACTCACTTTTTCCCTAGGAAAGCAAGTTTAAAATTCCTTTCCCTACAAAAGGGAAAAATATCCTGCGATCACTTAAAAATATCTTTTTTTATCAAAGCAGCTACCGACCATTCATTTTATTGGTGTATCTTCAGAATTTCAACCAATCATTTACTTTGGGATGACTTTCTCGACCAATGAGATTTTGTCTTGTGAAGCAAAGGGGGAAAGAAGCCTGCAGAAGAGCCATCGACCAAATGGCAAACCTTTTGTGGCATGTGGAATTCTTCCCACAAGTAGAGGTCACGCAAGATTTGGGGTGGTCACCTTGCGACGCAACGCCGTCCGATTGGGTAATTTCGTAGTTAAGGAAATGGCCAGCGACAAAGTGCAGATTTTCAGGGAGTGATCTAATAACTTCTCGTGTAATTGTACGTGACTTGAGATTTTGATGCTTTTTGGGCACGTTTATGCTGGAGTAAAGTGATCCAGAACATAAAATAATATTTATGTATAGTTATTATCTGGAAATATTCACGTAAAAGTTAGGAAACTTGTTTCAAGCATGAATCAGATATTTTGCACTATAATAATGTTATTATTCCATATAAAAAATAACAAAATTTTTCAAATATAAATAAGAAAGTTGAAAAATTCTCACGTCTATCGAAACTTTATAATAATTTTGTAGAAAAAAATTTGAAGAAATTCTAAAAAAGTTTACTGAAGTTTAATTATTTTAAAAACAAAATTTAGTAAATTATAATGTAGGACAAATATGAGAATATTATTTTCTAAAATCAAAATTTGACTTATAAAAATTACAAGGTAAGATGTAAATTTTTTTTAAAAAAAAAGACTTAAATTTAAATTAAATTTATCCTCAGTAGCACAAGAATATTAAATAGCATCGCCTCAATATTATTTGATGTTTCAAATACTTGAAACAGTTGGGAACATATAAATATAATATATATAATGTGACACATAATATTACTTCAAAACCATTTGTATTATAGGTACTGATTTTTTAATTATACTTCTATTATTTAAATAAGAATTCATTACTTGTAAGTAAATTCATAGTGATCAAAGAGTAGGATACATCTTTGTCCACAAATATTAATAATAATAATAAAATGTGCCGACCGATTGGCTGAGTGGTTAGCGTTCCTGACTCCTGAGCTGTTGGTCCTGGGTTCGGGCATGGATGTTTCTTTCCTTCTCTCTTTCTCTATCCTTTCTTCCGTGATGATGTATGAATGTGGCCCACCCTATAAACGGGTTTATGGTGGTATGGCGCGGGTAATGCTACTCGCCTCCGTGACTTGGTTCACAGGTGCTCGCTGGGTAACGATAAATGAGTAGCAGTTTCTGGCCTTGTTGTGGCATAGGGTTCAGTCACCCTTGTGTGCCAGCCATTGGATAAAAAAATAAAATATAAAAGTATTCGAACTATAATATTTCAACATACAAAAATAGATATGTGCGTCTTGAGATACATATTTAGAAAAACATAGCTCATTAATCTATATTTGATGGAACAGTTGATTTCTCAAAAATTCAAATTAAAAATAATTATCTTTAAAATATCTGTGTTAAGTTATTAAAATCTATGAATTTACTCTTATACAAAATTTATTTTTAATTCATAAAATGTCAAAATTGAAATTATTATTATTTAAAATTTACGGGTTGATTTTGGGATAGAAAAATATTATTGAAAGAACTGGAAAATAATTTTTGTTTACAAGAGTATTATTGTATCAAAATAAGAAAAACCTTGAGTGAGAAGAATGATCTTAAAATTCGTACATTTTTCAAAGACTATAAGCCTATATAAAGTCAAAGATTAATTAAATGACGGATTAGCAGCGATCAGATGAACGACCCTTGGATATCGTTATTTGTTTTAATAAATAATTTGTTATCAGAAGAAAAATATTGCTTCAGAACTAGATGTGGCATATATTTTGGGTTGAATTATTTCATTTACTGTTAAAAAGAGCTTGATAACCTGATGAATGGTGGGGGGGGGGCAGTTATTGTGCTTATGACCGGTTGGTGGTTAGTGGCCCATTATCTCAATCAAAGGTAGACAAGTTGATAAGGCTTAGGGATGAAAACGTGCATATTATTTTTAAAGACAGATAGAAGTGGTCTCCATCGTGGTATGGATGTTTAAAAAATTTTTTTTTAATGTTTATTTTCTCGGTTTTCTATCAAACTGAGCTGCATTTCCTCAGGAGTATGTAAAAAGCACTGCATACACCTAACGCAGTGCTTTGAATAATGCAATTAGTTTTGAAAGATGGTTCAATTTTCAAAAAGAGTGGAAAAATGAGTTTTTGTATATAGCAAATTCAACAGAGATATATTTTGCATTATTTGCCGAGTTTAAAAGTAATATTTTTGCAACAGTGATTTATTATTATTTTACTCTGCATGATATGATTTATACGTAAAATATATTTTTGAAGTATTTTGTACTTTTCTACGTTTATTTTCTTCTCCACACAGCTCATTACGGTGCAAAGTAAAATGACTAAAATATAGTCTATAAAATGATGGTTAAATTTCAAAAAAGAGTGGAAAAATTAGTTTTTGTATATAGCAAATTCAACAGAAATACATTTTGCACTATTTGTCAAAGTACTTTTTTTATTATTTAACATTAAACATAAGTTTAAAAGATAATATATAATGCGGTTACATAAACCAAAAAATGAAATTTTTTCTTGTACTCAAAGTGCAAACAGAGTTGTTGACTTAAAATAAGTAAAGGGCACAAAAGTACAATAACTAAAAGTAAGCTTTAAAGACATCACAATGACAGCAGCGTCATATGAAGTTTCTTTCGCATTAGGAGACGGAAACCTTTAACATCGTTATTTCATTATTTAATCTTACTGTTAAGGCTTGTTTTCAAATATTTACACTCAAGCTTTGATAACAAAGCATTACAAAAAATTAACTAAAATTCCTGTATTTAGATAAACAGTTATAAGAATTATCACAAAACTCTTTCAGGATTTATCCCACCAGTTGTTCTCATTCTTGTACCTTCTTTTTCTTTAATTTGGATGATATCCACAAACATATCTGTTTTCTACAATTAAACTTAATTTATAAGTTTAATTATAAAATATGATAAAAATGATAAAAATTTAAACCTTTTTGAATATATATATATATATATATATATATATATATATATATATATATATATATATATATATATATGCATAAAGTGTAAATTAAAATAAGTGTTTGTGTGTATTCTGTTTTTTTTTCCTTTCACACTTGTGTAAACATTTTTTATTTAAAAAAAGATCTTTCGGACATCAAAATTCTATAGATATTTGTAAAGTCTTTCATCAACTTTCAACACTTAGATATGTATGTAAACAATGCAGTATTAAATAATAAAAGAAAATTGAACCTATCACAAACTACTGTTATACTTAAAAATATATATCAGATAGAAAAAAATATAATAAATTTAGATGAATATTTTTATAAGTTTTCAGTAAAAGTATTTTATTAAATAAAATGTTTAAAGTTATTAATGTTTACGTTCAAATGTTTAAAACTTAAATTTTTTCATGTTAATTTGTAAAATAATGTAATGAATAAAATAAATAAACAAATGTAGTAAATAAAATTTAGAAAACGTATTTTTATTGACGTTTTTGCAATCGAATTCCATTTTTTTTATTTATTTGGGCTTATTATTTTTTACAACTTATTCATTTATGGATAAAAATGTTAAAAAATTTCCAATTTTTTCGATATTTATGGAGTTGGGTGTTCCGTTTCTACTTGTATTTTATTTGATCTCTATTTTCATTCTAATTCATGACAGAAATGATAAAAATCTTTATTTTCTCATTGAACATTATCAAGTATTCAATATTCTTGCAAAAATGTAAGTATTTTTACTTAATTTTGGGTTTAAATATTTAAAGTTTTGTAAATTAAATAATATGAATTGTTTCTTCGTATCGTTCAATGACCACTTTTTTTCAATCGAAAAATATTATAATATCTATTTATTTACTTTTTATTTAATTTATTTAAAAATTGTTTGAAAAAAGATACTAAATATGTCTTTAAAATTTTTCATTTATTTATAGTTTGATAAGGAATAATATATTCTCGTATCGAAATATATATAAGCAAATTCGATATCAAATCAAGCCAACGATTGTGTGATTTCTATATGCACACAGGTTACATATTTTTTAATATCTTTCCGTTTATGTGAATGTGCAGGTGCCAACTTATATCTACATAGTTTGTCAATAGATCATGACTAAAAATAAAAAGCAGTTGCTTGTGTTTTAAGTTTCATTCGAGAAAAATGGGCAGTTGGTAAACGTATTGTAATAACCAGGCACACATTAATGGAATAATTTTCTTTTTTAAATTTACTATATATTTTCTTTGAGTTCTATTAATTTTTCTTTGATGGATTAGATAAATGGGGAACATTAGATATTTTCCATATAATATTTCATCATTAATAATGTATAATAGAGACAAAAATTATCCTACTATTAAGCTAAACTGTAGAATGAAATTTATGTAAAATTTTCTTATCTTTAGGTCAATTCGTATATTGCCAATTTTATTGTTAAAATGAATGCAAAAGCATGGGCACCATAACACTTTACATAAACCAGACTATTTGTTCATGAGAAGTGTTATGGTTACAAGATTTTTCATTAGAAATTTTTTTATCATTATTATTCAATTCCGTAATAAAATTTTTTAAAAGCATAGCGTTCTGAACAATTCAAATTGAACTTTACAACAATTAATGTAAAAATATTGATGTTTAGCCATTTACTTCGAATTTTTAAATGAAAAATACTTTGATTTGAAAAATATTACGTTGGAGAATAGTTTTTTTATTATATACAATTCTTTTTGGCTCTACGGACACATTTTTGCACACGAGGGCTAATTGGTATTGGATCTACAGTTTACATAAATCGGACTCCAGATCACTACAAGCATCCACGATCTAAGTGGGAACAAAATCTGGGAATTATTAAATGTAAGCCCAAAGCTTTCACCGTTCGATTTGCCAGCTTGGCTTTCTTTTATTGGAAAAGATTTGTAAAGCAATTGCAATTGAATTTTGAAGATACCAAACGTAACAAAATAACTGCAGAAAATGAAGGAATTAAAAGAAGCTAAAACTGTTCATTTCACCAGTAAACGTTTCTTTTTAAATTTGAAGCAAATTGTAATTTTTTTACTCACATAAGACACTTATACAGAATCAATTTCGTACACTAAT
The DNA here is from genome assembly GCA_037975125.1 of Latrodectus hesperus. Classification (NCBI taxonomy): domain Eukaryota; kingdom Metazoa; phylum Arthropoda; class Arachnida; order Araneae; family Theridiidae; genus Latrodectus; species Latrodectus hesperus. The sequence continues at coordinate 91,635,718 of CM075857.1, forward strand.
TTCAAAATCTATTAAAGTGTTTCCTAGGAAAGCATTTCTTCATATGAATACATCATCTTAAGCATTTTTAAAGTTAAGTCATTTACTCTCACCATTTTTATACTACAATTTTCATTGAATAAAAAGTTATGCAATGCCAAATAAAAATAGAAACTGCTTAAACTGCGTTAATTTTTTCTTTATTAGTTCAGAACTGTTGTAGCTTAACATGGAGCAAGGGGTTGTTCCAGTTTCCGAATAGTTATGAAACTTGACCCAGTCGCAGACTAAGACCTTCGATTGGGTCAATTTAGTACTGAGAGAGTCTACGAACTATAAAATACAAAAATCTCGAAATTGATGTAACGAGAAATCGAAAAGAAGATGGCAACTTGCTTGTTTACCACATCATTTGACGATGATTCAATTACTTAGGTTTAGAGACTAATATGCAGAAATAAGCACACAGAAACATTTCGATATTACCCAATCTAACGAGATGTATTTTCTAGCGATAAAATGTAGTTTCCTAATTCTTAGAATTCCTTGATTTTTTTTACATATGCTTTATACTTTTAGTTTGTCTTTATTTTCTTGTTTGAAATAACATTAAAACTCATTAACTTGATTGACATACACATTCATTTATAAATTTATTGTGAAATTACATTTTAATAAATATTTCAGTTGCAAAGCTATTAAAGTGGGAAGTAAATAAGGTCATGACAGTTTGATAAAGAGAAGAATTTCTCCCACGTATGAAAGATTATAGACACCATAATCATTCAGCCCAAAGGATAATGAAAAAGCCACGCATATTGAATGCGTTTTAAGCCACAATGATATAGCTTGACGTGGAAAACTAGGTGCAAGCAAAGATCTAGATCTCATCACTTGATTGCGTTTTAAACTGATGAGGCAAGTGGTTGGAATTAACGGTATATATTAGCAGAAGCAGATCGCCAAAAACATATCACTATAATTTTTTTATTAATATTCAGTTCTATGATTTTAATATCTGGTAGTTTAATAAGAAAGATTACTTTTGCAATATTAGACAATACAAAATGTTCTTATTATTTAAATTTAATAGTTAACTTTTCTTTTTCAGAATTGTGTGCTACATGCAAGTCTCTTAGGAAGATATTGTTTTTCAAATTTTGTTCATTTTCTGATGAAATAATTATGTAAGAAAGTAAATAAGAATATAACGATATTTGAGTCTTGAATATTGGGTGGAAATGAAAGGAGTTTTGTTAGACAAACAAAATCTGGTAAGCGTATTTGCACTTACGAAAGAGATCTATTCGAATTTCGTGATTTATGAATTGGAGTGACACTAGTAGTGCCCCAACGAATATGCAAATTATGTATTGATCTTGCCACCTTGTTACTTAGCTTGTAGATTGCATGTGGTTAAGAGCTTTGTGTGTGAAGAATGACCTTAAAAAAGACGAAGAAGGCAGTATTAATTGTTAAATACATTAGTGTCTAAACTATGACCAAACGGTTACAGTTTAGACACCAATCGGAAGGCCGCATTACAACGGAAAAATATTTGCTGAGCTTCACACACACGATTTTTTTAACAAATTAAAATAAAATTTAACTCTAATTAGTTTTATTAAAATTATTTAACTTCTTTTTATTATTAATTCTTTTAATTTATATTATCTATAAGCACATAATAATTTTAAATTTGTAAATATGCTTTTTTCATTTAGCTTGAATTTAATAAATATAGAAAAATTCAAATTAATAAGTTAAATGATTTTACTTTTATTGAACAAGCAAATCGATATAGGGTTCAATAAACGAGTTGTAATTCTTAATGCATTTTCAAGACTAGTCAGTGATCTTCGTCTAATTTTTGTTTTTTGTATGTTCATTCTTGAAAATAATTGTTCACAAATATAGGTATTGCCAAAGGTTGAAGACATAAATAATGCATGATTGTGAAATTCAGGATATTTATCACGTAGTAAATAATATTTATAAAATTCCAGTAAAGGAACATTTCCAATTTTTTTTTTTCCTCCAGTTGAATGTCACTTAGCAGTTCAATGCATTCCTTTTGAAGATTTGAAGGTAATTTACCTCTAGAGAAAATGGTGTAGAAAATATATTGAAATACTCATTTTTTCGAAAATCTGAAATCTACTCTCAAACTTTTGAATTAAATCATAATTAATGAAGCATATTTTACATATTTTGTGCAACTCACAACCAAAGTACTGAATGTGTCAAATCTTTTACTTTTATTTCATTGTGCCAAAATTTTAACTTATGCTGTTAACAAACACTGTTATTGTTTGGAACATACTATCAATAAATTGATTTTCCCCTTGAAGTCTCAAATTTAAATCACTCAAATGTGCTGTTAAGTCTACTAAAAAAATTAGATCTAAAACCTAATCTTCGTTTTCGAATTCAGTCACAGGTTTCCCTTTTATTTCCATTAACATTTTTATTTCTGTTCTTAAATCAAGCATTTTCCCCTTACTGAGCAATCTTATTTATGTATAGTAAATAACACCAGCAAATTCAGCACCTATTAAGAAAATCTTGAAATTGTCTATGATTAAGGCCTTTTGCTCTTATAAAGTTAATGGTTTTAATAATATAACGCTTTTAATACACTTTCTATATTTAAAATTTTTCCATAAAAATTGTCCTAATGTATAATACAATGATATGCCATCAAGATCATATTGCGGGACCATTTTAACGAGTCCCCCATTTTTACCAATCATGGCAAGTTATGTGTGTGTGACAGCTGATAAATTTTTCATAGTTAAGGAAAAGCAATGCGACGAATAAACCAACAGAATTGGTTGTGTTCTTTAACGATACTAAAGCAACCATTTCTTACTAGATATTATATTGTTCATTGATTACTCAGATATCTCTTATTTTGTAAAATAATGCAAATTCAGTCAAAAATAAGTTAACCAGTAAAATTCTAGAAAACGCTTCATAATAATTAATTATAATAAAGCGTTTTTCAGAATTTTACTGGCTAATTTATAGTTAATTATTATTATTATTTTAATAATTATTAAATAGCCAAAAAAGAAAAAAGTTGACTTTTAATTATTTTTAAAAAATTTTTATTTTGAAAAGTAAACTTCTCAGCAAAATGTAAATATTTGTTGATTTCTCTAAAATTAGAGACATTAAAAAAAATTCCTCGATACAAGGAATAATAATAAAACGCGATAATAACAAAGCAAAGCGAAAAAAACGCTGATTCAAATTTTGATGCGTGTAATACGTCCTTTAACAATTCATTAATACTATTATATTTCGATTTAAAAAAATTTTTTTAAGTTCAAAATTAGAAATACTCAAACAAAAATTTTAAATGGATTGATATAGTAAAATATTATCTTAAAAAATGAATGTGATAAAGAATATTGAAATGTTGCATTTACACTCATTGCATTTTCTAAGTTATTAATCAAATATTCAACTCAAAAATTCTGCAATCAATTATATATTGTTAAAAAGTACTGAGACATAACTGCATGATTCAAAACTGAGAATCTTTCAAATGAAAATTTAAATTTAATAAAAAACTGACCATGACGTACATTAAATTTAAGAATAAATATTTACTGGATTAAAGACAAATAATTGATTCAATGATTTAATTTTAAATAATTTTATTATTCATTCAATTATTTGACATTCATTAAATCGAAAATTAAACCAACATTCAATTGATACGATTGGTGTCAATTAAATTCAATGAATTGAATTTTACTCATTAAACTTATTTATTTTTATATACTTGTAAAATAGTTCAACACATAAGCTAACAGAAACAAGAAATGATAAATTAAGTCTTCATGCAAGAACGAATTGTTCCGAGACAATGAGTGATAGGATGGACAAAGTTTTCCTGGAATCCAGCTTTCCACGATCGTTTATTTATTTTACTTTTGATTTTTGTGGCCGAGGTAGCCTAGTGATTAGGGCATCGGCCTTCCGGCCGGAGTTCGATTCCTAATGCCGCAGAAGAGCCACCGAATGCATGGGATATAAATGATCGTGAAATCGAAAGTCCTGTGGTCGGTCGTTGAGCAGTTGCCATGGGTGTAATGGTCTGGAGAAAATTTCTCCCTTCTCCAGATCAATGTCAAATTGAAAAAATGTTTCCTCTTGTGGTGCCATCAGTCAGAAGAGTTTAGAGCAAAGTCGTACTTCCGTCTTTGTGGTGCTCTGGTTAAACGAAAGACGCACCCTACTGACTTAAATTCGCACAGCGAGCTTGTCCAAATGTCATAAGTAACAACACTTTTGATTTTCGAAGCAGCAAGAAGCATCTGGTTAAAATCAGTACCCAGTAAAAAATGTTTTTATATAAATTTTTATTTCAAAATAATGTTCAACGAATCGATTATATATGAATCATATAGCAAAAACTTATTTTTTAAATAAAAATGTGTAAATTTAAATGTTTTTATAATTTGCATTTGAGTTGTAATTTAGAAACGCCTGATTTAAGGAGTTTGAACGAGATACATTTTCATTTCATGATCTGAAAGAAGGACTTAATTAGCATATATTCAATGTATATGGCTGTCAGCAATGATTCTAGGAAAGTTTTGCTACAAGAAGACAGCCACAAATGGGCCATAATCGAACACTGCGTTTTCACCCCATCGTACTGTATCTCCAGCAAGTATCAGAACCTGGAATCATTGACAGAATAGAACCAGAGTGACAGAAACTGTAAACAATGGATTGCTTGAGAGATAGTTGCTTGTCAGACGCCTACTGCCATTCAATGTTACTGCTATTTAATACTTCAGTGGTGATAAATTAGAGCACTTTGGAGGATAAACTGACGATCGTTGTCTTCACCGCCCAGTGCTATTTCATTACTGAAGACAGTGATGGCCCCATGTTTATAAGAAAACCAAATGATCCTTTGGAGCCAGACTAAGACATTTGACCGACAACAAAAGCTATGGTTTATGTAGATGAGCGGCTTTCAGATGTCGTGAATGTTCTGTAAATCCCGCCAATTAAAATGGTTATTAATGTAAAACAACTGTATTTTGGAAATGTCTGATTACATGCATCTTGATAACAAATGTTTAAGTAGGAAGGGTTATTGAACTGGTTTTGTAACTATTTTTGAGCAATATTTAAAGAGGAATTTTCCAATGGGATAATTCTACACTCTGTCATCCAGATGATGGGCACAAGATGAAAATATGTTGTTTTGTACAGCCTTGTCATGTTAAAATAAATAAAATGGCAGTTTATTTTCAAAGTTTATAAATACAATTTAAAATAATATTTCATTAAAAATAGCTAGTTTTAAAGTTATTTTTACTTCTTCATTTCGAGGAAATTTATTTACAAAAGGGGGAGGGGAAAACTTTTGAAATCAAATTCTTCATAAAAACAATGTACAGTAAGCTCATTAATATTTAAAATATAATTCCCAAACTAACCTGATTAAAAAATGTCACTCTTTAGAAAATAAAATTTAAAAAGTTATTGTTAAAAATTTCCTTCTTTCAAATATTTAAAAACTTGGATTTTTCTGTATTCTATTTTCAAAATATAAATATTGTACTTTTGCAATGATTTGCAAAAATCATAGAATAAATTTAATAATTTAGTAAAAATGAAGTTTTTGCTTAAATTAATTAAGATATAGTTAAATTAAGATACATTATTAAGATATAATTATAGAATTAACAGCAAAGTATAATATAAATTTTGAAATAACACACAAATATTTTGACTTAAAGTTTATTTTCATTTTGTTGATAAATAGCAGTTAAATGCTGAAAACAATTACATTTGTGCAAGACTAAAATTGAACAATTTGTCAATGACTTTAAAATATAAAGTGTGGTAAACACAGCAAAAAAGAGTGAATGTGAATTATATATTTGTTGTTGTCTTGTGTAGCTAGGCTGGCATTATGAGGTGCGCTGCTCCACTTTATCAATTGAACCATATTTTGGTGTGGAGTCTTCCTCACTACACACATGCCATAAGTACCTGTTTATAGGGTAGGCAACCATTCACATGAAGAAAGGACAAAGATAGGATAGACAGAGAAAGTACACATCCATGCCCAAACTAGGATTTGAACCCAGAACCTCCTAATCCGCAGTCAGGCACTCCTGACCACTAGACAGGGAGGGCTGATAATATATATTTACAACTATTTTATCAGAAATATTATACGACATCATTGAGAATGATATATTTATTTTTCAGGAATAAGATGAATATTAGGACTATCAGTAAGCAAATAAGTGCTAATTACCAATAACTTAAAATAATAATAACAAACACATTTCCGTCTAATAAAACTAAGCTAAAAAAATACAAATGAACAAAATTAAATTTACTAAATATTTTTAACCAGATAATAAGCTCAATTTTTTAAAGTTAATTATGCATATATATTGCTTTGATAATAAGATAATAATTTTAGAATGTAGTTTTCAGAGAGAATTCAGTTGAACCAGAGCTACAGTAATACGACATTTTAATTTTTTTAAATAAAAGAATAATAAAGTAACATGCTTAATTCTATCGTACATTCAAAAGTATAAATTGTTGAGTTTAAAATGTAAATTTAAAACTTCTTTTAACTGTTAATTAAAATATTATGTTTCACGAGTAGTTTCTGAATGTACAAATAAAATAAAAGAACACTGATATCTAATATTTTTCTTAAAGCATAAAAATTTCAATATTAAGAATTTTTATACTTTAATGCTTTTTTGTCTGGATTCCATGTAATTCTGAATTAAAGTAATATCTACAATTTATTAAAATTGTAAGTATTAATGTATTATTAAATTCATTTTTTAAATCGATATATTGGCAGTTTAAATAAATTTCAAATATTAATTCACCATTTAAATATCACATTTTTAGAATACAAAATAAAAGAAATTTAAATCAGATGAAAAAGTAATGTGAAAATTAAATATTCAATATATTACATCTAAATTTAGAATCTAGCATATCTAAAAGTAGATTAAAAAATAAGAATTTTTATTCTTTTGATTCACAATCTTCATTTAGAAGATAAACTTCTTATAAATTTGAAAACTTTTTAGTTAAATAAAATGCAGCACTGTTGTAAATTAAAAATAAATAAAAAAATTATTTTTTATATTTTTATCTATTATACATAAATTCTATCATGAACAAGAAAATCAAAATTTAGATATTAAACAGTCAAACTTGCTCATTTTTTAATAAATATTTCTATGCTATCAATTCAACGTCTTTTGAAATTGATTTTAAAACCAAATGCAATTATAACCAAATAAATGATTGAAAATTTTCTATAATGGATTAAAAATAATTTTATTACAGAAAAGTAGTTAAAAAAAGTTTCTGACAATGTTTTTACTTTTTCACTTATTATACATATTTTTAACTATGAAATTATAGTTAAAATAATTCTCTAGTTATAATAATAAAGATGTATTTAAAAGTTTAATAACCTGTGTTGAATTTAACTAATTTAATAATCTATGTTAATAAATTTACCATTGCAACTAATATTGATTAGAATGGTAAAAAATATTTTGGAATCCTTTTATTTATTTATATTAAAGGTTTATTTAAAATAATTAAAGGCAGTGAATTTAAGAATGCTATGTATAATAAATAACACAAAGGTTTTAATAAGAAAATTTTATTGGAAAAACATTCAAAATGGTTATATATGAATATGAAAAATAAATGAAAATATGCAACCTTTGAATATACAAAATAAATTCAATATTTCAGATGAAAGTTAACTTTGTGCGTGATTGATTCACTTGCCAAATATCCAATTCTTCATATTCTTCAATGGCTTCCTCAAACTGATCTGGGTTGAAACCTTTAGCTAAGCATCTCTCCAAAGCATCTGGCATTTTAATAGTCCTACAATCTGTTTCTGCCATTATGTCTCGAATAATATTGAAAATTTGATCAGTTGCTGTTTGAGCTCTAGAAAAAAAAATAAATAAATAAAAATAAAAAAAATAAATAAAAATCAGTTAAGAGAAAAACTATAAAGTATATTTGAAGTATGCAAATTAAAAAAAATAAATAATATCTTACCTTCCTGAATATTGCTGGTGTTGATTTAAGGAAGATTTGGACATTTCCAACAACCGAATAGCTTCATCAACATCTTGCTTGACAACAATTTCTCTTAAATTCAAACGAGCCTATAACATTTTAGTTGAATAATTATTAGAGAAACTTTAAAAATTTAATATTATGAATCAGAAAAATCTTTTACATTCCATCAAAACACAATCATGATATTGATAAGCAGCCAATTTAAAATATAGCACTATAATCTTTCAATTATGGGACTTGGAATATTATAAAAGCCTAAAGAAAACCATAGAATAAAAAACTTTCAAACTAAAAATGCCATAAGAGTAAGTTTGAAATTCATTGCATTTGCAATGAAGTTGAATTTATTTGCATATATTTAAATCATTTGACCTTTGAAAAGGAAGTAATGCCTCAATACAACAGAACCACAAGAGCCTACATTCTTGGAAAAGAGGTAAAAATTAAATACGAAATAAATTGTTAATAAAATATGGAAATAGTTTTAATGAGATTTTGTAAGATTTAATGTGGTTTTCTTATAAATGTAAATCATATTTAATTTCTTATTATAAATCAAAACACTTAATTGCATTCACAAAATTATGATCTGAAATAGTTTTCATTGCAAAAATTGAGTTTAAAAAATACAATTTGATCAATCATCTAAACAATTAACATAAATCAATAAAAACAAAGGTATTAAAAAGTTTCAACAATTTAAGTCCAAAACTTGACTTGCATATTTGCTGAAAACCAAGACTTTCCAATTTTAACAATTATTTTAATGTTCTAAAAATAATTAATCATTTAAGTAAATGGAATTAAAACTGGAACATTTTTAACTGATAATATTTCATAAGAAATAAAATACATAAGAATGATTATATCAAATACACACCAATTAAATAAAATTTGATATGAACACATTTAAGCAGCATTAAAAAGCATGGTATATTTACCAAAGCTGTGGCCAATCTCAATATTCCAAGCAAATTTCTTGCTGATGTAAAGGTCATATCCCTGCTGTTTCTAGCTTCTTTTCTAATTTCAACATAAGCACTAACAATGTAATCAGTCAAGTCTTCAGGGATGATTGGATTGATCCTTCGACAATACGAAACATACTTCCTTAACAAGTTCATTGGCATGGGATCAAAGTTTGCTTGAGGTTCTCGGCAATGCATATGGACTTGAGTGATGTGGTCAGCTAATCTAAAATACAGAAGACATTTTGTGAAAAGTTCTTTCTGTTTAATGAAATAATTATAACAGATTTAATAACAGTATGTCAAATAACAAATTAAAGCACTCTTTTAAGTACGTAATCCTCAAAATAAAATGCGTAAAAAATATTTTTCAATAATTTGTAAAAATTTGCAGCAAATGCTAGAACCTCAAATAACTATATACCATTTATACATTATGTGATATAATACTGTATAACATTATGAAATGAAAAATTCTTTAAAATTTATGATATCAAATAAAAAATATTCAAAACTATTACTTAATAATTTCATTAAATTTTGATAATCATCAAGTTTTTTTAATTATTTAATTATCATAAAACTATTACTTAATAATCATAAACTATTAAAACTATTACTTAATAATTTCATTAAATTTTGATAATCATCAGTTTTTTTAACTTATTTAATTATCCTTTTAGAGTTAGAAACTAATAATATTTAATTTGCCAAGGAAGTAACTCCATTAGAAAGCTTAAATTTTAATATAATTATTTACTCTGATTTAAGGTTAATTGTGTAATTTCAAAAGCAATTTTATGCTACACAATATTTACATTCTTTAACTCAAAATTTTAAATTAACAAAAAAATTTTAAGACTTAAGAATTTACAGTAGAAAAGAATGGCAACTAAATTTAAACATATTCAAGGAATCCTTTTTTCTCTCACACAATTTTCAAAAAAATCTCATAATTTTAATTTCAAGTATATTTTTAAACTACTAATTTTTTTTTTTTTTTACCAGAAAAGTTTTGCTGTTTTCAGAAGAAAGAAATAATACTCAAGATAGGAAAATTGACAATTTGCAGAGTTAAATTACACAAGAATTCTTTTCTTCTTAAAGTAGCTTTTGTTTAAAAGATAACAAATTTTCATACATAAAATGAATTAGAATTTGGCTAAAATAAATTATTAAGATTAAAATGCTTCACAAAGAGCATTGATGTTTGATGTGTAGAGAAATTTTCATTCAGTTGTGAATTCAATATTGAAAAAAAAATCTTTTTTAAATTCAAGTTAAGTATTAATAAATTTAAAAGTAGATTGATTAATTACGATTGTTGAGAATATTTTTAAGTTGTAAAAGCAAATTAATTCAAAAAGGTATTAATTTGCAAATCTTAAAAAAAAGTCTCAATAGTTTCAAATGAAATTATCATTCTATTTCGTAACATTTTAGCATTCTGTTATGAAACAAAATGTTAAATTTATTTAAAGCTAGAAATATTTCATGTGATCCAAAATTTTTTAAATTGTTATTGCAATCATGATACTGGGAGAAGGAAATCCTTTTTCCTTTCAGGATAAGAATTTAATATATATATATATATATATATATATATATATATATATATATATATATATATATATATATAGCATAAATACATGCATGATGTATAATTTTAATGTGCATAATATACCAATGTTATTAAAATGTTTCTAAAAGTTTAAACATTCACATATAAATAAGAATTTATAATTTCATTAATAATAAAATTTAATATTAAATGCAAACCATAATTTAAGCTAAAGGACATAATTTATATTCCATCAATGTGCAATACAAGCACATTTACGTTAACTACATTAAGTTACAATGAGTAATATTCAGTTTTAGACAGATATTTTAGGTATTAAACATATATTAATATTAACTGAGTACTTTTTCATACTTATTCAATAGTAGATTCTATTTCTTCATAGCCATCAAGCACCACCTGTCTATCTTTACCATTAAACATATTAGCTCTCTAACAGTTCTTTTTTTGTTACATGATCTTAATATTCTAGGAGCAGCACACTGATTATTAAGCGGTTTCCCTTTTCCAATTTCACAAATTTGCCTAACCGACCCACTTTAAATTTTTTTTCACAAGAAACTGTTTTAATCTGCTTTAATCACACTGTCTATTTTGTTGCATTCTGTTTTCATTTTGCCATACATGATATGTATTTTGTATAAGAATTTGTAAAAGTAATGCATTCTTTGGTAAAGGGTATGGGAGAAGACTTTTATTTATTTGAATGATTTCAAGACACCAGCATTGCAAGAAAGCCTCATTGTTGAGAGTTATCAGTACAAGGATTATATTGTTGATTTTCAATAATAAGGCTCTCTTTTGGTACTAAGAACTTCTGTTCATGAGCTTCACTTCAATCATGAATTTCCATTAGGTAGAGACTTGATTTAACAACTTTTGTGAGAATGAGATATTTAGCTTAGGACTCAACATTTTCAATATAAAAAATTGAATTTCAAATTTCATATCTTGAGAACTATCTCTTATGTATTTTTTTAACGAAGTTATATTACATGAATTGACAGTAAAATTTGAAATCTAATATGGATTTTCACTGAAATCAAATACTTATTGTCAAATAATGAAACTTTACACATACTTGCGATCATTCTCTTTATCAGGTTTATCTTGAATCAACCATAACAAATCAAAACGTGAAAGCAGAGCAGCCGGAAGTTGTATATTTTGCTCTATTGATCTTTTGGGATTGTAACGCCCATATGCAGGATTTGCAGCTGCTAAAATGGAGACTCTAGCATTTAAAGTAGTCAAGATACCAGCCTAGAAAAACTTTTTAAATTAATTTAAAATATATGGAAATTTACATATAAGACTTAAAAAAGTAGAAGATATAATAAAAAAAATAGTTGATGATGAAAGTATAATTTATTTAGTTTCAATAAAATAAATAAATAAAAAACATGGAAAAAAATTGCTGGCAAAAATTTGGAAGAATTCATTCTATGGAAGCGGTGGCATATCTGAGAATTTCTGATTTTTTTCGTACAAAAATATTTAAAATAATTATGCTAATTTAAAAATAAATACAATAAAAGTCTATAAAATTAATTCAACTGTGACAAAACTTCAAAGAAAATATAAGTTTGTTTTGAATAAAAATTTAAAACAGATAGACAAAAATCTCTGAAAAGAATCTATGCTTGAAGAAAATTAAACTTGATACAGTATTTTTCTCATGTATAAAATAAATCCTCCAATTTTAATAAATTATTAAAGTTTTTAAAGCATAAATTTAAAAGAAATAACATACATTATGAATTGAAATGTTTTTATATTTTTTTCCAACAAAGCTCAGCTGAATCAGAAAAATTATAAAATTTTATAAAATAAACATAATTTGATTGTGTAATTTAATTACAAAATTATTATAAACTCTCATTGAAGTATAAAATGAAAAAAGTAATTATTTTTTAAAAATATAAGAGAGTTTTGAAAACTTATGGGATTGTGAATTAAAGAGATAAGGTGTTTGAAATTTTATAATTGACTTTAGATTTGTGAAATCAACTTTCTAAATTTTCGTGCAATTTAATCATGAATTTCATATGCAATAAAATCAGAAAAAAAATTTTTTTAAAGAAATTTTATTGAATTTATTTTATTCTATGTTTAGAATTTATAATATATCAGGGTATAAGACAAAAAAAGTGCAGTTCATATTTTATTTCTGGCATAGATAAAAAAATTGTAACATACTCATTAAAATATCGCAAAAATTGAGTTCTGAATTGAATTTGATTAAGTAAAATTATAACAATCAGAAAAAACAAATAATCATGAGATATACGAGTAATAATTAATATTATTAATATAAATTAAAATTACATTACACACACATATTAAAATGATTTAAACAATAGTTACCAATATTTTGTTTTACATACTTTAGCAATTGATATGGTTTGTTGTTCCATAACTTCATGGATAGCAGTTCTATCAGAATCCATCATTTTATCAAATTCATCAATACAGCAAATTCCCTTATCAGCAAGAACCAACGCTCCACCTTCTAGAGCCATTTCACCAGTTACTGGATCTTTCATTACAGAAGCAGTTAAACCAACACCGGATGATCCCCGGCCAGTGGTATATTGACCTGTTGTTAAGAATAGACAAAGGAAAATTTATCACATTCATGTTTCAATTTTAGACATTTTTATTTTTTTATTTAAATAAAATACCTGAAATATTTCTTAATATATGTGAGAAAATTTTTTTAAAAATTAAATTAATATTTTTTATATTATTAATATATCTTACATTTAACAGTTACCCTACAATTAAATTATTAGTTTAATTTTTTTATTTAATACAATATTTGCAAAATTTTCTTTAATTCAAGTATAACATTTTACTTTCTATCTTTTCTATTTCATTAGCATATTAAGTCTTAATATAAAGACTTTAATATTTTAAATATTCTACATTTTTACAAAATATGTTAAACAATCTTGGTAAACTATGAAAAGTTAAAAATTACTTATGTAAATTAATATACATAATAGTTCAATATTTTAAAGGTATTCTGATCAAATGATCCTGCCTAAATGTATTTAATTTAAAAGATTATTTATTGGAATTTAGATTATTGCAGTCAGCAAGTGGAACAAAATGTAATATATGATAAGGTGTAAATCAAAAAATTTCTAGATTAAACATAAGAAAACAAAAAATTACATGAAATAATAAACAGAAATTAAAAATTGGAAGTTGCACCAAACTTGCACCTAGTCTGGTGCAAACCTGCACCTAGTTACCTAGTCTTTTACCAAGCAGAATTATTTTTCAGAAAATGGGAAAAGAGAAACAATAAATAACAAGAGCTTTAAATTAAAATGCTTAGGGCATTAAAAAATATTCATAAATATAGAAAAAAGAGAAAAAGCTGCTAACTGTATAAAACAAGCTTCACTAAAATCATTTTATAAAAGCATAAGTTATTAATGTAATTATTAAGCAAAGCATTTTCATAATTTCATCACTTTGAAAATGTGCAGCTTAATCAAACTTTTTAATGAAGTCAGCTATCATGATTATTTCTATTTCAAAATAAAATCTTCATCATTAAAAAAAAAGATTACTAATGTTATTTTGCAAGTATATCAAGTCTATTGGTAAATATTTTACAAGCTGAAATTAAAATTTCAGCTAAAAATTACCATAATATTTTAAAAGTTATAACTGATATGCAGTGTTTATAGTTTTAACAAAAAATGTGTAATGTTTAATAACATTATCTAGTTTTAATAAACTAGGAATAAACAGGAATTCATTAAATATTTTTTTCAAATGTAAACAGGGTTGTCTTAGAAAGCATTTAAAACATAATATCAAGAGAAATAATAATAATATAATAAAAATAAAATATTACATACTTCTAGGTGCTAAACGATCAATGTATGACAGTAGTTGAGATTTCGCTACACCAGGATCACCCATCAAGCAGATATTGATATTACCTACAATTAAACATCAAAATACTCAAGTGATATGACAAAAAATATATACTTCAATTCAAATTATATATTATACAAAAATACCTCTTATTTTCATGCCATTAGGATTTCTGTCTACACCACCAACAAGCAGTAACAACAGAGCTTTCTTTACATCATGATGTCCAAATATTTCAGGAGCAATACTGCTAGCCATCATATCATAGTTGTATTTATCTATAACAGATAATGATATTTACATGAACATAATTTTATATAAATTCAAATGCATAACGAAAATAATATTATGTTTTTCCAGAGATTTATTGCTGATTCACCGAAAATGACTTAATTTCTAAGTAAATTTACAAAAAGTAAATTTATTAGTATAATATATGTTCCAATTTTAAATTTTTTATTACCATTTTAAAAAAATTAACAAATAAAAAAAATATTGAGCAACTTTTAATTTCAGAAATTTTCAGGACATAGACACATGAAGTTAAATTAAAAAAATATCTGATATTTTTTCAATTTACAAAGCCACATTTTAACAACAAATTTACAAATGCAAATTTTAGCATATTAGTCAACTTTACATTTTGTGATTGAAAAACAAAGTTTTTTTTCCATGCAATTATAAATACTACAAGTTATTACAAATTTAAAAAAAGATAACATTAAAAACATTGCATTTCAGCTACCACAGCTTCCAACAATATCTAAGCAATATTTATTTCCAGAGAATTATTTTTAACAGCACTTCCTAATTTTTTGATTAACTATTTTTTAAAAAAAGCACTTTACTATATTTTTAAATAATTATTTCTTCAGTAATGGGGGTATCAAAAATTATTTAAGTGCATTAGTATGTTCAGTTAAGCCCCTTTCTTTCTCCTGTCTTTAATTGGTATTTTTAGAATCATTATAAGAATTTGTTAAATCAACTGCTTTGTAATTAAATCGCAGATTCATGCCTACATACAAAATCATATCCAAAATAAATAATGCTTGTCTGATATTTAGCATTATTCTTGAGTTATTGTATCAATAGCAATCATAAAACACATACGAGTGGTCCTTCAATCTAATAAAATTAGAATGACTTAATTTTGAGAAAGGAATACTTAAGAACTTCAAGCATATATTTTAATTTAGAAATATCCTATCAGAAATAGCTCATATCAGATTAGTTTATCATTGCATTAAAATTATTCTCCAGAAATTTTGTAATTATTAACTTAAAGTATTCAAATGCATTTAAATCTACATGATTATTTCATCACAAAATGCATAACTTTGTTTTTGTTCGATAACAGATATAATTGATGACTTTAACAAAACTTCTTAAAATAAGTATCTTATTTTGATGGATAAATACATTGTATGTAGTCCTAAAACATAATCTTTCCTATGAATAACTGAAAGTAAACAAATTAGTGCCTTCAATGTAGTGCAGAACATATTTGTTTTCAAAATAAAAAAAATTTATTTGTCTCAGAAACAGCAAATAAAAATTTAAATGGTGACTTTTGTAATTGTAACAACAATAGTTTCTTTCTCTCACATAAATAAAATCATTCTCTCATATTAGAAAATTTTTCCTTTATTTACCAGCAAAATTTTGTGGGGGTTTGAAAAATGGGGAATCTATTTTCTTCAAAGAAAATGTAAAATAATTCAGGAATTTAAGGATTAAAATTTAAAATTAATGACTTTCAAAACAAAAACATTTTTTTGAAAAAATCAACACAACTAAGAAACCTGTATTTTTGATTTTAAACTTTCATACACATTCTGAGAAAATTCCCGACATTATAGATAAAATTATGGAATATTAAACTTCCAAACAATTGAATTACTTCAAATGATGTCAAAATCTCATGTCAAGTTAACTCTGATTTCTTTGATTGTTTGATGAACTTGCTGTATAAACTATTATATTTGAATTGATTAGGTCATAAGTAGTCACTTTTTGGTCACTTGTCTCCAATTTGTTGCATTTTGTCTCCAATATTATCCATAACAATTATTTCTGTGAAACTAATTTTTTAAAATGTTATTCTAGTAAAGTAAAAATACTGGTAGATGTTAATAATATAAAATATAAACTACTTTATTAACACATATCATTTTACATAGAACATAATTTTACATAATTATGATAACAATTTTCTCTTGCCTCAATAGAGCTCTAGATATTAATAATATCAATTTTAAAATTCAAAATATTAACAAAATTAGTATCAATATAAATGAACGAATGATATTCTAATGAATTTCATCACATGATGAAGGAAAGAACCAAGTCATGGTTAAATAAGAGGTGAAAAAAGAAGCAGAATAAATAAGAATATTTTTTACATCTTAGTAAAAATTAAATTTTTTATTTCATTTTAAAGAGAACAACATCAGTATTTAGAAATCACTCTGAATAATTAATGTTTTCTTTAAATATAGAAGACATTAAATTCATACTTGACTAACAAGAGAAACTTTGAATTACTTTAAACAGAGAAGAAATTAATAATTTTCAGAAGTAATATATAATGTGGAAGTTTACATTGTGATGGGAAAAAATACACTTCAAAAATGATTTTTTTACACTTCCATAATATGAGCAAGAAAATGAAAAATTTGTGAGTTAATTGAAACAAATGGTTGCAAGGGGAGGGGGAAAATTTAATAAAATGCAACACAAAATCATTGTGAGAATCATTTAAATACCCATTATAAAGTCTCATAGGCTAAAAGTATCCACACCTGAACATGAACTGTATAATGATATTGAATTGAGCTTATAATCTATTATCATAGATTGCTAATTTTAATAAGAATCTCATTGAAAGACAATTATTTTAAAGTAATTGGTAAATACAATAGTAAAACCAGCTTACTTCTAATTTCTTCAGCCTCTGATTGAGGCATTTCTTGTTCATTCATTTCATCATCCTCAGTTTTGTTCATTTTAACTATCCTCTGTAATTATAAAACCAAATATTTTTCATTAACTTTTACAGGAAAAAAAAGATTTTGAATAGCTTAACAATACAAAAGGAGATAAATAAATATAACTGCTTACATGCGCTTCCAGAAATGTATCTGCTAACAGACCAGCTGCTATTTGTCTGAATCCAGCACGCACAATAGGTAAATAGACTCCAGTAATGCTGCAATGGTCACCAGGCAGAACAAGACGAGTCATTTCTCCCTTTGCATGAATAGTCATAGTACGAGGAATATTACCTTCAGGAACTTGTTCACTCTGAAAAGACAAAGTGAAAGTTAGGTAATGAAAATACTGATTTCGGAAGAACTTTTTCTTTACAATACAAAAATTTATAAATTATTAACACATCATTAGTATAGAAAATACTTTTACCTTTTATAAAATATTTTATATATATAATTTACCTTATTGTACATTCATGAAAATTAGAGAAAATGTTCATGAACTTTTAATAAGCGGATGTTGTTAAGATTGTCTGAATGTGATAATTTCCTAATTTACTTTAAGAATGCAAGTTTGAATGTTATTAATCTTATTGTTTACATCATTTTAATGAATTGCACAAGATTGTCAAAGAAATAACATTTAATTTTAAAAAGTTCACTTGCAGAATTATTTAATTAGATTTTTATGTGTGAGGTTCCAGCTGTGTATCCTTAGAAATAAAGTATTGATTTCAGCCTACAACTTGGGGATAAAAGAAAAAACATTAAATTTTTCATCAATTTAAATTATGTAATTTAACATAATTTTAGATTTTGGGATTCTGAATATTTCTTTTTATCTACATATCAAATCTAGGTTCCACGACAAAAGGCAGCTTTAAGGTGAAAACCAAAGTATCCAATGAACAGTTCAAAAATAATTCATTTCTTCCATTTAATTATTAAAAATAAAAAAAAATGATAAAAGTTCCACTAGAATATCATTGGAATGCTTTCATCAGCACTTAGCTATAAGTTAGATCCCAAAAGAATTTACCAGATGTTTTTCAGAATAAATGATCTTCTGTACATCATTATATTTTTATCATACTGTGTATTTTTCATGTGATACCACATTATCAGCAGTAAATATTTTGTATTATTTGTTGGGAAAATTGTAGTGTATTATACATCACTGCTGATTATTCAATGTTTTCTCTTTCAGTCGATAAAAAGAATTGCAAATTAAATACAGGAAAATAGAGTAGTATTCAAACACAAAAATGCTCATTATAAAAATCAAAACACAATACATAGTGACAAAGTAAAATTAACTTCCAGATTAATTAATTTTTTTAACAGTTTATTTTAATTAAAATTTGAATGATAAAACATATATTCATAAACTTTACTAATAAGAATTAATACTATCAACTGAAATTATTTTATTAGATTTTAAAAGACGTGAAAAAGATAATGTAGTTGTTGAAATATATAGTAATATATATATTATAAGTATACATAATATAAGTAAAAATAAGTATCACAAAATCCAAAGTCATCTTTATAGGATCTGAAATGCAACTTATGTTGATGCTGATGATTCCATTTAAAATGAATCATAATTGTACTTAATTTCCATAAATAAAGTTTCTCTTGTTGAATCCAATATTTGTTCATGAAAACTTTATAATTTTTATTACTTTAAAAACACAACAATTGGTGGAATAAAATGTGAGAATACATGGCAAAAAACTAATTCTGAGCTCTATAAACTATATAAAGAACCAGATATTGTTAAATTTATCTCAATACAGAGATTAAAATGGGCACGACATTTGAGCCGGATGAACGACAATCGGATGACAATAAAAATTTTCTTGGCTCGCCCCACTGGCACCAGAAGAAGAGGCCGACCAAAACTCCAATGGCGTGACTGCCTTGAAAACGACCTAAAAACACTAAAAGTGACTAACTGGATGACCTTGTCCAAAGATAGGGGGTCTTGGTATGCACTTCTGAGGAAGGCAAAGGCCCACCCTAGGCTGTCAGACCAACGAAGAAGAAGAACACAAGCATAACATAATCAGTATGACTTTACATTTCAACACAAAATGATAATTGTCACATACTCCTATTTCTTGTTTTTTTGCAAATGAATCACTGGAAATAAGCAACTCGAATATAGAATATTTGGTTAGAAAATCTTTTATCAAACAAACCATACATGTCATATATATTCTACATTAACTTAAAAATTTTATTAATAAGAAAAATGGTTTAGTATTTTATGTGAGAAAAAAATGATGTTAAAATATATTCCATCAACATAACAATATCTTACCAATTCCTGAATTTTAATTTCTTGAAATTTAATAAACTTTGATCCTCTACTTTGTAAATATAATCTTCCTCCAGATTTATTCACTCTACATTCTTCACTCTCACAATTAATCAAAGGCATGAAATTTAGGGAATTCACCTAAAATTAAAAAAAGAGAAATTATGAGTAAAATATACTGCAAAATATATTCAACTTGCAGTTACTTATAATAAACATTTAAGTCACTATACCAATAACTAAATTCCACAAATTCTACTTTAAGAATATGAATTCATTATACCTAGAAGTGAAACAAATTCAAAAATTTATGAGAATAACTTTTAAAATATTGAATCATTTAATTTTTGAATTATATCTTTTAACTAAATTATTTTTGAGTTTTTTATTCAACACACATTAACACATTCTTTATTTTTTTATATATAAATAAAATAATCACTTAAATGTTCATTGGTAATTTTCTGGTCTGTCATGAAAATTATTCAGATATATGGATTGCTGGAATCAAATCTAGAATTTCTGGAATTTTTCCAGCTGGCCATTAATTTAAAATGATGATTCTTTTTACTATGCCTCCTTTTTGAATTTTGTTTCTAACATCATGGGAAAAGTATTCACATTTTGATTTGCGACTTTAGTCATGTTTAAATTCTCAGTTAAAGGTATTTAGTATTTTAATGCAAAAGTATAGTAATTGGCTGGTATAATAAAACTAGGATTCACACAGATTTCCAAGAATCAAATCACAAATTTCCAAGAAGTATCGATATTCATGTTAAATAAATTTTTATTTTACTTTAAAACTATTTTTAACAAAATATGCATATAATTATGTATATTTAACATTTTTCCAATTATATTTGTAAATTATAGACTAATTATTACAAAAATAAATAAGAATATTTTTTATTTTAGTTAAAATTATATTTAATGATTACTTCAAAAGCCTTCAATAAACGAACAGCTATAACAGAAAAAAATTTATTTAAATAATCAATATTCTTTACATTACTGAATTACACATTGTATAAAGTAATGGGTAATTTTAGAGTTGTTAAACCTTTGTTAGATTTCTATTTATTAATTTATTGAGTATTTCAAGATGTTTATAACGATCTCTTTTCAAATAAATATACTTCTTTAAAACAAAATAAATGCAACTGTGATAGGGTTTGTACAGATTTCCAAGAATCAAATTCCAGGAGTTTTAAAGAGTTTTGCAGGAGCCAAATCAAAAATTTTCAGAAGGTATCAACATTCATGTTAAATAATTTTTTGTTTTATTTTAAAAATTGTTATGAACCAAATATGCATATAATTACATATAAGAACACTTCTCAATTATATTTGTAAATAATAGAAATAAATAATTGCAAAAATGAATCAGAATATTTTTTTATTTAAGAGTGAGAATTATATTAATGACTACTTCAAAAGCCTTCAATGAATTTATAGTTAAAACAAAAAATTTTTGTATTTTAATAATCAATATTCTTTATATTATTGGATTATACATTGTATAAAATAATGGATAATTTTAGAGTTTTTAAACACCTTCAATGGATTCCTATATATTAATAACTTGAGTATTTCAAGTTATGTATAACAAACTCTTACATAAAGTTTTCAGGGTAATTTTAAAACCAATTAATATTTAGTAAAAGATAACCAATTATTATTTAGTCAAAATTTTTCTTCTATTTACTTTCACAATTTTTTTAAAACTATTGAATTCTACAGCCATATTTTAGGCTTTTCTATTTCTTTAATCAATTAATAGATTTTCCCATTTCTTGGTTATTTATATATACAAATACAGAAAATAGGTATGAATGTATGTATGTATGTATGAATGTAAGTATGTATATATAGTATATATATATATATATATATATATATATATATATATATATATATATATATATATATATATATATATATATATATATAGCTTTTTCCAGAGACCACTAGTCATTGAAAAGACACTTTCCACCAGGCATATTAAATAATTTGAGCTTTTATTTTGATGATAAAAAAATTCATCCCAATTCACTTATATTATACGAAATTTTCGTCAAGGAAGATATGGAAAGCACTTTTTAACTCAAACATTTTATATTTAACTATAATCATTCAGAGAATTTTATACACTATAAGAAAAACAGAAACTAATAGAAAAAGAATAAATTAAATTTTACATATAATGAATGGGTTCTTCAAAAAAAATAGGTAACTTTTTAGCAATCAACCTTAAATCTATATAAATAAACTGAATGACCATCTGTTTTCCATTGAAAAACATACGAGATACCTGGATTTTGTTTTGGATAGTGAAATTACACGCAAAAAATTGATAAACTAAATAATACTTAAAAGCAAAAAATGTTTAAAGATCTTCAAATATATTTCAGGAAGAGTTTAAAGAGCTAACTCTGAGACTGTCAAAAATATTTATATGACTTATTCAGTTTATCTTAGAATATGGTTTTTCAGTTTACAGCTTTCTATATGAATCTAGAAAACCAGCTTGGTGCAGTCCGCATAATTACAAGACTTAGAAACAGCTACCTAAATGAAATTGTTCTTTATGAGACTGAACTGCAACCTCTCTGCCCAAGAAGAATGGTATGCTGAAAGTATTTTTCTAAGCTCATCATTAGTCATGGCATTCAAAATCAAATTGCTGAGTTTTTAATTGCATGGAGCAGTAACCAAAGATTAAAGAAAAGTAGCCCTTTCTGTTTGGCTCAGTCAAACAATTTTATCGAAAAAATATCTTACAGCATAATTTAAAGCAGAACATTGACACCCTTTGATTGGTTTAAATGGAGTCTTTTTTCACACAGATCTTCCTTCCCAAGTGAACAAGAATTTTGATGCCTCCATTTTATTTGAAATGGCCTTCCCTTGAAATCATTAACAATATCCCTGAAGATTCTACCATAATATATACAGAGGGAAGTAAAGCTAAAAGTGTTTACTTTGTAAGTGGAATTTATATCTTATACCAAGAATGTACAACAAAATTAAGTAGGAGAAATCTAGACAGTTGTTCAGTTTTCGGAAATGAGCTGACTGCCATTGATGTTGGGCTCAACTCAATTCTGTCCTTTACTAGCAAGTCTGCCATTTAGATCCTGTCTGACAACCAAAGTTCTATTCAGCATCTTTCTAACTGGCATGAAGTGAGCAATATTGTAGGAAATGCAATTGTTATCACAAATTGGTACATCTTTTATCTTTTCATAAGGTGCACTTTCAATGGATACTTCTCCCATTGATACACATGGCAATGAGAAAGCAAATATTTTGGCATAAGTGGGTACTGGTGGGCTGTTAGACATACCTGAGTATCTGACTAATGTGGAGCTGTTCTCAAGAGCAAAAAAAGTTGTTAATGATATTCGGACAATCACCCTGTTCAGCAATGGTACCAAGTAAAGTGCCCATGGGGGTTGCATTATCACTCAAATGTTGTATGCCGGAATAGACAGCCACCACCAGGTTTATCAGTGGATACTTGAAATCTATGTCCCATTCTTATGGAAATTTTTTTTTTGTTTCCCAGCCTGTTTGAAATGTGCTGATTTTCAAGCCACTCATAACCATGTTCTTGATTGTTTGAAAATTTCCAGAATTGATTCTAATTTTTAATGTTAGATTTTCTTAGAGTGACAAATTTCAAAGACCTGACTTAGCATAGATAAATACTGTAGATATGCAACAACAGCCACCCATATATTGAGTAAAAGAATTAGAAATTTCAAACAGCAAAGTGTTTTTAATAATCAAGAATGTTTTTAAACATGTTTTACATATCAAATAATTACTTAACTACTGAGCATCCTCACTATACTGATAAAAAAAAAGTCTCACTATGAAATAATTCTTCCAAGTGTTAGAGAAATTTCAAGCATATAAATTGAAAACTTCCAAATTTAATAAATATTAACACCTAAAGATTTAAATATAATTAACTGTCAGCTAATTTAGATTAACAGATTATTTTTTATTTGAAAATAAAATTAATTTTTTTCCCTTCATTCTTTTATATAATAATGTTCATGCATCAAATACACTTTTCCATTTAACAGCAAATCAACAGTGATCTTAAAATTTCAATGTTTCCTTTCTGCAATTCTGGATTTTATCCAATTTTATTTCTGAAAAGTGTTTGGCATGCTGAATACTTGACAGGTAGAATTTTTTTTTTTTATAAAAATGAAAATACTAATTATGAGTTATTTTTAGAAGAAAGTTTTTATATGCTTCCTTTCACAAGGTATTAAGTAATTTTTGTTGGTTCCAAAATATTATAATCTCAATTGAAAGCAACCTTTCTTATATGTTAAAATTTACATATAGGCATTAAATTTACATAGAATAATTTTAATTACAAGGTTGTCCTATAATACTTATAATGAGTACATTAAAAAATTATTATCTAGAAGGCATAACTTATAGAAAGAACACAAAGTGATAGTTGTAAAGTGTAATGAAATATTCAATGAAATAAATATTTTGTAAATGGATTCACTTAACATATGCATTTAATAGATCATATCAAGAAAAATAATTTTAAAAATGATTTTCCTTATCAACAAAATTCATCAACAGAAAAAAAATAAAGTTTTTTTTTTTTTTAAAAAAAACAAAGTTTTATGATTTGGTTTGTTTAACTGCTAAATTTACAATAAAAATACTTATACTACGATAGCAATATCATTTGTATTACAGATGACTTTTTTCATTGTGGAAAAAAGCATAAAAAATTTCACAAATTCAACAAACAAATGTGGTAAAAGAATCTTACTATATAAAAAAATATTTTCATAGCTTGTAATTAATGCCACAAACTTTATAAACAATAATAAACTTTTTAATTTTTTTATAATGAACAGCAATAAATAATTATAAAATTGGAATTTAAAACACATCACACAGTTTTAAATTAACTTATAACTTGAAAAATAAATCATGAAAAATTTCAACATACTGCTTTAATTGTTTCTGATCCACACTGATCACAAGTATAAGTTGAAACTACTAACATTGGTTTAACTTCAGTACATCTAGTGACAATACCTCTGACACTTATTAATTTTCCAATGTGCTCAGCTTTCACTTCTCGAACAGATAGATTTTCAAAATTTGATCTATTTTTGAAGTAAACTTCACTGAAATGAAAAAAATGTACCATATTTGTAAGATAATAAGAGGAATTTACCAGATATTTAATTAATCAAAGTAACACTAAATTCAAGTAATATTAAAATTTTCTGACTTTTTAAGATGGCATTATTTCTTAATGTAATGTAATGTAATATAAGAACTTAACATTAAGAGTAATAAAAACCAATATAGTTGATATCAAAATTGAAAAAGTGTCATTCAGCTTAATATATGATTCACCTTCTTTCATTTACATTCTGAGCTAATTATAGCAATACAAATTTTGGTTTAAAAAAGATTGAACTATGAGTATTACAGCAGCAAAAAGAGAAAATATTAGAAATTAAATACAAAATCCATTAAAGTCAATTTCAGTAATTTATTTCGGCATAACACTGAAGAGGGGAAAAAAAGAAGCAAATATTAGTAGCTGCTTGAAATTAGATTTAATTACAGATTTAGAAAGAATTTAAGAAAACCTTGCTTGATTGAAAAATTGCTTGCTTGATTTGTTATTCTAGAGCATTTTTACTACTGCAAATAACAGCTATTTCAAATAGGAGTAAGAATTCAAAGTGTATTAAAATTTCATTGTCTGAACTGGGGATCAAACCCACAAACTGCAGGTCAAAATGCTAACTTTTCACTTCTATCTTAGCATTTCAGAAAAATTGGCAATTATGCCAATTTTTTAACTGTGATTATAAATACTTTAAAATAGAATATTTGTTTCATTTATTGCTTACTGATCATTTTTTGCAGACAAAGGTTAACTAGAGAGGAAGCTGCAATTTAAAGTGGATTTGAAACTTCCACAAACTCCAAACCTGAGATGGGAATTGAACCCAAAAATTGTTGAGTTGTAGGCTAGAACACAAACCAATTGGTTGACAAATTGGCTTTAAAACAGAATCATTAAGTATATTGACAATTATTTTTAATTAGCACTTTATTATAATTATTTTGCTTTTTTATTTTTAAATTTATAATGAGAATTTGTGAAATATCTTTTGATATAATCGTAGCTTTTAAATAAAAAACTTAAGATTCTACAGAGAAAATAAACAGGACATAAATTATGTTCACTTAATATTTCTTAAGAAAAAAGAAAGTTGATATTTTATAATAATAATACTTAATGTTTATTATTTTCTTAAATGCTTTTCTCCATGAAAAATTTAAATAAAACATTTCATTTTTAATATAACTTTATGCAATTTTTGTTATCTTTAATAAGAACTTTTCATTTAACCTAGCACTCTCATTATTTTTATGGGATATTTTAAAACATCAATTTTGATATAAAAATGTATCTACATTTGTAAAATTGCTAATTAATTTATATAATTCACAAATTAATATTAGATGTGATGCATCTCAGATATTACATATCAAAAGTATTATTTACAGATGGTAAAAATCAAATAATTTAAATACTTACAATCGCCTTAAGAGTTCAGGAGGGTATCTATTTTTAGGATCACGGTATTCTCCTTCTTCATGGAATCGGCCTTCTAATTTTAAACGCTGTTTTATATATACATCTAGAACATCTTTTGCTGGCACCTAAAATTTAATTTCATATCTAAATCATAACCAGTATATCTTTTAATATATTTACATAGGAATGGAATACACTTAATTTGATAAAGAATTAAAAACAATTACTCTTAATTTCTATAGTTGAATAAATGAATTAACTGTGGAAAAATAAATTTCTGAAGATATATTCTATATAATATGATATATGTAATTCAGCAAAATTTTAATTAGATATAATATAATAAATCAATTTTAAAATTCATATAAAATTTTCATTAAGTTCAGACATTAATTTTTATATTTTATAATTTTTTATTTATAATGAATACATACTTATTTATAAATAAAGAATATATATACATTAAAGTGCAGCAGCGCACTCCATAATGATAGCTTAGCTGGCACAAAACAACATGTATACATTAAGCTATGAATATGCACATTGCAATTTTAAATGAGAATGCAAATAACGGTAAAAGACCAGGGAACTGTGCTGGTTTAATCCGATTTCCAATTTTCACACCAAGGGCAGCACAGTTATCTTGACAACCTTAATTATGTCATTATGAGCAATACCCGATTATATGATACTGATTGCGTTTGAACTTCAACTTTGCAATCATGCTCTATTTTAAATTCCAAATATCAAAATTTTGTATATTTCTTTTTAATTACTTACTATAGAAATGTTAAAATGCTAATAACAAGAAACTGTTTTCCCAAAGATTACATAATAAAAGCAAATATATGCTAAGTATTAATAAGCCTAAATCTTTAACATAAACAAATTGCATTTTTTTATTATTAAAACTTGAATTTTAATTAACCGGGCAGTGGAACCCTCCTTAAAAAACTTCCATGTAGTGTTACCAATTACAATGACAACTGAGCAAATACAGCTAAATCTTTAATGTAGACAATTTGCACTTTTTTATTAAAACTTGAATTTTAATCAACTGGGCAGTGGCATTCGCCTTAAAAATATTTCACACAGTATGCCACTACCTAACAGTAATGTGAAACACGCAATAAAGCTTACTTAAAGATGTATTTACTTAAGTAAACATACATTTTTATATAAACTAAAGTGTTTTATTAATCAACATTACCACTCTGAATATATACATACATAAAATATTTCATGCAACAGCAACTTTAATGAAAAACAAAATATCTCAACAAATCATTGATTTGGCAATCGTTACATCTGGTTAGAGAATAAGCAGCTTTTATTAATTCAAATTAAAATAACTTAAAAAGAATTCAGAGTTCAATAATCAGAACATTAACTTATCAAATTCTTAAAATGTAACCAAATAAAAGTAGTAGTTAAATGTTTTAAGCGTTGCAGACAAAACAAATTTCCCGTATGGCATATGACAACCATTCATCATAAAACAAAAATTATGTTATGCAAACACATTCCGAACCATCAAGCCTGTTTGCTCCACTTTATTGCCTGC
This sequence comes from Latrodectus hesperus, assembly GCA_037975125.1. NCBI lineage: Eukaryota > Metazoa > Arthropoda > Arachnida > Araneae > Theridiidae > Latrodectus > Latrodectus hesperus. The sequence goes on from CM075857.1 coordinate 91,663,767, forward strand.
TTGGCACATTTTATATATTTCACAATTCTCTAGTCTTAGGAGTATTTTTTACTTTTCATTTAATAAGTGATGTGCATACAACATACAATATTTTCAAAATATCATAGGACAAGTTAAAGAAAACTTATTTACCCAACAAAATATTTTTTACACATAAAATAATAAAAAAATGTTGATCAATTAGTAAATATTATATATTGAACAATATAATTTGAAATGAAAATTGACGCATATTTCAACATATACATATTTGAATAGAATACCTCACGAGTTTTATAATTTGGTAACATTTCTTGCACAACATCAGCAAATAATGCAGTAAAACGACGAGCATTTTGCATTATAGCTTCAGCTAAATCAGGAAACGTGTCATCAACATCATCAAGATCAATAGTTAATACTACTTCTTCCCGATGAGCCAACTTAGTCTAAAATAAAAAAAGCAATAGTGTATGATTAATGATGATATTATTATAGTATGTACTCAGACTGATGCCTTTTTAGTATAATATGATGTAAATAGCACTTACAAGAATTATCAATACTAAACATCATATTTAGGAGTGGTAATATTTCATCAACAAATAGAAGAAAATTTATAAAAAGTGATATAAATTTGAAATATTTGAAGTCATACTTCAAAAATTTCAAATTTACATGTATGTATATGTAAAAAATATCAAGTATAACAAAAAAATGTGTATTTAATGAAATAATAACAAAAATAAGTAAAGCAAATAGAATCACAATGGTCACTTAATTTACAAAATGTATTGAATAAAAATCCTTTATTTCATTGACATCTTTTTAAAATTTCACATTCGGAAACTAAGCTTTTGCATATTACTAAATTAGACATTAGAAATAATGCATATTAATAAAGAATCCCGAATCTGAGAAGACTTATTTGATTGTTTTATCTGGCTATTAGAAGGGACATCAATTTTAATCTAAATTATAAAAGAAATGAGCTTACTATTTGATAAATTAATGTCATCTTTATATTTTACCTATAACACAATCATAATACCTTTTATTTTCCTCTTGATTTATTTATATTAATACAGACTAACATTTATAACAAATTCAGTTATTATTAATATCAATGTGCATGAAATAGTAATGGATAAGAGATAAAAAAATTCAACTAATATAAAGTCTACAATGTTTAATATTAAATGCACGTCTCTGAGCATTCAGTTTTACAAACCATAATTTTTTACATAAAATTATAAGGAAATAATCTGATTTGGAATAATATTGATGCAAAATAACCCTTTCAATATAATTTTGTATGTGATACATTTTTGGTACTTTGACAATCTAAGGAATGGTTAGCGCTCTTGCCTTCGGTTCAACAGTCCGTGAGTTCGAATCCCACCTTAAGCATGGATGTTTGTAGTGGTTTGGAATCCACTTTAAGCCGTAGGTCCCAGTCTAATTAGCCCTCGTGTACAAAAAATGACCATTGAGGACAAACAAAAACCAAACCTGACAATCTAAGACTTCAACTAATACATAATGATCAAGTAAATTGAAGATTTTTAGCTTTTCCTATTTTAGTAGATTATTTCATGATCTAATAAATCATGTTTGAATAACATTTCTAACACTTAAATAACATTTCTCTTTTATCAGAATTCCCACAAGAGAAATTGATTTTCTCATTTGATTGAATATTTCACTTCAAGATTAGATTGTTCTTTCTCATTATTTCTTATTTACTTTTTATAATTAGTGTTGATTTTTCTATATTGACAATCTCTTATATTTTACAAAGTGTTATAGCAACTTGTTATTTTTAAAGTTTTCCAGGAATAGTTTTAAGTTTAAATTCAGTTTTTAGGTTAATAAGTATATTTTAGTTACATATAGGCAGATAAAAAATTATCTATAATATCTATTTCTAGCTTTCAAGTTACATATCCAGAAAAAGATTTATTTATGAGTAGCATATTTATTGACTTTTTAACAAAAATTTCTGCTTAAATATTAAATATAATATTCACTTTATCAAATAAATTTCATTTTTCAAAATTTAGGTTGGTTTACAAACTTTTCTTTTATAGTTGTCACATTTTTTTATAAGTTTAATCATAAATGTTATAGAAATTTATACTTTTATTAGTAGTATTAATTTACTTATACATATAACCTTATTAAAGAAATGGCTATTTAATATTTGATTACATAAACTCAGGGATATCCATTGCTTTTAGTAAAATTACATCAAAGAATTATAAAGCATCCGCTGCTTTAAAGTTTTATATCTTTTAATAAGATGTGAAAATAAAATTAAATAAAATGCAAAATCTTCATCAATGAAGCAGGAAAGCAATAATTTAGCACTTAATTAGTAAGAATGTGTTTTAAGATTAATTAACAATGCATGTGAGAAAAACTCTAAACATACTGCATCAATTGATGATGATTCTGCTATTCTATGATTAATCTGGAGAATGTAAATTAAAGGAAACCAATTTTTTGAAGCTGCAAAAGAAAGGATAATTGACTCACCAATATTGCAGCATATTTTAAAGTTTTAGATCCTTTTCCATCATAAGTTGCAAAACTTGACAAGAAGGATTGAATTTTAGCTAGAAATATAAGTATGAATTAAACAATGATCAAATAAAACAAATAAAAATTTTATTTATATTTTTGGCATATAAAATAGATTATATTAAACAAATATTTAAACGATAAATGTTTTCAAAAACTATACACAATAACCTATTTAAGAAATAAAAAATAGCTTAATTTTAAGAGAAATGTATTAAAATAAATTTAAAATCTCATTATTTAACAAATAAAAATATTATCAAAGAATAATTTACACTTAAACAAACTACAAATAATTCAATGATACAAAACGAAGATTGTTCATCAATACTTTTAAGAACTGAAAATTCATAGGTAATTTTTCACAATTTAAATTTAATAATTTCATGTTTACATTATGTCAAGAAATATATTTCTTACTTCTATCATCAGTGTAATCTCTAGAAGGCATTTTCAGTTTAAAGTAAAAAGAAAGAATAAATGAAGATCAACCGTAAGCACTAGCTAACTCCAGATGAATGGCAAAAAAATAAACAGTGGAGAAGAAATTTGGCGGGAATTAATACGATAACGATGAATATATCATTTACAGCAACTGTTCAATCGTTTTAAATTATTGCTTTATAAAATTAATACAGTAAACACGAAAAATAAATCTAAATTTTGTTTATAAATGCATTATATCAATTGTTCATTTATATAGAATGAAATTTTAGCAGTATCGTCTCTCCGTCTTGTGATCTAAAATCAAAATTATTCAAATTCTAAGGGCTTTAATATTAGTACTTGAAGAATAGCGTATTTAATTCAAAATTTAATCAATATCACAATGTATTAAAAACCTAAAGAAGCCTGTTCATGTATAAAAATTTTATTTGTAAATTTAAAACAGTTTAGAGCAGCGTTATTGGCTTATATTTGACATGTTGAAATATATTCTAATAAGTAACGAGAAATTTGCTTTGAAAGTTGAAATTGTCAAATGAAAATGGTGAAAGTCATTCATTCCTTAAAACTTTTATGCCTTTCCATTTTAAAATTTTAATCTTTAGGATTGTAAGACTTCTGAATTTTTAATCTGTGCATGTTCTTTTATGGCGAAATATAGTCTTACTCGAAATATAGTTTTTAATAAGGACATACTTTTAGTTAGAAAGAATCAAATTTTAGATTAAAGTCTGATCTTGATTAAGATTACTTAATCATATGAAAATCAGATAAGAAGCTTTATATTCTAATTGGTAAACATGAGACTTGAATATTGTATCACAAGCGTATTATTAAAAAGGTATTTAATTCGAACTCTATAGTTTTTGGTTATGAGAATGATTTTTCACTCTCATAACCAGAAACTATAGAGTTCGAATTAAATACCTGTCTGTATACTCATTAGTCTGATATGATTACTTCTTAGTCATTTGTAATTCGTGGTAGTTGTAAAAATGTTATCTCAAAAGTATTGTGCCACTTAAAGTTAATTAAAAACAAATTTTATTATTATTAAGATTAATAAACAAATTTCATAATTTATAACAAACAAAAAAGTTTCCGAAAAAAAATATTGAAATGAAAGCGATATAAAATATTTTTCTCTCTTTTCTCTTATAAAATTTATTCACACATTGAGTTATTTACTGCATTGAATACTTGACAAAAATGTCTTATTAACTTCTCAGCGCATAACAAGATTTTACAGAGCAATAATTTGAAAATCAGTGTAATCATAGATCACAAAATAAAGGACTTATGATAAGAAGAAATTTTTTAAAATTTCTATCGTCACTCTGTCATTCATAAGCATACCATCTGTCTAACTCAAGAATAACTCCCACCAAGTGGTTTATTGGTGGCGGTTGCTATAATAACATCATAAGACTATTTAAAATAAGAGGAGTTAAGGATATTATGAGTTGGTGGTACGTATGAAGTATTGTTATAAAACTTTAAATACAGACAATACCACTTTATTCTCACACTTGAAGTACTGAATGTCTTGAGTGGATTCTTATTATTAGCAGTCACTTAATAAAGGAATATAATTATGGTATTTTATTATTGATTTTATTTGATTTTTTAATATATATTTCCAATTATAAAAGAACTTTTTACTTTCGCAAATTAATTGTAATTTTATGCTGAATATTATTGTAATCATCAATATTTGGTGATTATATTAAGAATTTAGTTATTAATGATCAAAAAAGTTTACGAAAATATTTGCCTCGAAAAAGGTTGCTTAAATTAATTTTATATTATTTTCCCATTTAATTATTTTTTACATTATATGAATCTTAAATGTAAATTTAATTAGTAAATTTTAAATAAAATATGATAATAACAAGAAAGGATCGCTATAACTGCCATCAAGGTGTTCAGTACACTAAAATATTGGCCTTTCCTCTAGCTTACCCTGTCAAAAATGGAAAATATCTCGTTTCCCAGGAAAAAAATAGGAGATGATAAATTGGCGAGAGCTATTTTTATGTTAGGCAGACAGTAGATAATAAATAAGCAAATCGAAGCTCTGATATAAATATATTATAAAAAAGAGAACTTTATTATAACTATAGATCTCTTTTTTTATTTAAAATTATTATAAAATGAGACTATAAAAGAAAAAGCGAACTTTTCATGAATTTTGCTTTTCAAATTTAAAGGGAATATTAAAAAAACAATCACTTTCAATTTGAAAACGAAAATTATTTTCTCGTGGCACTGATGCCATTTTCAGATATTTTAGAGAAAATTAGAGATTTGAAGGGAAAAAAGTAGCATGGTGACATGTTTTCCATGTCCTGCAATAAAAATCTTCCTTAAGATTTTTCTTTTTTTTTTCTCAAGTAAATAAAGATGCAAAGCCCAAAAATTGATTCCAGAAGTGTTTACTTTATTGAAATAAACAATTTTATATTATTTTTATTTTTGAAACTTTACATTTTATTTAAATTTATATACAAAAATATTATATCAGGAAAGTAAAAAATTTATAAGCCTGTAAAACTCTATGCTTTTAAGCTTCAATGATAAGGCCAAGCAAAATGTTAAAATTCTAGGCAAGTTTTCAGAATCAATAAAAATTAGAAATGAGTTAAAACATTATGATGCATTGGCATGTTTACTTTTCAATATATCAATAAAAAAGGCTATTCGTAACTCAAAAATCAATATCAGAGAAAATATATTTTATAAATTTTAGTCAATGTTTGTTTTAGTTGATGAAATTAACATCGCGAGAACAACAACTGTTTATTAGAAATAGGCTATTTCTAATCTTTGTAAAAAAGGAAGGTAAAATGCATCTTAGTGCAAATTAAAATAAAAAAAATACATGCAGTGCACTAAGATAATAGACTCTATTATTCATCTATGAATTGAACTTATAAATTTGAAAAATTTGATAGTTTAACATATCAGAGTTCCGGAGTTTACATTGATATCACACCTAAAATTCAGAGACAAATCAATACCGCTCAAAGATGTTTAATTTTTTAATAGAAGTTATTAATTTATAAATGTTTAATCTCAGATCTATACTTATATACTCATTAGAAGCTTAGATAATGATACAAAAATACGAATATGTTCTTGAAGTCTTTGAGCGGTGTTTGCGAGCCGATTTTTGGAGGTATACAAATTGAACTTATGGCGGTGATTTTCAAATTTATTACTGTATAGTGACTTCAGAGAACCCGGTATCATCAAATACATGAAAATACAAAGAATGAAATGAGCTGATCTTGTTATTAGAATGAATAAAGAACGTTCAAAATCGAAAATATTTTTAGACTGGCCTTCTGGAATAAAAACTAGGGGCTGATACATTTTCAAATGGGCTGAAATCCTGGAAAAGAACATCGCCATTTTAAGAGTAATCAATTGGAAGATCATGAGCAAAAATAGACAGTCGTAGGATGTCCTGAAAAGAATTCTTAAGAAAACCAAGGCTTACCCATGTCACTAAGCAAGGAAATAAAACCATGGGATGTTTGCAAATTTATGATATTTTTGTTTACGTATTGAGATTTTACATGAATTTGTGAAATATATATATATATATATATATATATATATATATATATATATATATATATATATATATATATATATAGTTTAACTTGTTTTGGTAAATGTTCACATAAATTCTCGCTGTATTTTTTTTATAATCAATAACTAAAATGTGTAGAAGTTTAAATGGCTTATGAGTTTCTATCTAATTTAATAAATAATATTTTACCTTTCTATTTTGATATTTTCTAAATTCTTCTAATTCCTTTTTCAAAACAGAAAAATTGCTCTTTAGTGAGTAAAAATTATGGGAAAGAGTAGAATATTTTTGATTTTTATGCCATCTTTTAATTTTGTTTCTTAGATATCAGTCCTTTGAGTCATATTTTGTGCTAAATACCCGATGCTCAGTGTTTTATAACTCCATTTGTTTTAGACAACTGCTTTATATATATAAGCTTACAGCCCTGCACAGAGTTCAGGAATAACTTTTTTGTATTTGGAATCCAAATAGACAGTCGAGTGAGAGAAAGGACATCCTATCCTATTTATGATATTCAGGGTTGATTTCTTGTTTTTTTAAATCCTGAATACAGGGTAAAAGCCGCAATGTATAAAGCTGTTAACTGAAATGATAATGCCTTGTTATAAAGCATGCAATTGTTTCTACCTTCTTTTTCAGGAAAATTTGGATTTTAAAGGCAATTTTAGGGAATTATTTTGTACGAAAGAACTAAAGAAAGAGCTTTATTTCCCTTCCGTTTCCTTATTTAAAGAGAATTTTTTTTAGTTTTCATATTAACACCACAAAAACTTTCCACATTTATTGAATTAAAAGATGTGATTATGTCTTTTACGTGCCGCTCTTTTTTTCATTACATTCAATTTCTTTATGTGCTGGGACCCAGATGAAAGTTATTTTGTTTTTATAGCTGCCAGCTATCTGAAAATTTCTGCGTTTCAGAATAATTCTTGATTTTATTTGTGATGACTCAAGAACTTTTAAACCTGTTTGATTGTCATTAAGTATTAGAATTTGCTTGCCCTGGCCACAATTTCTTTTATTTAATTGTAAACAATTAATAATGGCGAAAATTTCAACCTAGAAGATGGACAATACACTCCCAAGATCTATAGAGGTTGATTTTTGGGTACATACCATTTAATTTTAGACATGAAAGATTGTCCTTCTTTGATTTATTTGTAAATCAAATTCGACGATTGAATAAAAATTAAAAATGTTACAGTATTTCTCAATAGAAAAACTGGAATAGCCTATAAAACATCAATGTTTTTTTCCATGATATCTGAAGACATTTGAAGAGTTGGATTAATTTCCTTAATCATGGTGATCAGACCTTTAACGATATGCTTTGTAGTTCTATAAGCAGTCCTTCTGAAGGTACTGTAAATGAAGATGTCCAGAGGAGTCACCAGGTGGAGACCTAACATGGTATCTACTGATTTGATGAATACTACGATATTCCTCAGTGATACACAAGAAGACTAAGCAGATTTCTTAGACTCCTTTTCATATTTTTCTGTTCCTTTTTCCACCCCTAGATGACAGAGGGATAACTGATAATATGTCAATTAATTTTTGTGTTCACACAAATCGGCAGTTTCGGTTAATAGCTCCTGTTTTTACTAGGCTTGCGGCCGTAGGTCATGATATATTCTTTTTGTTTGATTTATAATTCAATAAACATGTTGAATGCCGGTAAACGTTTGGTCAAAGTATGAAATCATATTCCTATTTTTTGTGTGTGTTTGCATTTAACATGCGAGTATCAAATCAGAAAAAACTAAATAATTAATATAAATATTTTATTTTTATGATTCATCCAGAAAGGTTTTCATCTGTAACTAAAAAAATGTATAAATTTAAAAGATAATTAAAATTATTTTCATTTATTTTTTGATAAAAATTACTGTGAGAAAATTTGAAAATTAAAAGGTGTTATCAAATATTTATTGCAATATTTAAAAAAAATTTAAATAAAATTTTTACTAGTTAAAATAAATTTTTTTTAGAATTTGCTCACTGAGGTGAGGGGGACATAAACTGAACTTACTTTTACAGAATCTATTAATCAAAAATATCATGAAAACTAAATAAAGATTTCAAGTGATGTGTTCACTAGACATATTATCTCCAATTTATATAACTCAAAAATATGTTTGAATTTTATTTTTAGTATATAATACACCAATACACATATTTAAACGATTCCCTGACGCCCAACTTGTCTAGTGGTCAGCGTACCTGACTGCGGATAGGGAGGTTCTGGGTTCGAATCCCGGTTCGGGCATGGATGTACTTTCTCTCTCTATCTATCTTGTCTTTGTTCTTTCCTTGCATGAACATGTTGTAAGTGGTTGCCTACTCTATAAACGGGTCCCTATGGTATGTGTGAACTGAGAAGTCGGACTCCACACCAAAATACGGTTCAGTTGGAAAAGTGGAGGGGCGCACCCCATAATGCCATCCTAGCTGGTACACGACAACAACAAAGGATTCCCTTCATAAAAAAATAGTTATTAAAAGCAAAATAATTATTTTTAGTCTATAAATTTAAACATTTTACTCAACTTATAGTTACCGCAGATAAATAGGACATTAAAATATTTTTAAAGAATAGTTTTTATTTCTTTAAGAACATAGTTTGTGGATTTATATTCCTATTATTCAGTGCAAAGTAAAAGAAGTAATTTTTATAGCATTAAATGACTTATTTCTATCTAATGATATTAAGGAAGTAAAATAGAAAGTCTATTTAACCATTGCCACACACAAATATATTTTTTCCACGTCAATCTAATGACTTTTAATAAATTCCCTAGCTGCTGATCGCTTAATTTTTTTTTGAAACCGTAATTTCGGAAGAAATACAATGGTATAGTAAAAGTTAAATATTTAAAAATGTCAGATTCTACCTATGCGGAATTCATATGCACTTAAGCAACTGATATATTTTATAATGGTTTGTGAAATGAAATAGTAAGGAGAAAATGTGCGAAAATATCATCAATAATACCAAGATTTACATAAAGATGCTATAATTGTTTCTTCAGATAAAGTAGTTGTGCGTGCCGAAGGTGAATTTGAAGGTTTTCCAGACTTGAGTTATATAGATTTTAATTTTGATCAGGATATTGATAAATCTTTTTAATTAGGACAGAGTGAATCTGATTTAGATGTGTACATTTTCCTCTAATTAGGTTTCTTAGCTAAAGTAATTTTTTAAAACTTTTATTTAATTAATCGTTTTGTGATATTTTTCACAACATTGTATGGCTATTGCATATGTAGACTTGTTTTAAAAAAGCACATTCGTTGAATGGTGCCATATTTTTTCAACATTTCTCTCTTGTATCGTTTGCTTTTGAGCGATGCTTTCATTTTATGTATTTTTTAGATGAAATGCGATGCACAACACGACATAGATTAATAATTTGTGCACTTAAAAGTCATAGTGATATCACAAGTAACTTAACTTAGGGGTGGTTCTAAAAATGTGTAATTTTTCAAGCTATTTTTCTCAAGTGCAGTATTAACACTGATGAAACATTTCCATAGAATTTTTTATTTTTTAAAGCTTCTTTTTTCTCTATTACGGAGTTTACACTAATAAAAAAGTTTTTTCCCCGAAATTGATCAAGGTTATTCTTTTCAGGCAGTGAATTTAGTTTTACAGAAGAAACTGGGTTAATTATAAGTTCCAATGCATGTTCCTTTAAGCTTTTCATGTGATAATTTTGAATCAAGTGCTGTCCACCCTTCCAGTCATTTTATTGAAAACAAAATTGTGTAAATATAAAAGAAAATTTTACGCATTCAAGATAATGTGTGGATTATTTTTGTATGGAGGAATTGTGTTTTCGAGACGGTTTGGTTCGTTTGTCACTTCATGAGCATTTTTTGCATATGAAGGTTAATTAGACTGAGATCTAGGGTTTAAAGTGGATTCCGAACCATTAAAAACATTCAAGCCCAAGGAATCGGACCCACGAACTATTGAACCGAAGATAAAACCGTTAACCATTCGGCTACAAGCTCGGCGTTTTCTTGCTGGAGTAGTAGACACTCTAGATTCCAATTTTCACCGAGGTAGGGATATACGATAATGAGTTTTTACGAGTAAAAGCTATATCGATTATTTTGGTCAGGATTGAATTTTCAACCTTCCTATCACAGAGAATTTTAATTAATTATAAAATTTTTTTGCAATCCCCTTTTCTAACCACAATTCCAAAGCAGAGAAAATGAAATAAAATAATTAAATAAGTGAATGCAAAATATTTATTATATTTAATGTAATTCTAGAATATATTTTATTTCGCGCATACAAATATAGAGTTCAAGAGAAAAAGGAAATATTTAATTCTTATTTAATTTGGCATTTTCAAGATAATTACGTACATATAACGAGGTAATAACGGTGTTTTACTACATACACTAGTGTGCAAGACATAATGTGTGCGTGTGTGTGGGTGAATAGGTATTTTTTGTCATAAATCCACGATAAATCATCTGAGAGACAAGAATTTCAGAAATGAGAGACACCATTTTGAACTTAAATGATGATGAAAAGATTGTTGCTCAAAAAATAAAACAATGGATACAGTTCGAAATCAATAAAAAAGACTTCATTGAACACATATTACCATTATACATGATTGTTTATCCAAGGGGAAGAGTAATAAACAGATGTGCTTTAAAATAGGATAAGGCTTCCTTTTACTGCAATGGCTGAATCACAGTTTCTCATAACTTAGCATCAGACTGTCCAACAATTCTTGAGGTAAGAATGTTCATTCCTCAATCAGACTCTGTGTCAGTTGTTGGGTGTTCTCCAGAGGACATGATCGTGCCACAAATCATTTTGCATATGTTCCATGGCATTGAAATCAAGAAAGTACACTGTGATATTTTCCCATTACAGTAGTTTCTAAACATCAAGAGTCTAGTGTGGGTGTGCATTATCATCCATAAAAATGAACTCAGCTGCAATGACATCTTGGAACAAACACAAGGAGAATGATCATCTCCTTACAAAAGCGAATTTAGGTTATGGAACCTCTACCGAAAACGCAGAACTCAATTGACTGACTCAGTATAAAGCTTCCCCAAAAGACAACACTAGGATCATCCGATTGAGGACAATTAAATGCAATAAAAGTGTTGAAATAGCGTATTTTTAAGGCAATGCCTGTGGAATTTTTCATCAGAGTATAATGAATAGCTTGAGGTGCAAATAATATAGTTTTTGAAATCGCCTTATGAAATTGACGTTCCTAGTGTAATACACTTGTAAATCGTCATTTTGACATGCAAGCTTTATTAAAGAACACTTTAACTGAAGAAAATTAAGAATATTACTTAACGATTTCAGTGAAGATGAGTTACTTATCTATGAAATTCGAGAAGGAAATCCATTGTTGCCCGAAATTTTATTTCAGGTCTTTCTGTACGTGGGCATTGAATATTAATTACTACGTGAAAAGCGTCAGATAACTAAATGATTGAAAACACAATAAATGAGAGTGAAAAAGAGCTTTCAGTTATCAAACAAGAGGAAAATGGCAAAGGGCTGTAAAATAAACAGATGTTTGACCAACAAGATTGAAGTAACTTTTTTGAGAAATGAATTATAAAATCCTTTATTATTTAAAAAATGGCAAAATGTATTTTTAAAGATATAATTTTGAATCAGAAAAATACAGATTACTTTGTACGAGTTTTCATTAATGAAATGAACTGGAAAATAGTAAGTGTTTCCAATTGTAGATATCTATAGTGCAGTGCAGATGTTGAAGAATTGTTTCTAAGTATGAATTGTAATTTGCTTTTAGTTCTTATACAGTGTGTGTGTATTAAATAATTTTTTCTAATATCACTTTATTTATAAAGACAGAACTATTCGTTAAAAAGAAAAGGTTTTAAGATGTAAATTCGTTTTCAATAGCTATTTTATCAATACAAATTCGTAAAAACACACAAACGTCTACTATATAAATACAGGTAACCCTCCTATAACACGGTAGTTAGGTTCCTAGAAAATGCCTTGTTGTGTGAAATCGAGTTGTATGAGACCCAGAACTAGTACAAAAAGGGGGTTACGTTCCAAAAACTTATTAAAGACAAATATTTTTTAAATTCGATATAAACAACTTAATTTTTATTAAATAATAAATGTATATCCAACACAATGTAAGAAAAAATATTTTAATCGAACGCAACCCTAATTTAATGAATTTATTCGTCGTCACTGCTCAGTACAATCAACCGAGAACGTTTTTTGGGTGGAACGATATCGCCTTCACTTGCAGAACTTTTTTTCTCTATTTAAAGTTTTTGTATGTTTTCCCTCTTAAAAAATCTGTAATCGAACTTTGCTGACTAGTTCTTACTAGGTCATTGTAAATTTCGCGGTATGGAGTTAAGCAGTTTTGCAGCTCCCTTTGAATTTTCGACTTCTTTCCGTGGAAGGGTCTGTTTTCAAGAAAATGACTCGAGATTTTCCGCTAAGCATAGACCTTCTTGTAATTCTTTTAATGTTAAATTCTTAGCTGCACAATCTTCATCAGAGGGTCCGCAAAATCTATTTGATTTGCATCCAGGGATGCCATTTCCATCAAATCCTCTTCGTCAACTTCTTCTTCCACTAATAATTCTTGAATGTCTTCAGTAGCCATATCCAAAAAACCTTTGCCTCCGATTGATTTAGCGACTTTTAATCTGGCACCAATTTCGTTTTCTGATGTTTCACGCATGTTTTCTGTTTCAACTGAAGTGGGCCATATCTCCAGACAGAAGAAAAGACGCGGAGAGTCGCCGCTAACCGAGAAAAGAAGTAAGGAGTGTACATGTTTCCGCCGACCGATAAAAAGCTCTAACATTGGAACAAAACCGTGTTATAGGATGACGTGTTGTAGGAATTTTCCCGCAATTTACGAATCGTGTTATAGCAAAAACGTGTTATAGGAGGGTTAGATTTAGATTTAAAATTAGGGTGGTCCAAAAGAACCTAGCACCGCGACCATATGTCTATTGTACTATACCCCTCAGAAAGCCCTATTTGAAGAGACCAGTGGCTGAAGCAAAGTTCAGCAGACATTTTACAGGAATTTCCTGTAACATCTTAGGTTCAATCAAGTGCTGACCCAGGTATTCAAATCTATGTGCAGAAAAGGTTTCACATTCACATAAGATGTGTAATGAAGTTTCTTCCATATAATGACAACCTCTACAAGTGGGATCATCTGAAACTCCCATTATCGTGAGATGTCTTTTAAGGTGGCAGTGTCCTGTAAGTAGTCCCACTGCTTTCCTTAGACTGTCTCTATTGAGCTTTAATAATTCTTGTTGCCTTTTGCTAGGGCACGTGCTATTTAATAGCCTTGCTTGTCTTTGATCATTGGCATTGTGCCAATTCATAAACTGTTGTTTTCTGAAGAGATCAAAGACATTCTTTCTGATCAATTCTTTTGAAATACCTAGCACTGGTTCAGGACCAAAAAGTCAGTTGTTGATCCAGTCCTTGCTAGCTCATCAGCTAATTCATTGCCAGGAACACCAGAGTGCCCAGGCACCCACATTAAAGTGGTGGGGTTATTATTAGCTAATTTCAAACGGTGATATAACATTCCCAGACAAGAACAGAAGTTATAGTAGACTTCTGTAGAGCTAGTAATGCAGCTTGACTGTCAGAGCAGATGATTATTCTTTTGCGAGAATAGTTTCTGTCCAAGCATATTCTACTGCACATAAGAATGGCAAAGACTTCTGCTTGAAATACAGTTGTATATTTACCCAAAGGGAATGATAACTTAGTGCCATCATCTGGACAACACCCATACAACCACATACATCTATTAGACGTCTATTTAAGATCCATAGAGTCCAAAAGACGTCATGGATACCTTTTGGACGTCATAAAGATGTCCACGGTAAGATGTGTATTGGATGGTCTTTTATCGACTACATATGGACGTAAGATTTACATCCATGATGGATAAGTTTTGTAGTACTGATATATGGATCTGTTTGGATGTAATTTGTACGTCCATCGTAGATGTAATTTAGACATCAATTAAAAATTTGAGCAATTGTTGAGAATTCATCATTAACTGCAACTGGATTTCTCGAAAACTTCAGAATAAGATTATTAGCCATTTATTAGTGTAGATTTTATCATTGTCATTGCGATTTTTGGATTGAGACAGTAATACATTTATTTAAGTAAGTGTCATTTTATTATTTTATAACGATAATGAGTTCTCAAATAACTAGGCATTTTAAACGCAAAATGAATACATCATTAGATGTTAAAATGTCTTTAATTAGAGAACCCGCATCAAACAATGCCGTTTCAAGCATGGATACATCGGTGAATAACCTAGATTCTTTTCATAGTCAGCTGTCATCTAGATCTAATGTTTTAGATCATACTGAAAACTTTTTTGAATCTACTTCATGCATTAAATCTTCTTCATTTATTGAGTCTATATCTTGCATTGAATCTACTTCATGTATTGAATCTGCCTCAGATTCTAACTCAAATCCGATTCTGGAGTCTGAATGCGAACTTCGTAGAGAACTGGCGATTTGGGCTGTACATAATTCCATTACCCAAAAATCACTTAATGAATTATTAAGTATTTTACGCAAACATACTTGCTTTGCTAATTTACCGAAAGATAGCCGAACAGTAATGGAAACTCCTCGTGTCACAGAAACTCGTGTTGTTTCTCCTGGTTTATATTGCCATTATGGTTTAGCTGAGCAACTTAAAATTATTTGTGCTGATGTTGTTAAATCTAGCTTACCCAGATGCATTGATATACAAATTAATATAGATGGTCTTCCTATAGCCAAAAGTTCAAAGAGTCAACTATGGCCTATTTTATGCTTAGTTACGAACTTGAAAAATCTTCCAGTGTTCACAGTTGGTGCTTACCATGGCAATGAAAAACCAAAAAGTGCTAATGATTTTTTGCTTGATTTTGTTACAGAATTGAAAGAATTGCAAGTATCTGGACTTAAAATTAATGGTGAAAGATACTTTGTGAGAATGATTGGATTAATTTGTGATGCTCCTGCTAGATCATTTGTTTCATATATTAAAGGTCACAATGGATATTTTGGGTGTGGTAAATGTGTTCAAGAGGGAGAACATAATAACCACAGACTATATTTTCCGGAATGTGATGCTGTTTTAAGAACTGATGATTCTTTTAAAGCTCGTGTGGATGAATCTCACCATACAGTATATTCAATTTTGGAAACGATTCCAAATTTCGGTATGGTTTCCATGATACCATTTGAGTATATGCATTTGGTATGCTTAGGTGTCGTAAAAAAGTTAATTGGATTATGGTTAAGTGGCCCTCTAGCTGTAAGATTATCTAATTCACAAGTGTTAACAATATCAAAACATTTGGAAAACTTACGACCCAATATAAGCTGTGAGTTTTCACGTAAGCCACGATCGTTAAAAGAATTTGATCGCTTCAAAGCCACCGAATTTCGGCAGTTTTTGTTATACACTGGACCTCTTGTACTAAAAGATGTACTTCCTCTACATCTATTTGAACACTTTATGGTTCTACATTTAGCTATTACAATTTTATGCAAACCTGACTCACCAACTAACTTGGTTAATAAAGCTGAAGAGCTTTTATTATGTTTTGTGAATTACTTCAAAATTTACTATGGAAAAGAATATACTTCACTTAATGTACATGGTCTTGTTCATTTGTGTAATGATGTACGAAAATTTGGGTCATTAGATTCATTTAGTGCTTTTCCGTTTGAAAATCACATGCGTTTGATTAAGCGAGTTATTCGAAAGTTTGATAAGCCATTGCAACAATTATCTTGCAGGTTAGCCGAAGCTCGTATGTTTGATTTCAATCAAAAAAATGCTGCAGATGTGTGTTTCAAGTCAGAACATTGCAATGGTCCTATTCCAAAATCTCTCTCTTTACCAATTTTACAATATAAAACTGCAATATTAAAAAATTTTATATTAAAAACAACTCCACCTGATAATGTATGTGTTTTGAAAGATGGTAGAATAATATGTGTTGATAATTTTATAATGCAAAATTCTAATTATTTTTTATTTGGCCGTAAGTTTAAAAATGTATCAAATTTATATAATAAACCTTGGGAGTCACATTTATTTGGTATATTAAAAGTTTCTATTCTATCATCCTATGACATTTTTCCATTGTATGATTTAAAAGGGAAGTGCTTAGCTATCCCTTTTGAAAATGAGTTTGCAGTTTTCCCTATTTTACACTGTTAGTTTTTTGTGTGTGATTGTTAATTTCAAGTAATATAAATTGTAAATAATTTTCCAAAATTAAACAATTACTTAAATAACTAAAAAAATAAATTCACTGTTTCTGTATATAGTAGTTTTTTATACATTTTTTAATAAGTTTTTTAATTTTTTTATTCCAGTATAAATATTCTTATAAATGTATTATCAGTAAACATATAATTATCCATTTTCATAAGTTTGGCATTTATAATAAGGTAACCATATATCTATGTGTAGTATAAATATACTAAATCCTTGATAATTAAAGCAAATCATATATTGGTTAAAAAAAAAAAAAAAGAAACCTATTAGAGGAATTTTATAAATGTGACTTCCTGAAAAGTAAATTGAAATTGATTTTTGTGTACCTAAAAAAATTGATAAGATTTTCAAAGTTACTACCCAAATTATGAGTCAAATGTTATTCATTATAAATATGCTTCATTTGAAGTTCCAGTTATATAACAGTTTTATAGCAAAGATACATTTCAGGCATGAATTTTGCAATTGTAGAATTTCTTGAAAGTCAAGAAATAGAAGTAGTATCTTGTAAATGGATAAAAGAAAGACATTGCTTCTGGCCACCTTTTAATAAATCAAAAAAAATCAGAACACTTGTGGAAAAACATGTGGTTCCGGATGAATCTTGGAGTGTCCATCCAGCAAAAATAATAGACTTATTTGGTAAATATTGCTTCTCTATATTTAATATTTGATTTTTGAACTTGATATCTCTTAGCTGAACTCTATCTTTGAAATAAAATATTGAAATTATTCTAATTTATCAAATGGAAACATTTTAATCAGAAAAATATTTTATCACATTTATATTTATGGATCAGAATTCATATTAAATATTGTATATGAAAAAAATTATAATTCAGACTATCACTAAATTATGTTTAATTCTCAAAACAAAATGATTGCATTATGAACTTGTTTCTATGTAAATAATTCTAAATGTTTTGTGCCCAGCTTAGATTATATACTATATTATGTATATATTTATATATGTGTTTATGTATATATATATTTATATATAATGTTTGAACTAATATCAGAATATCTTTCACTTTTAAATAAAGCTTTTCCTTTAAGTAAATAACTATGAAAGAAATGTATTTAACTATAATATTTGTGTATTTTCAAGTCTTCTACTTCATTATTAAATCATAAGATTTGAATTTTTAATACTTAAATTTTTTAAATTATTTTTTATTATAGTAATTATTGCAAAAATATTAGACAATGCAATATTGCTTAGTTATATAAATCACAAACATGTTTTATAAATTAACAGGCTGTTGACTTCATAGTTTTAAAACATGTTCCATGAACAAAATAAAATATTTTATAATATAGCATTTATTTCAGAAACTTATGAATCAGCCAGGACAAGATTGTCTAAAGCTGAAGAAACTTCAGATTTAGCCTCTGAATTAGAAAATAAGGGAAGAGGGAAAAGATTTAAGAGAAAACGAAAATATAGTTCTAGTAGCTATTCCACAACAGTTTCTGAGACCCTAATTCCTCCGTCTCCTCCTCATGGGCAAAATTTATTGAATAGTTTTACTCTGAACACAAATGAATTGGAGCATAATTCACCATCGTTATTGCGTGCCACAGTAAACAGTGGAACTGGAGATCATAGTAAATATATATTAATTTCTGTATTTATACTTATGTATTTCCATTGTACTTAGTACCCCTATGACTACTATCTAAAAATATCCTATTAGTTCTATGTAAATAATATTACATAAATTATTTTAATAATTATATTACTAATTTCATCAAATCTGATAAATAGAAAGACCTTTGTGTATTGATATTTTTTAAAATTAGTGTAAATATTTGTTGAAAAATTGTAATTACATGTCATCTCTCAAAGCTTTTCTATTGATTATTTTGTTTTCATTAATACATTTGATATTTTGGTTTTATTTGTGTATTTTCTTAGACTTTCAAAGAGCTGTCATGAGAGAATTTATGTTAATCAAAGAAATGCAAAGGCAGCAATCAGAAACTTTACAATTAATTTTAAATAAATTAAATGAAAGACCTTCTAATTCTAAGGATAAAACAACAGATTTATGTGAAATCAAAGAAATTCTAGATAAGCTGCCCTTAAAGACTACAACTGAGCTTGAAAGCCTTGATTTACTTCTTCTAGATGCTAATATTTTTGATTCTTTGGTAAAATTTTTTATTTCTATTGTGAAAGGTTTTTAATTAATCATTATTATTTACTAATTAAATATACAATCTAATGGCACAAGTTAAAGTATTCTTAAACTTTATATACTACTGTTATTATACTATAGTTGATTTGATTTTGTATTGTTTAAATAGTTATTTATAAATGCTTTTTAAATGTTGGAATATATTACAGATTTATTTTTCTAAAACTTATGAGAGTTTTATGCTGTAAATAATAATTATGACTATATAATGTTGTATGTTGCTAAAACTAATACAGTAATTTCAATTTTAAATTATAAAAGGTTTTTAATCATAAAATATTTATATTTTTACTTGTTTTGTTTCAGTGCCACTATTTAAGCATGTCTGGAGGAACTTCTTCCAGGAATTGCACCATAAACATCCTGAAAAAATTGATGACGAATGAACTCGCATCTGAATTCAGCTATTTTGGAGCTAGGGATAAGAAAGCTTTTAAAGGACTAAATATGAAGCAGTTAGTTTTTGGTAAGTGCAATGTTTGAATAAGCATGTCATTGAAAGATTTCTTTGGTAGAAATGTTAGAAAGATACATTTCTCATAAAAACATTTTAATGAAATATATTTATGTAGGTGCTAATATGTAAATTCTATTTGATAATTTGAAGGTTTTTGGAACAAATTTTAAACATTTTGTAATTTTAATTGTTTAATCAAACCCAAAGGTTAACATATTTACAAAGCTGATATTTCTTAGAATTTGAACTGGTAATTAGATATTTAAAATATTTACTGAATTAAAAATATAAATATTTCTAATAATCTTATTATGAAGTTACTTAATGTCTTAAATTAGTAAAGGAAATTTTTGATATTTACATCCAATCAGTTTTATCTATTAATCAGATTGATAAGAATTAAATTAAATATTCATGAAAATTGTCATCTGGGTTTTTACTATTATTTTGTCTGAGGTTATTGATCTGAAAATGATAATCGTTATTAATTATTTTAAATGTACTTTATTATATTTTCAGATGCTGTGCGGTGAACTCCACAGTATTCAAAGACGACTGATGGTGAAATGAAAACTGCAATAATGAACTGGTTGCGTCACGCAAAAGCCAGATTTATGAATGAAAGAATTAAACATTTCAGTTAACTAATATTTCTGTAATAAAAATAATTAGAATAAAAATTGTGTGCATTAAAAATAAATTCTATTAGTTTGTTATATTTTTCTTGAATTAATATTTACACTCTCTTGCTGGAATGTTTTCTTAAACAAACTATAACTTTTACAAAGAAAAATAATAAAATAAATAATTTTAAACATAATTTTATCATCATAATTTGGAATATTTAATTGAGTGGAAAATGTTTGTTAAATAAAAGTTTCTCTTTTATCTTTTACAAAAAAAGACATTGTTGAAATTATATCTAATTAGTTAAAATATTTGGCTGAGAAATAATTTTTATAAATTTCTCTTACTACAAAATTAATTAAAAAAATAAAGTATGAACAATTATTTGCCTGATTTTAAAATAAAAAGAATTTACATTCTAGAAATAAAAATATCCTTGACTATTTTATTGTTACTCTAGTTATAATAGTAATTCATATATTTATGCATTCACTGGAAACTTCTTAGAAGTAATTTTAACTTTTCCAAAGGAAAAAGAATCGTTTTATTTTAAACAATAAAAAACTAAATTTTCAAAAGATTAGCAATATTTTTATGCTCATTATTTTATAGTTAATTTATCAATTGTGAGAATTTTATTACATTAACTAAACTTGAACAGTAAATCGGTCAAAAATCTAAGATATATGACTGAAAATTAAGAAAAATGTGATGCTAAAGCAATTTCATAAGTAACAAGCTAATTAAAAATAATTCTCTCTGTCTAGTGGACAAAAATATATGAGCCACTAAGATAGATGAGGGATTATTTAAAAATCTACGCACATCTAGAATACATCCATAAAACTACCTAGTATAGAGCAGTGCGTATGAATACATCCAAATTTCGTCCATGAGCCATCCACTGGTAACGTCTCGTAGACGTATAGTGGACGTAAAATGGGTGGATATTTGACGTGCCATGGATCTAAACTGGACCAAAAAAAGACGTCTACTGGATTAGAGTACATCCCGTTGAGGATGTCATATCGACGTCTACTGGACGAAATTGTGTTGTTTGGGTATGCATCCTCTTTATGTGCGTATTGAAGCTGAAGCAATACTTAGCATGAAGAGGCTTAAAAATACAGGTCAGTGGAAGGAATACTCTAGATTTTTATCATGGGGAAACCTCAATGCTGACGTAACTGGTCATCCTTTTATAAGTATGCTTACTGATTACACGATTGTTAAGCATTCTTTTGATAAGCCTTACACAATCAAATTTCCCTTGAGAGAACACTGGAATAATGTTGCTATCAGTGATAGCTGTATTTACTGGTATACTGATGGCTCAAAAATGAATTCCGATACTGGAGCTGGTATTTGCCCAAACAACACAATTTCGTCCAGTAGACGTCGATATGACATCCTCAACGGGATGAAGAGAAAATTATAAAAATTATTTCTCAGCCAAATATTTTAACTAATTAGATATAATTTCAACAATGTCTTTTTTTGTAAAAGATAAAAGAGAAACTTTTATTTAACAAACATTTTCCACTCAATTAAATATTCCAAATTATGATGATAAAATTATGTTTAAAATTATTTATTTTATTATTTTTCTTTGTAAAAGTTATAGTTTGTTTAAGAAAACATTCCAGCAAGAGAGTGTAAATATTAATTCAAGAAAAATATAACAAACTAATAGAATTTATTTTTAATGCACACAATTTTTATTCTAATTATTTTTATTACAGAAATATTAGTTAACTGAAATGTTTAATTCTTTCATTCATAAATCTGGCTTTTGCGTGACGCAACCAGTTCATTATTGCAGTTTTCATTTCACCATCAGTCGTCTTTGAATACTGTGGAGTTCGCCGCACAGCATCTGAAAATATAATAAAGTACATTTAAAATAATTAATAACGATTATCATTTTCAGATCAATAACCTCAGACAAAATAATAGTAAAAACCCAGATGACAATTTTCATGAATATTTAATTTAATTCTTATCAATCTGATTAATAGATAAAACTGATTGGATGTAAATATCAAAAATTTCCTTTACTAATTTAAGACATTAAGTAACTTCATAATAAGATTATTAGAAATATTTATATTTTTAATTCAGTAAATATTTTAAATATCTAATTACCAGTTCAAATTCTAAGAAATATCAGCTTTGTAAATATGTTAACCTTTGGGTTTGATTAAACAATTAAAATTACAAAATGTTTAAAATTTGTTCCAAAAACCTTCAAATTATCAAATAGAATTTACATATTAGCACCTACATAAATATATTTCATTAAAATGTTTTTATGAGAAATGTATCTTTCTAACATTTCTACCAAAGAAATCTTTCAATGACATGCTTATTCAAACATTGCACTTACCAAAAACTAACTGCTTCATATTTAGTCCTTTAAAAGCTTTCTTATCCCTAGCTCCAAAATAGCTGAATTCAGATGCGAGTTCATTCGTCATCAATTTTTTCAGGATGTTTATGGTGCAATTCCTGGAAGAAGTTCCTCCAGACATGCTTAAATAGTGGCACTGAAACAAAACAAGTAAAAATATAAATATTTTATGATTAAAAACCTTTTATAATTTAAAATTGAAATTACTGTATTAGTTTTAGCAACATACAACATTATATAGTCATAATTATTATTTACAGCATAAAACTCTCATAAGTTTTAGAAAAATAAATCTGTAATATATTCCAACATTTAAAAAGCATTTATAAATAACTATTTAAACAATACAAAATCAAATCAACTATAGTATAATAACAGTAGTATATAAAGTTTAAGAATACTTTAACTTGTGCCATTAGATTGTATATTTAATTAGTAAATAATAATGATTAATTAAAAACCTTTCACAATAGAAATAAAAAATTTTACCAAAGAATCAAAAATATTAGCATCTAGAAGAAGTAAATCAAGGCTTTCAAGCTCAGTTGTAGTCTTTAAGGGCAGCTTATCTAGAATTTCTTTGATTTCACATAAATCTGTTGTTTTATCCTTAGAATTAGAAGGTCTTTCATTTAATTTATTTAAAATTAATTGTAAAGTTTCTGATTGCTGCCTTTGCATTTCTTTGATTAACATAAATTCTCTCATGACAGCTCTTTGAAAGTCTAAGAAAATACACAAATAAAACCAAAATATCAAATGTATTAATGAAAACAAAATAATCAATAGAAAAGCTTTGAGAGATGACATGTAATTACAATTTTTCAACAAATATTTACACTAATTTTAAAAAATATCAATACACAAAGGTCTTTCTATTTATCAGATTTGATGAAATTAGTAATATAATTATTAAAATAATTTATGTAATATTATTTACATAGAACTAATAGGATATTTTTAGATAGTAGTCATAGGGGTACTAAGTACAATGGAAATACATAAGTATAAATACAGAAATTAATATATATTTACTATGATCTCCAGTTCCACTGTTTACTGTGGCACGCAATAACGATGGTGAATTATGCTCCAATTCATTTGTGTTCAGAGTAAAACTATTCAATAAATTTTGCCCATGAGGAGGAGACGGAGGAATTAGGGTCTCAGAAACTGTTGTGGAATAGCTACTAGAACTATATTTTCGTTTTCTCTTAAATCTTTTCCCTCTTCCCTTATTTTCTAATTCAGAGGCTAAATCTGAAGTTTCTTCAGCTTTAGACAATCTTGTCCTGGCTGATTCATAAGTTTCTGAAATAAATGCTATATTATAAAATATTTTATTTTGTTCATGGAACATGTTTTAAAACTATGAAGTCAACAGCCTGTTAATTTATAAAACATGTTTGTGATTTATATAACTAAGCAATATTGCATTGTCTAATATTTTTGCAATAATTACTATAATAAAAAATAATTTAAAAAATTTAAGTATTAAAAATTCAAATCTTATGATTTAATAATGAAGTAGAAGACTTGAAAATACACAAATATTATAGTTAAATACATTTCTTTCATAGTTATTTACTTAAAGGAAAAGCTTTATTTAAAAGTGAAAGATATTCTGATATTAGTTCAAACATTATATATAAATATATATATACATAAACACATATATAAATATATACATAATATAGTATATAATCTAAGCTGGGCACAAAACATTTAGAATTATTTACATAGAAACAAGTTCATAATGCAATCATTTTGTTTTGAGAATTAAACATAATTTAGTGATAGTCTGAATTATAATTTTTTTCATATACAATATTTAATATGAATTCTGATCCATAAATATAAATGTGATAAAATATTTTTCTGATTAAAATGTTTCCATTTGATAAATTAGAATAATTTCAATATTTTATTTCAAAGATAGAGTTCAGCTAAGAGATATCAAGTTCAAAAATCAAATATTAAATATAGAGAAGCAATATTTACCAAATAAGTCTATTATTTTTGCTGGATGGACACTCCAAGATTCATCCGGAACCACATGTTTTTCCACAAGTGTTCTGATTTTTTTTGATTTATTAAAAGGTGGCCAGAAGCAATGTCTTTCTTTTATCCATTTACAAGATACTACTTCTATTTCTTGACTTTCAAGAAATTCTACAATTGCAAAATTCATGCCTGAAATGTATCTTTGCTATAAAACTGTTATATAACTGGAACTTCAAATGAAGCATATTTATAATGAATAACATTTGACTCATAATTTGGGTAGTAACTTTGAAAATCTTATCAATTTTTTTAGGTACACAAAAATCAATTTCAATTTACTTTTCAGGAAGTCACATTTATAAAATTCCTCTAATAGGTTTCTTTTTTTTTTTTTTTAACCAATATATGATTTGCTTTAATTATCAAGGATTTAGTATATTTATACTACACATAGATATATGGTTACCTTATTATAAATGCCAAACTTATGAAAATGGATAATTATATGTTTACTGATAATACATTTATAAGAATATTTATACTGGAATAAAAAAATTAAAAAACTTATTAAAAAATGTATAAAAAACTACTATATACAGAAACAGTGAATTTATTTTTTTAGTTATTTAAGTAATTGTTTAATTTTGGAAAATTATTTACAATTTATATTACTTGAAATTAACAATCACACACAAAAAACTAACAGTGTAAAATAGGGAAAACTGCAAACTCATTTTCAAAAGGGATAGCTAAGCACTTCCCTTTTAAATCATACAATGGAAAAATGTCATAGGATGATAGAATAGAAACTTTTAATATACCAAATAAATGTGACTCCCAAGGTTTATTATATAAATTTGATACATTTTTAAACTTACGGCCAAATAAAAAATAATTAGAATTTTGCATTATAAAATTATCAACACATATTATTCTACCATCTTTCAAAACACATACATTATCAGGTGGAGTTGTTTTTAATATAAAATTTTTTAATATTGCAGTTTTATATTGTAAAATTGGTAAAGAGAGAGATTTTGGAATAGGACCATTGCAATGTTCTGACTTGAAACACACATCTGCAGCATTTTTTTGATTGAAATCAAACATACGAGCTTCGGCTAACCTGCAAGATAATTGTTGCAATGGCTTATCAAACTTTCGAATAACTCGCTTAATCAAACGCATGTGATTTTCAAACGGAAAAGCACTAAATGAATCTAATGACCCAAATTTTCGTACATCATTACACAAATGAACAAGACCATGTACATTAAGTGAAGTATATTCTTTTCCATAGTAAATTTTGAAGTAATTCACAAAACATAATAAAAGCTCTTCAGCTTTATTAACCAAGTTAGTTGGTGAGTCAGGTTTGCATAAAATTGTAATAGCTAAATGTAGAACCATAAAGTGTTCAAATAGATGTAGAGGAAGTACATCTTTTAGTACAAGAGGTCCAGTGTATAACAAAAACTGCCGAAATTCGGTGGCTTTGAAGCGATCAAATTCTTTTAACGATCGTGGCTTACGTGAAAACTCACAGCTTATATTGGGTCGTAAGTTTTCCAAATGTTTTGATATTGTTAACACTTGTGAATTAGATAATCTTACAGCTAGAGGGCCACTTAACCATAATCCAATTAACTTTTTTACGACACCTAAGCATACCAAATGCATATACTCAAATGGTATCATGGAAACCATACCGAAATTTGGAATCGTTTCCAAAATTGAATATCCTGTATGGTGAGATTCATCCACACGAGCTTTAAAAGAATCATCAGTTCTTAAAACAGCATCACATTCCGGAAAATATAGTCTGTGGTTATTATGTTCTCCCTCTTGAACACATTTACCACACCCAAAATATCCATTGTGACCTTTAATATATGAAACAAATGATCTAGCAGGAGCATCACAAATTAATCCAATCATTCTCACAAAGTATCTTTCACCATTAATTTTAAGTCCAGATACTTGCAATTCTTTCAATTCTGTAACAAAATCAAGCAAAAAATCATTAGCACTTTTTGGTTTTTCATTGCCATGGTAAGCACCAACTGTGAACACTGGAAGATTTTTCAAGTTCGTAACTAAGCATAAAATAGGCCATAGTTGACTCTTTGAACTTTTGGCTATAGGAAGACCATCTATATTAATTTGTATATCAATGCATCTGGGTAAGCTAGATTTAACAACATCAGCACAAATAATTTTAAGTTGCTCAGCTAAACCATAATGGCAATATAAACCAGGAGAAACAACACGAGTTTCTGTGACACGAGGAGTTTCCATTACTGTTCGGCTATCTTTCGGTAAATTAGCAAAGCAAGTATGTTTGCGTAAAATACTTAATAATTCATTAAGTGATTTTTGGGTAATGGAATTATGTACAGCCCAAATCGCCAGTTCTCTACGAAGTTCGCATTCAGACTCCAGAATCGGATTTGAGTTAGAATCTGAGGCAGATTCAATACATGAAGTAGATTCAATGCAAGATATAGACTCAATAAATGAAGAAGATTTAATGCATGAAGTAGATTCAAAAAAGTTTTCAGTATGATCTAAAACATTAGATCTAGATGACAGCTGACTATGAAAAGAATCTAGGTTATTCACCGATGTATCCATGCTTGAAACGGCATTGTTTGATGCGGGTTCTCTAATTAAAGACATTTTAACATCTAATGATGTATTCATTTTGCGTTTAAAATGCCTAGTTATTTGAGAACTCATTATCGTTATAAAATAATAAAATGACACTTACTTAAATAAATGTATTACTGTCTCAATCCAAAAATCGCAATGACAATGATAAAATCTACACTAATAAATGGCTAATAATCTTATTCTGAAGTTTTCGAGAAATCCAGTTGCAGTTAATGATGAATTCTCAACAATTGCTCAAATTTTTAATTGATGTCTAAATTACATCTACGATGGACGTACAAATTACATCCAAACAGATCCATATATCAGTACTCCAAAACTTATCCATCATGGATGTAAATCTTACGTCCATATGTAGTCGATAAAAGACCATCCAATACACATCTTACCGTGGACATCTTTATGACGTCCAAAAGGTATCCATGACGTCTTTTGGACTCTATGGATCTTAAATAGACGTCTAATAGATGTATGTGGTTGTATGGGTACCAAGCAGAAGCTCCAGTGTAGATGTGGGAGTTGTACGAATACACTCAGGGATAGCTACACAAAGCATCCTTTGAAATTTTGTTAATTCTGCTTTGGCAGTTTCGTTTCTGATTTTAAACCACCAGACCACTGAACCATAGGTAATGATGGGACAAATAATCATAGTGTAAATCCAATGAATAACTTTGGGATTTAGGCCCCAAGTTCTTCCAAATGCATTTCTACAGGACCAGAAAGCTTTTTTTGCTCTTTCAATACAAAAGTTGAAGTGCTTGTTCCAACTTAAGTTCATGTCAAAAAATACTCCTAAGAATTTAACTTCTTTGGAGCAAGTTAATTCTTGACCAAAAAAAGTGATCTTTTTCAGATTAAGATTCTTTTTCTTTGTGAAGGCTACCATAGTGGTTTTTGAGGATTTACAGAAAGGCCTTCTTTTTTACACCAAGTCTCAACTTGTTTGAGGGTGCTGGACATGATGCTGGAGATTGTTTCACCAAACTTACCCCTGACGATTATAACTAAATCATCTGCATATCCAATGGTGGTTATGCCTGGTTTTTTTAACACCTCTAGGAGGGAGTCTACAACATAAGACCATAAGATGGGTGAAAGAACCCCTCCCTGTGGACAACCAGCTTTGGCTTGGATCATCATGTTTTCACCTAAAAATGAGGCAGTGACAAATCTGTTATTGAGCAGATTTTCTATCCAAGAACAGATTGTGTCATTAACTCCCTTTCTAGCAAGAGATTGTAAAATGGTTTCAATGGGTACCTTATCAAAGGCACCTTCTATATCTAAGAAAACAGCTAAAGCAAGTTCCTTAGCCTTAAAGTTCTTTTCCAAAATGAAGGATAGGTTGTAGATCGCACTATCAGTGGATCTACCAGGTTGATATGCATATTGAGAGTCAGAAAGTGGTTTTTCCACTAAGTAAACTTCTCTAATATATCTGTCTATCAGCTTTTCAATTGCCTTTAGAAGAAAGGATGTTAAGCTGATAGGTCTAAAAGATTTAGCATCATAGTAATTATCTTTCCCTATTTTAGGAATAAAAATAACTTTTGTATGCCTCCAGGCAATAGGTATATGCCCGAAGGCTATACTTGCCCTAAAGATTCTACACAGAATTGGAGCAATGCACTGGACTCCCTCAATAAGCAGAGCCGGTACAATCCCATCCATTCCTGGTGATTTATAAGGTTTAAAGGACATTATTGCCCATCTTGTTCGATCATAAGTTATGATTCTTTTGGCAACATCCCATTTACTTCTACCACAATTTGAAGTAGGGAGTGTAAAATTAGGAGTACCCTTTATTTCGTTAGAACCTGGAAAGTGAACTCTGAACAGTTCAGACAGAGTCTCTCTCCCAGATTCTGAAAACTTACCATTTGGCAATTTAAGAGTATTTAGACAGCAGTTCCTGTCTTTAGACATTATTTTAACGAGTCTTGCAGTAGCAGACACAGTTTTAATGTCAGTGCAATAATTTCGCCAAGAATTCTTTTTAGAATTCCTGATAGCTTTATTATACGTGGTAAGTGCCAGTTTATATTTCTGCCACTCACCATTCTTTTTGGCTCTATTAAAGAGCTTTCTACATTGTCTTCGCAATTTACTTAACTCTTTAGACCACCAAGGAACTAACCTTGGAGAGCAAGTATTGCTGACATCACAATTTTGATAGTAAGCTTGGAGAATGGCATGTTGCATTTGATCAACGGCCAACTCCAAATCTGCTACCGAAGATAACTTACCGAAGTCGCCTTCCTTGATAAGATCTTCTAGATCTTTTTGTAGGAACCCCAATTGGTATTTTTTGGGTTCCTACCTACCACCTCTAGTCTGTTTGCCCCTAAAACAGAAAAGCTAATGTATTGGTGGTCAGATAAGCTTATTTCATCAGACACTTTCCAATCTTTAATAAAGTCAGCACACTTACTATTACATAAAGTGATGTCAATGACTTCTCTTCTATTTATAGTAATAAAGGTGGGTTCATTACCTCTATTAAGAATAAATAGATTATAATACAAAATGTATTCTAAAAGATCCTCACCACGTTTGTTGCAATCACTACTTCCCCACATAGTGTGGTGAGCATTAGCATCACATCCTATGATGAGTTTCTTACTCAAATTGTTATAATCTAAAAGATTAACAATTTGCTCATTGAATGTGTCTTTATCTTCAAAGGGAAGATATGAAGACATAAAGATAATTTCATCTTTGATTCCTTGCAGTAAACAGGATACTTTTACAGCAACATTATCCCCATTTAGGTAATTGACCAGAATGAGGGCATTTAATTTGTTGCTAATAGCAATACATGCTCTTGGTCTCAAACAACATTTATCATAAAATATGTTAAAACCCTGAACATGTAGGCCCAACACAGAACCATTGGAAGTCCATGGCTCTTGAATTAAAACAATATCAACCTCCCCCTAGTCATCTTCTTGCTAAGAATAGCTGAAGCTGATCGACTATGATGAAGGTTGATCTGTGCTACTTTGATGATACTTACCATTGTGGCACCCAAAGAAGCTAGGAAGAAGCACTGCCTCCCAAGTCTCCATAAGTAGGGGACTTACTTACTTGAGTTTCCTGCAAAACCTTTTCAATCTCACTCTCAGATAGAGGAGAGCTGGGTTGCAGGGTTATATCAGAACCAGAATCTAAATCTAGTTCTTCAAGGTTGGGTAATTCACTTTCCTTACTAGAAGTAGGAGAGGATTTACTTACTTGAGAGGAAGTTGCACCTTCTTGTTCAACTTCCATCTCTTCAATGCTCTGTACATCTTTCTGGTTTGGGTTCCGGAGAATTTTGAAAGTTCCCCAATCCAAACCAGTATAGGCACCATAATTTGCCTTTTTGATGGCTTCTGAGGCTTCCTTATCAACCTCGAAGATCCATCTAATAGAATGTGTCTCTACAGATTTCTGCAGAGTACGCCATTCTAAAGACTTCAACTCCGGGTTGAGTCTATTTAGCCGTTTCAGAAATATGGCAGGATCTTTGGTATGTGTGTCCCTTGTCTTAAAGGCCACCTTTACCGGTTTAGGTAGATCACTGGGATCCAGAACACTGAGCCCCTCACCACCAAACAGACTCTTGTTACCATGGAAGGATTTTTTAATCCATTCCACAGTTTCAAGGTCATCACATTGGAGAATTAGTGCCCCAGATACTAAGCTTAAGCCTCGAATCCTAGGCAGATGATTTCCTATGGGGACCTCATCTGTCCTGGTGAGAATCTCCAGCTGTATAGGGTCAATATCCTCCTTGTTAAGTTTGATGGTTGGGAAACCATCCTTCACAATAGCTGCTTTATGGCTTTTAACAGCCTGAGCAAAAGTCCCAGGTTGATGATCATCCCTGGGCTTTTTGGAGGCAGTGTTGATGGGAGAAGGGGTTGAAACCTCGGACCTAAGTCTTTTGGTGCCACCCACCTTCTGAACAGTCTCCACCTGCTCCTTTGCTTTATTACGACGCCTTAGATTGCGTCTTTGTGATTTTGTGAGACCTCCTGGTTCTCCAACTGTGGTGCCAGTGTGCTGCCTTGCGGCAACTCCACTTCCTCCAGCAGCCAGATTGCCAGTGTTCTCCTTTTTGCCGGGATTCTGTTCCTTAGGAACCGTTTCGCCGGCTGATTGGATAACACCAGAAGATGTATCCAATCCTTTATCATTTTCACTTTTTGTTTTTTTTATATTTTTTTCATCCATAACAGATCAAGGAACTGGGAGGAAAATATACGGTCACCACCTGCATGGCCTCCCTGTACAGGTGGAAGGCAAACATACAACGAGGTTTTGCCTGGTTCCTCGAGGGGCCCGTTAGCGACACCATAACCCTGGTGCCATTCATCCATCAGCACGGAGCCTAACACCTTGGATTGGGTTACCTTTCTGTATTAGCCAGGTGTATTAGCACAGCCTTCTCGCCATGGGTGACCCTACCAGGAACCCAAACTGAGTTTAGGTTCCAGACGTACATCACCTGTGCTACCTGTTTACACCCTCACACCACTTTGAGGTTACAGAATAGGATTTGTGAGGGAAAATTCCTTTTATATTACTTTCTATGTCGCAACAATTTAATTTTTAATTAACTTTCTACTAAAAGTCAACTTTTTACTTTAACTTTATCCATAAAATGTTAGGTACTTCATCTTTCGGTAACAGCTTTTTCACTTGTATATTCATCCGGTTCGTCCCTTTATAAGAACAATTTTATTTTCTCAGCGCTTCTTAATATGTTAATATTCAATTGCGTTTCTTTTTAAATCATTTTTATACCTTTAATTCTTATAATTATAATCTATGCCTTCAAAATTTAAATTATTAATAATGTTGTTGCTTATTTATAAGTTTTTTAAGCATTTTACACTTCCAGATAAGATTACATATTTTTTGTGTTTTCATTTGGGAAACTTTTGGTGTCAGCTTTTACTTTCTGTTTTTAATTGGTATTTTCTTTCGAAAGGGTCGATAACAGCTTTCTTTCGAATGATTAGCTTATTGTTGAGACTTTAAAATCTTTACACTCATGAATTTGAAACACCTTCCCCTATTCTGATGAAGGCGCAGCTTGTCCGTTTTTGGATCTTGCACCACAAAACCCAACCAACCAACTGTTCAGCTGAAAAAGAAAATGAATTACTTTTATCGTTTCTCAATACATTTGTTTTCTTTCCACACAATTATGTTTTTAATTTTTATTTTAATTATTCCATTATCATTTTATTTTTCACCTTTTATTTCTGAATGTTTCATGTGATTAGACATATTTTTCTTAGTTTTTTAAAATTTTTTCTTATTCGAGTAATTTAAGTTGTAGTATTTTTTTACTTTTTTACTTATTAAAATAACTAAATTAATTTTTAAAAAAGTAAGTTATTTTAGAATTTTTTAACATAATTTATATTATTTTTTTATTTTTTAATATAATTATTAAAAAATTCTAAAAGGGTTTACTTTTTTAAAATTAATTAGTTATTTAAATTTTACATTAATCATACATATACACAGAGAAAGAGAACAGAGCTAATATTTCTTTAAAGGGACCGTTCCTAAAAATATATATAACCGAAATATAATTGGTTTTCAAAGGATATATATATATATATATATATATATATATATATATATATATATATATATATATATATATATATATATATATATATATATATATATATATATAAAGTATTTAAATTTTCAACAAATTAATAGTATATATATTTTGCTAATTCTCTGCAGTGTTATTAAACATTCCATCTACTATTTTGAAGACCTCTACTTAATTTTTCGAAGAGAGTGTCATTCGCTTTGAAAACATGTTTAAGAGAAGTTAATTCAGAAAAATCTATTACGCTGGATTAACAAGCTAAGTTTTTTGCACACTCTGGAAAGTGGAAGTTAGCTAAAGTATTTCTCTCTCATATTTTTCCTTGAGTATTCGCTTTCCAATGTCGAAACATAATAAGGATCCAGTCTTTCTAAACAATAAATAAGGACTATTTTGGAGAAATAGACTAATAAGACTGATTGAAAGAATAACATAGTTAAAAAAAATAAGATTTTTCCAAAAAATTTCTTCGTTTAAAATATAATTTGACTCAGCACAATATAAAGGATAAATAAATTAAATTATGAGAATTTAGTGGTCAGATAACAATAATGAAATTGTTAAATATTAAAATGTACTGAAATAAAATCTGTATGCACTTAGTAAAAGGACATATAAATAAAAAAGATATTTTAAACATTGATGGTATTTCTCTGCATATATTTGTAACATTAAATTTAAGCTAAATCAAAATAAGGAAACATATCCCTTTCAATTATTTAATATCTCTTTCATGCAATTCGGAATTTATTTAGAGCCCATTGTTTTACCGAGACATTGCTGCTAATGTAAGAATGCAATACTATGCAAATTCTTAACAATTCTTACAGTGCAAATTAACTAACTTATTTTTTTAAAAGTTTATAGTTAACTTTTAAAAAATAAGTTAACAATAAACTTGCACTGACAGATGACGTGGTGTGTGATGAATGAATAGGGAAGTAACTCACTCTACAAAATTTAACATCCATTTTTTGAAAGGTATGTGTAAAAAAAAAAAAAACATAATATGAGAGAGATTATACCAATTTCAAGTAATCACTCAAATGAAGTGTTTTTATGCATGCTCATTGCATCATTGTTTTCAATTCAATTCGATTAGAAAGCATCAGTATTTTGCTGTTTATTATTTGATAAATAAGGCAACAAACGAGCATACAAAACAAGCTAAAAATTAGAATTATACATAAAGTTATAAAAATTGATATGAGACCAGTTTGGATTTCCTTACAGCCAGCCTTTAATCCTTTTCTTTATGCTAATTGTCTTTATTATCGTACGTACCATCAATCTCAAATACCAACGACGATCGAAACCGTAAACGGTATTCAACATCAACTTCATCAGGAATGAAAGTGTTATTATTAAAAGGCAGTCTTATCGATGCAAATTTAGGGGAGGAAGACATTAAATTATCGCCAAACTTTTCAGTATTTCGCTCATTTTCTGCAAGTCCAAATGACAAGTAACGACAAATGATAGCGGAAGACCTACGTAATTGGTTCAATTAATAAATGCGAAATATAAATGGTTGATAAAACAGAAGTAATTCATCATGATAATATAAGACCAGACAGAGGAAAAAGGCGAAACAATTGCAGTTGTTATGTTCCCACTGAAGCCTCTTAAATAAGGAAATTCTATGTTACATTACTCTGACAACACTGATTGAACAGAAATTAATTTATATGGTAGTATATAATAGCACATAGTGAATCCGTTAAAATAATAATAATTAATAAATTCAGCAGACAGTCTAAAAATTTACAAATTTTGTATGAAGGCATTTATTGAGCTCGGATAATTTTAAAGAAAATACATTTGTTTTTTTTATTTAATTGGAAAAATTTATTTGAAACCAATAGTAGAGAAAAAAGTTATTGAATATCATTGACCGGTATATTAATCAAGCTAGTAAATATTATCATCATTCAATAAAAAACGGCTTCATTTGTTCATTACAAACTAAGCGGTAATAAATCGGTATAATGTTTTACAATATAAAAAGTTTTACTTCTAATTAACACGCATTTTAATAAAAAAATGAATACATTATTGGTAAATAAAGAAATAAGTAATTCTCCAAAAGTATATTGTATATATTATTATAAAAACACATATTTGTGTCCCATAAAATATGAATTTGTTTCATTGTAAAATTGATTTGGTGTACTATTTCTCATTCGCGCCAATTTATAAGAGAAAATATTAAAGGTTATTGAGATTTGTGAGCAGACACTATTAAAAAAAGACGAGACCATGTCAGAATATTATAAATATGAGTTCCCAAGTAATTAATGTTTTAATTTCTGTATATCATGGGTATTTACTGTAAATTAAAAAATATTTTATCTGAATATCAATATCATGTAGGGCACAAAAAATTACACAAAATTTAAATTATCATCTATGAATTCAAAGTTCAACAATGTTAATGTTTTGTTAAGCTTGAAAAAAGTAAAACATTTCAACATATTGAAGGGAAATATCAAGTTATTTTATTAATGTTAAAATGGGACTATATATATATATATATATATATATATATATATATATATATATATATATATATATATATATATATATATATATATATATATATATATATATATATATATATATATGTATATATACACATATATACCATGTATTTTGAAAATGGATACTTAAAGCAAAATATGATAAACAATTTTCGTTATAATATATAAACAATAGAAACGTACTACATTTTCTATTATCATGAAAAATATTCTAATGAAAGATCAAAGACTATATTTACAAAAACTTAATGTTTTATATTAAAAGTTAGTAAAATCCTCCATAAGTACGTTTAA
The DNA here is from genome assembly GCA_037975125.1 of Latrodectus hesperus. Lineage (NCBI taxonomy): Eukaryota > Metazoa > Arthropoda > Arachnida > Araneae > Theridiidae > Latrodectus > Latrodectus hesperus. The sequence goes on from CM075857.1 coordinate 91,699,542, forward strand.
AATAATACACATTTTTTTGTAAAACTTTTAATGTTTAATATTTGCTTTTGTTTAAATACTTAAAGTATTTTTGCTTTTAATGAATTTCTTCGGTCGAAAGCAGAAGAGTTCCATATAAGCCTTTCTATATTCATCACTCATCACTACATATATAACAGGGTTGATAATATTTGAAAAATAAACACCCAGATATCCGAATATATTTAGAACAGGTAGATCATCTTCTTTCCTGAAGATCTTCACAAATGATACTGGGAAGTAGCACAAGAGAAAAGTTATAAAAATGACAAGCATCACTTTCAAAACTTTTAATTCAGTTTTCTTTATTTTATCTGGGGACATATGCGCTGGCATTTCTGAGTGTCTGTAATCTTTCCGGAACACTCCCATCTTAGACGAGAAGGTAACTGAATTTGTCACTGCCGATGATTTCCGAACGTCGCTTCGTATTTGTTTTGATGTTTTCCGCACCACCCAGAAGACTCTGGAGTAACAGATGATGAACACCAATGATGGTAGTGCAAATGCAATGATGTACATGTACATCTTTGGTGATTTGCCATTGACTTTCAAAATACTGCACGTTCCCACTTTAGGATCATAGCCGAATCTCCCCCACACTTCAAGAAGAGGTGACAACAACAACAGTAAGGCTGATAGCCACATCAAGAAAATCATGATGCCCACATTTCGTGGCTTGTACATGTCACGATACAATGATGGATGTACGACTAGTATGTACCTGTTTACCGTGATGGCTATGACACTGAAAAGTGACACCGCCCCGTTGGAATAGCGGATTAGTGGGAACAACTTACAGAGGACATCTCCATAGTTCCAGTCGCGTTCCAGAAATGTCAGAGCGGAAAGTGGCATGGAAAAACAACAGAATAGTAAGTCTGCAACACAGAGGTTTACAATGAATGCTGTCGTGGCATTCCGGAGCTTTTTAGACTTAGACAAAGCCAAGATGGAAATGAAATTTCCTACTATCCCTAATATTGCAAATGCTATGAAACAAGCAGCGGCAAAGTCCATCAGTTCCGAAGGGTATTTGAAGAATACAGTATCATTACCGTGAGTTGCAAACTGTTCCAAATGCTGGCTGAAATCATTTGTTCTATTTGTTCTTCTCACTTCTGTCCAGATACTATTAGCATCAGTGTCAACAAATTTCTTCATTATGAGATTATTTGCTTGCATTTTTTGAAAGCTGAAATTAAAATAAAATGTTGTGAATTTCAGTTCATTTCTTGAATAATTTATTAATATAATAACAAAATAATGCATAAAACACAGTAATATAATAAAAGAGGATGATAGGGTTATAGAATAGTGATTTCGTAAGGAAATATTAATATTATTTCATTAAAATAAATAAGCATTATATGGAAAAGAAAAAATATTGCACTCAACAAAATAAATATAAGCATCTCCAGGAATATTCTTTTGTCACCAGTTGTGGTGACTACAATTCAGGAAATTACTAATAATGCGTAGAAAACATTGATCACGAATGAAGTGATAAGAGAACATGAAATCAATTAAATTCGATTTTGGATAAGGGTGGGTCATATTTTTATCTTTTTATACCATCATTTGGATAGATGTCATAAATATTAAATATTATCAGAATGGACTTCTTGGTTGGAGCTACAAAGCTATAAAAATAGGATTACTATTGCATTTCTGCCTTCTTCGTGATCATTTATCAGGAGAGATGTTTAAGTGCTTAATCGTAAAAAGTCTGCATCCCCATTACACCAATTATTTACTAAATTAATATCTTCAGAAGTCTTTGGATATTATCGAATCTTTCTTTACATGTTTGTAGATCAGATTTCTAATATTTTATTGTTTACTTAAACTAAAAAGCATTTTAAATATTTGCGGAAAATTTTATGCAAAAGATTTATTGATAAGGAAAAAAACTATTTATATTGTTCTTAAATGAAAAGGCATTCTTCAATTTAAATGGCCAATTTTTATTAAAAATAAAAAATCATTGATCATATTTTTAATTAATTTAAATAAATTTAAATAACTTGAGGGAAACAATTTTTTTTCAACATTCGGAATAGGAAGCTTAAGTGGAATAAAAGTGATTAATCACAACTTATTCAGGAAATATTTATTATTAACTTGTAGTGAGATTACTTAGAGTTTTTATTATTAGGAATTTTATTAAAAATAACCGTTTGAAATCATTAATACATTCTATAAACTATGAATTTAAAAATGAATTTGAACCTCAGTTAAAAGTGTGTATTAAATATTTGAATTTAACAGATGGCAACCAATTTTTGTAAGCTATAGATTAAGCATACGACAAAATAGAGGTAAACTATATAGGTTTAAATATTTAAAATTAATTAAACAAGGAAGGTATTTAATGCTAAAATTCAATAGATTTAAAGTACAGTTTTTCATGCGATTCAATCAATATATTCTGCAACCAAAAGAAATTAATTGTTAAAATTTATTAAATTCATCTTAAAAAATTTAGGCTTCAATTAAAATTTATTATGTAAAATAATGTGAGAATGAAATAATATCGGACATGAAACAATTTATGTTTTTTTTAAATTTACAACATGCTTCATATTGTTTTTATTTAGTTTATTATCTTTTACAATAATAATTATATTATGCACTAAAAATGAAAAAAAATTTCTTTTGTACTAAAAAGGTAAATTAAATAAAAAAAAACTTGTTATATATATAAATTTGTAGAATACTGCACAAACTTATTTACTGTAAATTTGTGAATGATGCTGTCTCCGATATTCTATAAATAGGGTTGATAAATGTACTTAAAGAACAGTTGTGCATCATTTGTGGCATTCCACTTAATTAAAATTTATGAAATATTTTAATCACTAAATTATTAATCATATTAAAATTTTTTACACTTTACTTTAAAAAATTAATAATGATTATAATTCATAAATAATATGAAATTTAAGAACAATAAATACCGATTGTTTAAGTTTTGAAGTTATTGTATATAGTTCTATAGAGTGGAAAAGTTTATTAAAAATTATTAATAAGAAAAATGTAGGCCTTCTTTATGCGAATTGTGCCTCGATGGATGAAATGGTTCTCTCATTTCAAGAGTTCAGAAAAATAAATAAATAAAATTTGGAAATTAATGTTTCTACGTTGTCTCAACATGAAATATATCATAACTAATGAAAAACTGCCTTTACAACGGACAAAAGTGAACGTATGCCAGTGGATGGAGAAATTATCTACTAATGTGTAACCGTCTTCTCATCATGATAGTACTTGGCTGGGTCAAGTATAGAACCCGTTACCTTTCATACGATAGTGACATTTACCTTACAAGCCTACTGCACTTCTCATTCTAGATGATTTGTGGAATTCTTCTTTGCGAATAAAATATATTTTTTAATATGCTTATTCATCATGAAAATGAAAATCATTATAAGTTATATAATGTAAAATTATATAATGTTTAAATGTAACTAACCATATGTATTTAAATATAAAGTATATAAAGTATCAGTGATTTAAGCATTTTACAGTCATTCTCTAAATGTATAATATTTATCCGGACAGTTAAAAAGACAAATTAGACAATAAAAAAGGTAAATATATAAGAGGTACTTTTTTAAATACTTGACAGATCTCATACATATTTTCTCATTCCTCAGAACTGATCTAGTTTATAAAGAATTTACTGCTACAACAGGAAGTCGAAAATAAATAGGTTCGATTTCCGTTTTGAGTGTAAATGTAATGATTCGGAAGAGATTTTGAATAGGTTCAATTACATCATCCTTGAAGTGTAAAAAATACTTATATAGCGACCAACAAATGAAGATAAGATTACAATTACAAAGATAAATTTTGTCCTACTTAGTTGCAAAATCTCAAAACATTGTGCATGTATTTAAATATTTGAGAATATAATGTAATATAAATCAACAAATACAATATGTAAGCTAAAATACAGCAAATTAAAGTTCATTAAATCATTAAAATACAATGGTAACAAATATATATTCTTGGCAGTCTAACCAGCACGAGAACAGCTGAAGATAGAAGTGCTAATATAAATAAGATACACTCTGATGTATATTATATAAAATTTATATATATATATATATATATATATATATATATATATATATATATATATATATATATATATATATATATATATATATATATATATATATATATATATATATATATATGTATATATATATATATATATATATATATATATATATATATATATATATATATGTGGGGGACGGCGTCTAGGGGTAATGATGTATTTAAAAAGAGATGATGGGCCATAATTGAAACAAAATTAATTTATTAAAGAAAGTATTAAAATATTATTAAGAACTATTAGGTTATATCTAACTTACTATTTACAATATTTACATGTTTAAAAGAAATAAGTAGACAGCAGCATCATGGCTGACTTACTAACTGCGTAGTAGTTTCTTTGTCTCCATTTCGGGAGAAAACAAATTCGCGGCCTATCCTCTCGGAGTTCAATTAGCAGAGTGCCTTACTTTCACAGATGTTTCTCTTACATCTACAATCAACACGAGTCTGCTCGATGCTGCCATCTATTGACATATGTTATTACGAAAATATAATCCTACAGACTCGGCCATCCTGCAAATCACTGGCCTCAGTGATTATCATAATTTCAAACAATTACAAAATGAGACAATGATAAAAATGAAATATTTTCACAAGTATAATAATTAAAATATAAGCAAGTTAAAGTCTCTATTGCTATAAGCAAAAATGTTCATTATATTAATCTAAATTGAAAATATCATCTGCAAATGGCTAATATTTTATATTTACCAAAAGGAAAAAAATACAAAAGTAACATTAAAATAAGACTCACATTATACAATAAAATTCTATAAATGATAACTGCTTATTTTTCACCCTGGCGAATAAAATTTCATTAAATCCGCGGATGAGGTTGTTCGGTTAGGACCTTCATGAGAACCTATTTTTTCTAACTCATACCTATCCTTAGCATTTGCTTTGACTACTCGGTATGGTCCTAAAACTTAGGTCTTAGTTTTAAACCTGTCCCGAATTGTGTCCTTTGAATAACCACCAAGTCTCCTTTCTGGTACACTGGGGCTTTCTTGCGTTTCTTATCGTACGTCTTCTTGTTCTCTGCCTGGATCTTTTGGATGTTTCTTTTCGCATCTTGCCGTAATAGATTTCTCTGTTCTTGCAATTCTTCCATTACTTCTTCCATTAGTAAGTTTCGTATGTGAATGTCTTCTTTATTTCTCATTGTTATACCAACTAATAATTCAAATGGAGACCATTTTGTACTTCGGCTGGTGGTGCTGTTAAGGATTCGCTGCAATTTATCCACGAACTTGTACCATTTAGTGGGATCTTCAATTGATAGTTTAGTCAAAACGGGTATAAGAGTACGATGAACTCTCTCAACTTGACCGTTTCCACGAGGTACTCCGGTGGCAATTTGGAGATGTTGTATATCCTCTTCTGTGCAATAATCACTAAATGCTTTGGAGGTGAATGCTGAACCTCTGTCCGTTATTATCCTTCTAGGATTACCGAATGTCTTTTGTTGTAGTTTTAATTTTTCAAGAGCATCTTCTGCTGAAGTTGATTTGACAGGGTAAAGCCAAGTGAATTTGGTAAACGCATCTACGATGGTGAGAATATGCTGATAGCTTTTGTTGGTTGATGGCAAAGGACCAATAAAATCAACGTGATAAGTACTTAAAGGTACATCTTCTTTTGGAATAGGATTTAGAAATCCTTCTTTTTTACCACTCTTTTTGTTTGACAATATACAAGGTACACAATTTAAAATTACGTTTTGTATTCGTTTATCCATATTAGGTATGAAAAATTCTCGTTTGATTATTTCCTTCGTCTTCGCAGTTGAAAAATGTCCCTCTTCATGAGCCGCTTTGATGACCCCTGTCTGCATGGCCTCTGGTACAACGATTAGTTCTCGACCATTTACATATTTGTACAGAATGTCGTTTTTAAGGAAAAAATCTGAAGTGTCGTTGCAATCGATTAAGGACTTCCAACTTTGGATGTTTTCGTCATTCTGCTGGGCTAATTTCAGTTTTGCAGTAATAGTGTCATTCGTAATAATGGAAACTGGATATCTGCTCAAAGCATCTACATGTTGCATTCTTTCACCCGGTCTATGTATAATTTCGTAGTCAAATTCTTCTAATAGTAGGGCCCATCTTGCTACTCGAGTTATTAAATCTTTCTTATCCATTGTTTTTTGAAATGCTGAACAGTCCGTTACAATTTTGAAATGATTACCTAACAAATAAGTTCTAAATTTCTTTAAAGCGTTAACTATAGCAAGGACTTCTAGTTCGTAACTACTATATTTCTCTTCCGCTGGAGTTGTTTTTTTTGACATATACTGAATAGGATGTAATTTTCCGTCATCACTTTTCTGTAATAAAACGGCGCCATATCCGTGCTGGCTTGCATCCGTATGTAATTCTGTTGGTTTTCCTTGTGCGAAAATTTTTAGAACTGGACTTTCGGTTAATAAACTTTTCAAATGATCAAATGCTTTAATTTGAGGTTGTTCAAATACAAAAGAATTTTCTTTTTTCATCAGGTCGCTTAAAGGTTTGGCTATTTTGGAATATGATGGAATAAATTTACGGAAATAACCGGTCAATCCCAAGAAACTTTGAACTTGTTTTACTGTTGTTGGTACTGGAAACTTCTTGACAGCTAGAGTTTTTGCAACTGAAGGGCGAATAGTTCCATTTTCGATAATGTGACCTAAAAATTCTACTTTTCGTTTTAAAAATTGGCATTTCTTGAATTTTATTTCTAAACCATATTTCGATGCAGTTTCAAATACCTTTTTAAGTTTTTCTAGACCTTCCTTTTCATCTTTCGATGGGATTATCAAATCGTCCATGTAAATTATAACGATGCCTTTCCTCATGAGTTCTCGAAATATGCTGTACACATATCTTTGAAATACGCTCGGACTGGTACTGAGACCGAATGGTACTTTATTGAATTCAAATTGTCCATCTGGAACAACAAAAGAAGTGAATTTTCGACAATCTTCATCTACATCAACGTGAAAAAATCCATTTTTCAAATCTAATGTAGTATATACATTTGCTTCCTGGAGTTTATCTAAAACGTCTTCTATTAACGGCAATGGAAACCTATCTTTAACCAATTTTCGATTTAGTTTTCTATAATCAATGCATAATCTATTAGTACCATCTTTCTTTTTAACTAACACAATTGGACTTGCATATTCCGATGAGCTTGTTCTTATTATTCCTTGTTCTAACCATTCGTCGATTTGCTGATTTACTGCTTTATTTTCTGGAAACGATAAACGGCGAGCATGTTGATAAACTGGTATGTCATCTTTTAAGATAATTCTCATAGAGACGTCTGTTTTTTCGGTCTTCTTTGGTTCATAGTTCGAAATTAATTTCAACAATTCTTGCTTTATTCGTCGGTCTTTAATATTTTCCAAATCGATTTCATCGTCTGTTTTTACTTCGCTTACCGGTGAATTTATTAACCAAGTATTTTCACGTTTATGAACTTTAGTACCTTCTTTGGTAAATTCAAGTGAAGCGTGTTCTAGAATATCTGCACCTATGATAGCTTGAAAATTTAGACGAGATTTCGGTACTACGTGCCACATAAGAGTGTATTTTTCTTCGTCTATCTCCACTTCCTGTTGGAATGAACCTTTGGTTTCTACCTGACCTCCTAAACCTGACAGCATTATTGTTTTATGTGTAAGCTCTGAGGGTTTGACAATTCCTCTACTCAAATCTTCGCGTATGAGTGAGACCGAACTTCCAGTATCGATGAGAGCTTGAAAACTTTTTTCTTTCATAATTATGCATTTTGTCTTCATTCCTCCTTTAAGGGTAAATGAGCAGTTCTGCACAGGCGGAGTAGTAGGCTTATTTTTGCCGCGTTTGGGACAATTTATGGCATAATGTCCTGGTGCTTTGCAATGGCTGCAGTAAATAACTTTCGTTTTTTCGGCGTATCTATTACGATGATCTAAATTAAACGATCTTTTCTCGAATCTGTCATTTCGTGAATATTCTGCCTTTGGCGAATTGTATTCAAAATTTCTCGTTCCTTTAATATCATATCTACTCTTAAATGGTGAATAGCTTGATTTCGGTTTCAGAGTTCTTCGAACATCTTCATATTCTTCGAATCTCTTCGCCAGTTCCGTCGGTGTGTTTATCTTGGACCATTCATCTATGAGGTGTTCTTGAATTTCAGGAGGTGCTTTTCGTTTCATCTGATCTGTTATGATCAGATCGCGTAACTCATCATAAGTCGATATTTTTAACCCTAGTGTCCACCCGTCAAAGTAAGTTTGCAGTTCATGGTGAAAATCTTCCCATGTTCTTTCGGCGTTCTTCTGATGAGACATAAATAACTGGCGTAGCTTTTCCGGAGATAATTTAAATCTTTTTAACAGTAAGTCTTTGACGTGGTCATAATCGTTGGCTTGGTCCGCCGGCTCCCTTGCAATCATATGGGCTACCTCAATGGGTATTAGACCTAGAAGCTTCTGCACCCAATTTTGTTTCGGTAAAAACGTTAGTTCTGCATGTCGCTCGAAAAGGGTTAAGTTGAGACTAATGTCGTCTTTCATATTGAATTTGTGAAAATTCTCGTACACGGGCTTATTTGACGATGAAATATTTATCGCTGGATTTTCCGGAATTATATTTTGTTGGACTTGAATTCGTAATTTCTCGAGTTCGTGCGCTTCTCGACGCTTTTGGTCTTCACGCTCTTCTTGGCGAATTTTGTTTGCTCTTTCTTCGGTTTCACGAAGCATTTTTTCTTCTTTTTCTGCAATCTCACGACGTGTCCGTTCTTCTTTCTCTGCGGTTTCACGACGTGTTCGTTCTTCGGTGATGCTAATTAACAACATTTTCGTATCTTCTTCTACGTAACCAGGGTCAGTTATGATAAGTTCTTTAAGTTTTGGCTTTGTCGTGGGTGTATCTACAGTTAGACCTAACTCACCTGCTAATTCTATTAAATCTTCTTTTTTGTACTGTAGTAAATACGCCATTTTAGTGGTCATTCAGAGAATCAATTAATTTGCTTTTTAACAAAATAAAACCTTTTACTTATTTAGAAAGTGCTTAGATCAATTTTAGTTTGAAACCTTTCAAAATAATTCAAATATAAAAAATAAAATGCAATATAGTATATAATTTCTTAATATAAAATAATCAATTACCTGAAAATTCTGGCACTGAAAATATATAAATGCACTGAGAATGAAAATATAAAAACAAACTATCTTGGATTTTGTTTAAAAATGAAAAATAATTTAACACAGTATACAATATATATAAAATAATAATATGCTATTAATATTTATGCATGCACCTTTAGTGGTCATTCAGAGAATCAATTAATTTGCTTTTTAACAAAATAAAACCTTTTACTTATTTAGAAAGTGCTTAGATCAATTTTAGTTTGAAACCTTTCAAAATAATTCAAATATAAAAAATAAAATGCAATATAGTATATAATTTCTTAATATAAAATAATCAATTACCTGAAAATTCTGGCACTGAAAATATATAAATGCACTGAGAATGAAAATATAAAAACAAACTATCTTGGATTTTGTTTAAAAATGAAAAATAATTTAACACAGTATACAATATATATAAAATAATAATATGCTATTAATATTTATGCATGCACCAAAATTTCATTGCATTTCTTTCTTATTTTTATATGAAGGCTTTAAAATATAAGTGAAAATAAAACTGAAAGATATAAGCATAAAATATGTTTCACCACAAATAAATAAAATAAAATAATCTCTCTTGAATACCAAAAAAATAAAATTAATGCAGTAAGAGAATCGGTTGTTTTGAAAAATGGAATCATTAACAGACAGAAATATTATCAAGAAACTTAAATCACTTGAACGAAACGTTGCATCTGGACGATTGCCAAATCATTAGTCACTCAAATTTGAAAATAAACTCTTGCACTGGTATTGCTATAAAAAATAGATCGTAGTTCTGAGTCAGCAAAAATGCAATAAATTGAAAGAGGATTATAAATGTATGGGTAAAACTGTTAGATACGTTTGAATTGTTAAATATTGGAGCTGATTCTTGATTTTATCACACACATTGAACTGAACGCGCACAAACACAAATTTCACTTGAAGCACACTTTTTTGATGATGTTCTCGATGATGTATTTCGACGGTATTTTCGGAGAATTTTTTTTCGGCACTCACCACTCGCTAACGTAGGTGTGGTTTTTCTTTCGTAGCTCGATTCGTAGATTTTTATCGCTGGTTTTTCACTAGGTCGAAACTTTGCTGGGATGATTTGCTTTTGACGCGATTCGTTGGGTTTCGCTGGAGACACGCTTTCTATTCGATGAAATTCGCTGGAAATTCGCAGGAGAACCGGTGTTGAGGAATTGGGAGCGCTTCGCGATCAGTTGTCGCGCGGTTGACTCTCAATTTGCAGGATTGTTGCTCGATGAGTTGTGTCGCCGGATTGTCGCTGGATCTCAGAGATTGTGGTTTCGCTGGATCGTCGCTGGGTCTCAGAGATTGCGGTTTCGATGTTTCGCTGGATTCGATGTGGCTCTGCTTCGGAGATTCTCGTAGTTAAATTCGCTGGTTCCGGAGCTGTTTGTCGATTTTGCTCTGCCCAGTAGCTTTGTCCAGTGGCTCTGCCCAGTAGCTTTGTCCAGTGGCTCTGCCCAGTACTGGGTATTCGATGAAGATAATTCGATGAAAACTCCGAGAGGTTAAAATTTTAAAATTATAATTCAAAATTAAATTTTATCTGAAATTCAGATCTCGGCCTGAACCCCCAAAATTTGTGGGGGACGGCGTCTAGGGGTAATGATGTATTTAAAAAGAGATGATGGGCCATAATTGAAACAAAATTAATTTATTAAAGAAAGTATTAAAATATTATTAAGAACTATTAGGTTATATCTAACTTACTATTTACAATATTTACATGTTTAAAAGAAATAAGTAGACAGCAGCATCATGGCTGACTTACTAACTGCGTAGTAGTTTCTTTGTCTCCATTTCGGGAGAAAACAAATTCGCGGCCTATCCTCTCGGAGTTCAATTAGCAGAGTGCCTTACTTTCACAGATGTTTCTCTTACATCTACAATCAACACGAGTCTGCTCGATGCTGCCATCTATTGACATATGTTATTACGAAAATATAATCCTACATATATATATATATATATATATATATATATATATATATATATATATATATATATATATATATATATATATATATATATATATATATATATATATGTATGTATATATATATATATATATATATATATATATATATATATATATATATATATATATATATATATATATATATATATATATATATATATATATATATATATATATATATATATATATATATATATATATATATATATAACAATGGAAAATTCTGAAAAAAATCAATGACAAGAATAATAAAACTTTGCAATACAAAGAATAGGAAAAAAGCATGAAGACCACGTCTTTGTCAAGAGGGAGATAGCGGCTATGGAAATCATCAAAACACTTTTTTCTGATAAGCATGCAGGATATATGTCTAATAATTTTCGCGCAGCTCCCCCAAAGGGTGTAAAAGACAGATATTTATATCAAAAAATTAAAGTAAACAGTATATCAAAGTAATGTACACAAATTAGAAAAAGGAAACAACAAATCATTACAGTATAAAGAACATCAATACCAGCACATCAAAACCATTTATTAAATTGGAATGAAGGCAAAAGTAATTTGGAAACTTATGATGTATGTTCAAAAAATTTAAAATAGTTTAGAAACCATGATGTAAACTCCAAAGTTAATGTATATTTATCGTAAAAATAGGTGTTTTTAGGATTCTTCTAGAAGCTTCAATGCTTGAGTGACTTTTTGTAGTTGTAACAACCACGCATACGATTCCATGTTTCAAACATTGCTTGAAATAAAATTGACAAAATATCATTATTTTTAAGGTAATGATTAATCGTTTTATTTGATTTTTAATGAGTTTATAATTATTGCAAATTTTGCAGATGCGATTTAATCTTAAGTATATCTACAAATTTTAAAAGAAATATTAGAATTCCTATAAACTAATTTATCAACTTTAAAATTAAAATCATTATTTTTGTCAAAAACATCGATATAAGTAATCGAATCCTCAATATTGATGAACAAATTGGTATTGGAACAAAATTTAGTACTATTGTTAAAAATATTAGTTTTAATAAGTTTTTTTCTCTCCTACGTCAGGAATTGGCCGCACCGGCCATTTTCCTTCTAGCAGCCCAATACAAAGTAGCCTTCATATGATAATTGTCAAGCATAAGCGAATTAACGTTGTCCAGAGATGGGAAACGGTCAAATGACTAAAATTCATTGCCTCTCCTGTGAAACACAGGGGGCAGTCGGGGGAGTTAAAAACGCCAAGTTTTAATTAGTGAAAATTCATAAAGAAATAAATTAAATAAAAATATCACTAAAATTTCAATTATAGAAAACAATAAAATTGTAATGCAACGAAAAGCAAAAGGATACTTACTGATCAATAAAACTTGTTTTCAATAATATTATCAATATTAAAATTAATTTTTCAATATTATTATTTAAACATTTCTATAAGTATACGTCTTTCAAGTAAGATGTGCATAAAGAAAACTAAAAATGATATTTGTAAAATGTTAGCATAATTTCTATAAAGTTATTAAATTTAATTTATTTTAAATTTAATTAAATTTGATTTATTAATCATTGACTGCATAGTAAGAATATAGCATAAACAATACATAAATATATGTGAACAGATACACGTGCATGCCAATATGCGTATATGTATTAACTATTATCAATGCGATTTCAAAAATAGAAACATTAATTTAATAGCTTACTTTGCTCAGGACCTTGGTGAACCATCAGCTAATCCATTCTCATTTGAATACAAATGCACTTCGTTTAAAAATGAATCAGATTTATCACTAGTTAATATCAAAAGAAAATTGACATTTATATTTATTTTTGTAAAAGAAAGACGGTCTTTGACTAAGAGCCGACAACATTAACTTCCTTGTTTTGATTTCCCGCCGGAAAACTCGGATGTAATTTCCTTTCCCTTGTCCCACGTCATGTTCCAAGCAGGTACAGGATTTCTCCAAAGAGAAACTAATAGAAACTGAATTAATGGGAAAGCTGATGTCATTAACTTGGTCTTGTTTCGTGCACGACTGATTTTGTATGAAATCGCATCTAGAATATGTTTCACTAACGTTTGGACAACAAAATATTCTGTAAATCTAGAAATTTGATTAAAAGTTATTTCGACATTTATTCTGCAGTTTTACACAGCATGTTATATTTGAAAAAGGAAGAATTTAATTTAGTAATAACAAAACGTTTTAGCAATAACATTAACGGATTAAAGTCGCTCTATCTCAACACCAAAATTTTGGCGATGAGATTTTTTTCATCTTATTCTCGTCTCTAAAGATTTTTTTTTATTTTTCATTTTGAAGAGTGAATTAAATTTCAGAATAACGATAATACTTTATTAGTGGACTGATTGGTACAAATGTTAAAGCTTTTATATATGAATAGTTGCCAAATAGAATAAATAAAAATTTAAATAATAAAATTATTATTGGCATTTTTAAATTACAAATGCAGTATACAGCATTAGTTTAACACTTCCGAACTTGCTTAAAGAGGAGATTTAGAATATTTATGTGTTGCCAATTTCACAAAGATTAGCTGTAAAGATAAGAAAATGTTTTCAAATAAAATGAATTTTAAACTGGAATAAACATTTTTCAAATAAGAATATTTTGTGGTTTGTTTTGATTCTTTGGTCTCTTTATAAACACTTAGACTAATTCTGTTTATATAACAAACATAATTCTAATAAAATTCATGTATGCACTTAATATAAAATAAATATTCACAAAGTGAACAAATAAATTTTGTTGAAGATATCTTATTAAAATTAATAGAATAGAGAGAAATAAAGAATGAAAGCATAACGGGAAATTACTTTCACATTTTAAATAACTGAAAACTGCTTTCTTTCCTCAGTAACAATGAACATTGTTACCGGTGAATTTTCACAGTATTGGTTTATAGGTGCAGAGTACAATTATACAAATTAATATCAAAAGAAGTAGTTTAGCTTATTTCTCAAATAATTTAAGAAATCTTAAATTCAACAACATTATGCTTTAATAACTTTCTGTTAAAATAAATTATTCATACCTAAATTGTTAAGAAAAAATCTCCTTTAGATTACTTTTATTAAATTATTTCGTTAAATAATTAGTAATAACAAGTGATAACGTAAAACATTGAATATCATAGTATACTCAAAATATCATAGAATACTCAAAATAAAATATAGACAAATAACCCTAATTTTAAATTTATTTCATATTTTTATTGATTGCAAGTCATTAACTTATTCCAAATTAAATTAAATTAAATCTTAAAAGCCTCGAGAATGTGATTAAAATAATCAAAACTGATTTAATATTTTAGCCAAATTTGAAAAGTTGCTTTTATATTTCTTGTTTCTTTCTTTTTTTAAACCCAGTGGTACAATGACTAAAAAAATGTTGTAGTCTGGTATTAAAATATTATCTAAGCAAAATAGTTTTTTTACCTTATAAAATCTGTTCTTCAAATTAAAACTGGTTATAAATTAATTTTTAACGAGACTGTTATTGACATTTGGAAAAAATACAAAATTATTCTATGAAATACCTTTCAATTTATAATATATTGCATTGATATTTCATTTGATAATATTGCAAGGCCTTTAAGAACTAATTCTTTACATTTACAATCTTTTTATTCTCCAGAATTTTAAAGAAAATCAAATTTTAAATTAATCTGAAAAACCTAAATTTGTGTACTAATATATGTCATACATGCAAATATTTGAAAAAGAAAACAAAATGCGAATTTTAGTACATAGAAATTATACCGTACAATGTTATAAATGCACACACACATGTATACTTATAAAAAATCTCTTCAGTATTTTTTTAGCTAGTTAATAATTCAGTACAGAGAATCGGAGGAACTGTTTTTTGTACAATTTAAGATTGTACAAAATATTTTAATTTTTAATATTTTCTGAAAATGCACTACTTGTAGCACAAAAAATATATAATATTTTTTCAGGTACTAAAGTTCTTGTGTAATACATATTATTTTTTAATTTAAGATAGATTTGTTTTAATACTACGCCTTGAATGAATTTTGATTTGTTTAGATATTTTGTCTAGCTGTGTATTTTGCCTTTATAATAAACTCTTATTTCTGATTGATATAGAATACAATTTGTTTGGATATTTTATCAATATTAGTTCCAATTTATTTATGTATTATATCTAGTATTTATGTATTATATCTGGTGCAGTTTCATATAATATCTGATGTACTAATTCTAATTCATTTAAATAATAAACAAACAAGTTTTATACAATATACTCAATATAATCTGATTCGGAAAGATGATTAACTATGATTTTACCTCTGATTTCTTTCAATATTACATCTTATATTATTCCTAATTCGTTCAAGTATTAATCAAACTGATTTTATACAAAAAAATTTATCAATATAAATGAATTACAGCGAAGCATGAGACATTGATAAATCATGAAGTGTTTTTAAACACAACTGAAAACTTAAAAAGGTATTGTTTTTAGAGTAACCACATTATTATTATTGAAAATGATGCAATACTAAAATGCAAATATTTCCCATACTTTGAAGATTGCTAAGAAAGAAGAGATTGCTAAGAAAAAATATTGATGACTTCAAGCAAAAGTTATCAACATTTTTCGTTTGTATTTATTTTTTATGCTTTGAGGAATATTCCCAAATTTTTCTTGTTACAATTAAATATATATATATATATATATATATATATATATATATATATATATATATATATATATATATATATATATATATATATATATATATATATATATATATAACTTCATATATATATATATATATATATATACATATATATATATATATATATATATATATATATATATATATATATATATATATATATATATATATATATATATATATATATATATATATATATATGAAGATACAACTTCATTTAGAAGATAAATTTATTTCATGAACATTTCTATACATATATACATAGTGGTACTGGTCTGTAGCTTATTGTTAAAGAGTTTGGAATATACTCATTCATCAATAAGCGCTTTGTAATTTTGAACTGTGGTCAAGTTCCCCAAACACAGAGCTACAGCAACCCAATGTGGGAGAATATGGTCACATTCCCAACCACTACACGTGGCAAATGATGCTTCACTTTGCTGCTTTTAACGGAAAACCGTCTGGTACTTTTCCGCCACTGGACCTCTAATATAAATATATATATATATATATTTACAAGTTCAGAATAAGCTATATATATATATATATATATATATATATATATATATATATATATATATATATATATATATATATATATATATATATATATATATATATATATAAATTATTGCAAACCACTATTTCTTGTTTTAATTATTAATTTAAATCAAAAATAAAACACTTTTACTCATATAAATGAAAGTCTAAATATTTGGAAATTAACGCTTTCTTTGGAAAATACAAATATTGTTTATAATACAGTATCATTAAAGATGATCACGGCAGCATTCTTATAGGATAATAATCTCTGCATTGTTTATTAGTATCACTTCAGAAATCACAAAATGATAAAAATAATCTCAATTTAATTTATTAATTAATTAGTTATTGTTCAGTAATTCATGTAGCATTACGAATTGCTTAAGAAATTCTGTAAATATAAATATTACCTATTTCTTCTACATATATCTTTCTTTCTTGTTCTAAGAATTAAATTATTAAACTAAAATCAGAAATAAAACTCTTACAAATTTTAAATGTATAAGTCGTCTAAATGTTTAACAAAACATTCTCTTTAAGAAACAAAAATTATGATAATAATATATTATCATTAAAAGATGATCACTGTATTCGTTTCTTTATGTCAATGTCTAAGCAATTTGTAATTACTATATATTCAGAAATAACAAAATAAAAAATAGTCTTAATTTTATTAATTAATTTTTTTCAGTAATTCCTTCAGCATTATTAATTTCTTAAAACATTCTAAATATTTACTGATTTACTCTGAGATTTCACATACAAATTTGCTCTTATATCATTTATGCTTGTTCTTTCTTATGAGACACTAGAAATTTCAAAAATTCTGGCATAAAATTGCGGGTGTTTATAATCCTTTGCTTTCTGATTCTAAGTTTGAATTTAATATACAAGGTTACTAGATTAACTAGGCATCATATATAAATTTAAATAAAACATTACTTACTGACTTAAGAGATTCACGGGAATGTCTACTCTTCTCCCAGATATTAACTTTTTCTCAAAAAGTTATGTTTACAAAATCAGGAATAAATCACGGAAAGCTGAAAATTTATTTATTTTGTTCATCAGCTGTTTTTGTCATATAAAATAATTTTTTTCATATTAAAGTTTTTGGGTATCATTCAAAAACTCAATGGCGATTCCAAAATATTACAAACTGACATCTAGCTTATTCTGAACTTGTTCTACGTCTGCTCTTTTAACCGCCAAAAGTACATATTATCAGTGTTCTTATCAGCTCACTTTATTTACATACTTGATATAGAAACTGAAAGCTAATTGAGGGAAATGTTTAAAATATGTAGATTTCAATATTCTTTAAAATATTGATTAAGATGCATTTTACTCATAATAGCTTAAATGAAATAAATAAAACAGTTAGTAACATATGTAATTATATTTCTTTAATACATGACTTAAATATCTGATACTAAAAATTAATTTTTGGCAAGTTAATAAGTATCATTTATTTTCGAATCAAATAGGGATATAATATAAAATAAAAATGTTATTTTAATCTGTTATTTTACTATTTATGTCAGAAAAAGTCCTAATATCATCATAGAAAATATTATATATTTATATATCTTAATGTAAAAATATGAAGATATATAAATATATAATATTTATTAGCAAGTTTATCTAATAAGTTATTTTGAGAATAAGACATTGAACATTTACGAAGAATATTTTTAACAGGACTTATAAGGCCAGAAAGAGTGTTTAAAACTTATAACCGAAGTTTAAAACATACTCAGTTTATAATCGCATTTGTGATCATTTAGGTTGTGAAACACTGATGTTAAACTCAGTAAATATGGATTGTCAAAATAATTTCATATACCTCATCGGGTTCCAGATTATTTCTAACAATAATGCATCCTATTTGTTATAATTTGAAGCAATTATAAAATCGATAAAACTAGTTAAATCTTCTGCTGAATTTAATCAAGAATTATTAAAACATTTATTCAGTCACGTTTCTCTTTGCTTTAAATCTATGCAAAGAATATATTTGAAAAGTTATTCGTCATAATTGTTTCATTTGATTTTATACTTTTTGTGATGAATAAAATTTTATTTTTATTAGAGATGTACATTATTTCATTATTTTTTATACAGTATAAATGTAACACAATTAAAAAGTAATAGTGTGCAAAAATGTTGAATTCCTAAATATGTATATAAAGTTCATACTTTGTCATGTATATTTTGTATTTATTAAATTAAATTCAAAAATTAAAAGCAAAATAAAAATAAGATCATTAAATTAAAAACACTAAATAATATTAAAACAGCTTCAGTACTAACAAAATTGAAAATAAAATCTATTAAAACGCAGCTAAAGCGAAGAGGCAAAAATATTTAAATTAACGTATATGGACTATCATTAACTGATACTATACACAAAACAATAAAGACTTCATTGGTATTGAGCCTCATTCACTTGTTACTCACAGAAGAAATGAAAAATATCCTTAAGCACACACTTAAATAGATAACTTGCTGAAAATATTAAATAATGAAATGCAACTCAGCTTCTGTTTGTCAACAGTGTAAAAAAACTGAAATTAACAAGGTAAATGAACAGAATGAAACCCTTAATCTTTTCAAACCAATATTGCAAGCTTACAATTGGGCTATATTTTACTTATTCCTTACATTTCATAGTAACATCACTATGTATTACTGCTATAATGATTTTCTGAAAATATATCATTGGTTTGGTAGTACTCAATTACAAGTCGAGGCTTCATACGTACATTCCGCCAACAGTTGATCGCAACTGATTTAAAGCAAAAAATTTAGTTTACTAATTTCTGGTTGAATTTACAACTATCAAAATAATTTACTCAGAGTTTGGCACAGGTGCCGTATAATCCATGATTCCAAATTCTGAGATTGGCGATTTTTTGGCAGATTTTCTTATGTATCTGGTAACCTCGTTTTTATCACGTCATATATATGGAAACCTATAAGAATTATGCAGAAAATTATATTTTGGTAACCCTAGTATTTACATCATCGCGCACGTCACGATACGCCATATTGGCAACATTTCTTCATCGCTAAAAAATTCAGTATTTGGAATCATGGATTATACGGCACCTGTGCCCAGAGTTTTTTCAATTGGTATATAAATCTCTGATTACAATTCTTCTATTCTCTTTCCTCTAATAGACTATCGTGTAAATAATAATTATAAACGTTCATTCATTATATTTTTATTGGGTTCATTTGCTATGATATAGAAGTTTGAAAAAATCTTGAATTAACTTTTAAATTTATTGATTGATTTTGAATAAATATTGGATAAAGAGTCTTTGGTTGTCTTCGTAAGATTGAATCCATTGCTAAAATCCTTAATTTAATGAATAGTTTTAATGCAGACTATTGTTATAAAATAAATAGTAAATATTCCTGAAACATTTGTGTTTTCAAATATTTATTTATGAATTGTGATATGATTTCCCAGAACTATTGTAGAATTGCATTATTTTTCTATTATTGTTAAATAAAATAAATTTCGAGAAACGAAATTAAATGCAAATTAAAATTGAATGAATTAAGTCGAATCGCATGATAAATATTATTAAAGATTAAAATAATTACCTCATAGTGATTTCTTTTCGAAATTCATTACTGGCAATTTTATTTAAAGAATAGTTCCACAAAAATGCTAAGGGGAGGTTTTCAATTCGACTAAAGAATAATTTTGATGATTTATACTCAGAATAATTCTGCCGAGAATTTTAACTCGGCAGAATTATTCTCAGTATTTTATACTGAGTATTCTGAGAATATACAAAAGGCATAAAAGTGAAACATGGTTATAAAAATTACATCAATTTTTATTTTTTATTGTATCATTAAAAATTAATTCTATATGTCAAGAACAGTATTGAATACAGTATTTATCTGTTTATGCCAAGATAATGGGTAAACATATATATAAACACTTTTCTGTAATACCAGATGGGCATGGTTTTTAGTGAAAAATGTGTGTTTAACTTTCGAGTGACAATTACGATTTAAAAAAATAACGATATTTTCTAATTTTTTAAAAATATTTCATCACTTTTTCCAAAACATTCTTCTTGCAGCAAAAAACTGGTTTACACGTATAGGTAGTATTTTTAGGCTTAGAGATGGTTACATGTTAAGGGTTACATAATAATTATAAACTCATACCAGTGTGTTAATAATGAACCAGTAGTTACGGACCAGTGTCTTTTTAAATTATTTTATTACAGGCACAAACAATGCGTAACTAAGGATATGGGGAAAAATTCCCGCTTGAAAAACATAACCGTTCTCATCAACTCACAAACTTGATATGCTTTGTCCTTAATATCACGTGACGTGCAAGCTAGATAGATCACTCAAAAAACAAATCGAATAAAGTATAGAACGTTAAAGAATTCTATTTAATTACGAAGTTATTAAATATAAAAGTTTTAATTAAATTAAAATTTATTATTCCCATTTCAACATATTAAGGAAAGCGAAAACACGTTCGCTGCAGTGACGAAAAATAATCCAAAAATAGTAATTACAATTTGAAAGAAATATTCTGGAAACACCAAAAAGAAAGAGGTTCATCGGAGTACATATTTTTTTATGTATCCCTAGTGGTTACAAATCGATGATTTAAAAAAAATTGCGAAAGAATCACATGTCTCCACAGTTGAAGCAAGCAGGTTTCCGAAACAATATACATAGCGACATAAAAAACTTTAGTAAGTTTAAATCAGTGTTGAGATTGCAGTTTAAATTAATTACAAATGCTGTAATCAAAATTTCGGAATAAAATGTAGGTTGTAATTTATATCAGCTATAGTCTTTAGCAACCTTATATTTAACTTCTTTTTATTCCATACAATTACTCTCTATTTTCCCCACGACAAAAATTTAGGGATAACACAAACTTATACTCATTTCTGTGTATGAATAAAATTCTTAGTCTCTCTTTTTCACAGACACGCACAATAAATATTATCAGGATGTATATATATATATATATATATATATATATATATATATATATATATATATATATATATATATATATATATATATATATATATATATATATATATATGTATATATATAAATTATGTATATATATATATTAATATGTATATATATATATATGTATATATATAAATTGTAATACTATATATACCTATATATCTATATACATATATTTGTACAAATATCTCAACCTACATAAATTTACATTTCAATATCCGGTTAATGTTATTTGAATCTGAAATGCGTACATCGTATATTTATTGGCATATGAAAGCTAAAAATATAAGCAAAAAGAAAGCTATATTTACCTTCCCTTTTGAATGTTAACGAAAATGGAGCACATAAGCTCATTGTCTTTGCAATAATACAAAGAAGTCTCTTCATTATTTAAGAGCCCATCTGTGCTCATTTGATATCCTCATTAATATAAAATACTAAAACCTTTTTTTTATCTGATCAACTTCTGTTTCAGGGATGGTTGAATTGGCGTAAGTGTTCAATTTCTTAGTGAAATACAAATTGAAAGTTAAAGTTAATGAACACATTACATGTTGTATGAAAATAGTTTTTTTTATGCAAATAGAACATATTTTGCTTGCACAGAAAATATGTATTCCTGAAAGAATTTGTATTGCATAATTTACATTCATCATGAAATATTAATTTAGTTTCTTATTTTATGTGTTCAATGTGTCTATTTTTGATAAAATATTTTTTGATAATAGATTTAATGAGATAATATTTTCAGCTGCCTTATATTTTTTTAAGTTGAATTCCCCTAACATATTAATCAGCTAAGTAAATTGGAATTGCAACTGAATATTTAATTAGAAATCTATATCGATTCTTGAAACTTATACATCAAACGAATTGCAAATGGTTATATCGATTATATCGTAACAGTTTAATGTCCATAAGTCTAGTCAATAATGTGATATATTATTGTACTAGTTCTAATTCCCTAGTATCTAGTTATGACAGCAATCCCTATCGTTTCAGCAAACACTACTATACATTTTTTCAATAATAAAAAGCTACTATATCACTTTGAATGTAGAATAAAAATATATTTTGCTGAAGTCATTTTTTTGTAATTAATAGAAGAATTAAGCATGCCAACTTTCATGACTTAATTTGCTTTTCTATATTTTTCAACCAGTTTTTCCATTATTTTTCATCGTAATCATTTAAATGTTTCTTGCTTTTTCAATTCAAATGAATGTAGTTATCGGGACAAGGCATAGGTCCTTAACATAAAATCAATTATTTAATTCCTAAAGTTCCTAAAAAGGTTTTTATTGAGAAATAGAATTTTCAGTACTTCAAAATAATTGAATAATTTCACATCAAAATAATTGAAAAGCCCACCAGAGCAATGGAAGGAAATTAACTGGTTTCAACAACAGATAATATTCAGCAGTTGGAAATTGCTTCTGGTTGGACGTTTTGCTTCTGGTTTCCTCACACACGTCTCTCGGAGGAAGTGCTTGAGAATTTTCCTGGTTTCCTCCTTTGTGGCATTTGAATACTGTTTGATACTTTTCGAAAGTTCACCAAGAAAGCAAAATTGCTGTAGATAGAATGGCTGTTGAAAATTTTTTTAGAAGTTTTCGACTCTTGTTATACTTTGTCAAATTTAGATTATTTCCGAAAATTGTTTCAAAAAGAAAATATGTAATTATCAAGACTTCTAGCATGATTGATTTAACAATACTTCTCAGTTAAATCTGAAAATACTGCTAGAAATCAAACATGAATAAATTTTAACTCTACATATGCAAAAAACGCGAAACAAAATCTAATCTATAAATATACTCTTTAATCTATATATATAATCTTAAAAATATTCCCAATACAAGCTGGAAATTAATGTAACGTAATATATACTTTCAGAATAGTAATTGGGTTTAATTTGGTGATATTGATACCCTTTTTAATTACAGAATAGTTTAAATATGAATCAATTGATAATGATTATTGCTATCCTATTTCTAAATATAAAATGAAATTATATAGAAATTACAATACAGATGACATTTTTTTACGATAACTATGGTTTTACATTGAAATAACTTTTTCAAATGATCAAATCTGATGATACAGTAAATAATTATCGATTTGAAAGATCCTTTCTAACATAACTAAGGCAATCAAGATAATTGTTTATTAATTTTCTTACTAGTAATAATAAACACATAGAAAAATGACTAAAAATAAATAAAATGTATTTAAAACAATTACAAAAATTTTTCGAACTTAATTACTAACAAAAATAAATGTATTTAAACTAAATACATTTATTTTAAGTAAAATACAACACTGAATGGCATTATTGAATAGAAATATCATTCTTTTGAATAAAATTATATTATCAAATAAAAATCAAATAATAAATAGTAATTCATTACAATTTATCGGTTATAAAGCAAAACAAATGATACTTACATATTATTACGGCAACTATTTAAAAAAAGAGTTTAAAGTTACGATTTAACACAGAATTCTTAACTTTTTTGTAATCACGCCAATATAAGAATTGTAATATCAATTAAAGATAAAGATTTTATGCATTTATTTAAATGAAGATGTATAAATCAACTGTTCTGCTTTTCCTCACATACTGAAAAAAAATTGAAACTTGTTACCTAGTTTTTACGATACATTAAACGAGACGAAGCCTTCTGCTATTAAATCGGAAAATTTGGCAATATATGTTATAGTAAAAAGGCTCGAATGATTAATACGTAAATATTAAGTTAACTTTTAAGAAGTTCTTTTAATTAATCAGAATTTGATGAGTTATGCAGCAAAATCCATATTTTGTTGAAGAAAAACAGTTCTTTGTATATTTTTCTGTATTCTGGACTCATTACAACATAGATGATGGGATTTATAACATTCGACAAGTTTATCCCCAAATATGCAATTACTGTAAAGGCATTTCTCCTTCTTTTTCGAATATTTTGATGAAGGCTTTCGGAAAATAACCGATCCTACAACAAAGTACTGAGCTGCTGGAAACCACCTGCAAAAATAATCGTTCCGATTCTAGTCTGGTTGTAGGAAATTGATGGATGTGAATACATACTACAAAAAGTCCGCAACACACAGATTAATAATGAAAGCGGTTGTTGCTTTTCGAAGTTTCTTCGATTTTGACAAGGCTAAAATAGTGACTGAATTTCCAAATATACCCAAGATGGCGAATATTAGAAACACAACTTGGACAACACTTAATTTACGTTCAGTGTCTGATTTTTCTGAATCCCTTTTGGCACTCTCATTGTTCCATTTAATTTTAAAATCCAGAGATTAATTACATCCATGTTCTCATATTCCATACATGGGATGATTTGTATATTGTCTTTTATAATGTGAAATACAAATTGAAAATACAATGTAAAAAGGAATTTTAAAATAGCAACCTTTATAATAATGGTAAAAAAATTGCTAAACGTAAAGATCAAATAAAATTTTATTTCATTTAATCATTATTTGAAAATATTTTATATTTTAAAGATCAAGAATAAAAAGAAGAGAAAGTGTTAGAAATTTGTTTTTTAATTTCTATATTTTCTAATATCAGGAAACATTTTTTAATTAATATAATTTTTTATTTTGGATTTTTAAATTACTAATCAGACTATATAAGAAGAACCTTTAAAGTTGTAAGAAAACACTAGAAAGTTATGGTTTGCATACTTTATTTAAATATTTTTAACTTAAATTTTTTCAACAGAAATTACCCTTCATGGAA
This sequence comes from Latrodectus hesperus, assembly GCA_037975125.1. Lineage (NCBI taxonomy): Eukaryota > Metazoa > Arthropoda > Arachnida > Araneae > Theridiidae > Latrodectus > Latrodectus hesperus. The sequence continues at coordinate 91,724,916 of CM075857.1, forward strand.
AAAATTAGATAAAAAAATTTGTCTTTCATCAAATTTTTTATAGTTTATTTAATACATAAAATAACCTCTATCGCTTATAATTTTTAATAACATGGACAATCCTGCTTGCATTTGTGTTTTCAGGAGCGGACTATTCTCATGATTTGATATTCATGTTAACCGCTAATAGATTTATACTACCTCAAAATTTTGGTTCAGAATTTTGAAGAAATAAGCAAAAAATAATCAGGCTTTAATTTTGAGATTTAGTCTGAGAATTTCCTTTTAAATGTTTATATATCTACAAGAAAATAATATTAATCCCCTAACTGTCAAGTTTCATTGGATCAATCAATATAATATTTTTGATAGAGAAAATTATTAGTGATCTGTAAATCTTATTTAACTATTCATTGAGATTTCTGTAAGGATTTTTGTATTTGAGAAGATCCCTGGATGTCTCCTATATTTGAGAAGATCCCTGTCTCCTATATTTGATCTCAAGAATCGCAATAGTAAAATTGAATAACTTGAAATAATAATAGATATTTAAATTTTACTCCTGAACAAAATAATGAAGTTAAATGTTAGATAAATACAAGTTTATTCTTTTTCTTCACATATTATTTACATAGAAAGCATAATCTACCAAAAAGTCAATAATCTTGGATAACACTCTAATTTTACTCAATTATATCTGAAGAGAGCCAATTGCTTGCGCCTCAATTGCATTGAATAATATTCAGAAATGGTATTACAGTTACCATCTAATTCAATGAATCGACATTAAGAATTGCATCATTTTTTATGACAAAATAAAAAAATATTAACAAATAATAATTTTTTTAATACTTATGTGTTATTATAAAAACATACAACTCATACATTCAGATATGCTTTATTTGTCTCTTGAAAAAGTAGATAAACAACTCGTGTAGCTAGAAAAAGTGAAGCAAATGTAATTTCTTTTTATTGACCGATAAATCTCCAATATTTGCTGCTTCTTAAATTGAATATTTTATCTTTAGTTTTGATGAGAAAAAAGAAATTTTTCTTTCAAAATATGAGAAATGAAATTTTTTTCAAAAGTTTACTTTTAAAAAGCAAGTCCGAAAAAAACATTTATAGAGTAAAAACAAAAGTTATAAAGGATTTACTTTTGTTTTTACACTTTTGGATATATATATATATATATATATATATATATATATATATATATATATATATATATATATATATATATATATATATATATATATATATATATATATATATATATATATATATATATATATATATATATATATATATATATATATATATATATATATATATATATATATATATATATATTGAGGAGAAGAAATTAGTTGTATTCTGTTTCAGCACAACCCATAATCCAAAATCATTTGTATTTTAAAACAAACATTAGAATGCTATTTTTCATCCAAGGAAATCATTAACTTAGAAATATAAAAAGAATTCTCACTATTTACAAAATAAATGAATTTTAAATAAAATTTTCACACACATTTTTTACACATATTATATTTCTTCAGAATTTCATGTGAAAATAAGTTGAATATGTAAGCTTTTCCATTCCAAAGCATTTTGCTTTCTGATGCAAAATCCATTTCATATTAATGAATATTTCTCAAAGGATGCTTACAAATTTTTTAGTATGTATGGATAAATATATGCATTAGCATACTATATATATACATATATGTATATACACACACACATATACATACATATGAATACAGATAAGGGTTATTTAATAAAATAACTCTTATCTGTAAAATAAAGATTGTTTAATTATAAGGAACGAAAAATACAATATTCATCGAAAAATAAACATTTCTATTAATATGAATCACGTATTCGGTGATTATATATAAAGAAGGAAGATATTCTGTTTCTGTTACATACTTCCTTTCTTCACAATCAATTCCAAAATTTTAACCGGCTTTCGATTTTTTCAAGAAATTATTGGATCGAATACCATTTCATACATGGGTAGCAATAGTTTGGAATTCACTTTAAGCTATCGGTATAAAAGAGATTGTGAGGAAAAAAAAAGTGTAAAGCGATAAAAAAAATCGTGTCTCTTACGCTTTAACATATATACACTGCTGATCACCAAAAACAGAACTCCAAGAACGAGAGATATCACAACAAAATTTAACTGTCAGATAACACGTTAAACAATGATAAAATGATTGGAATGGCAGATGATGACAAAAGCAATAGTAATTAATGCAGTTGCCATTGTTATGTATAATCACTGCCATACGCTTTGTCAAAAATCAAAGAGACTTAGGATTTATCTTTGGAGGATAGACGTCTATGCGGCTTCCATATATTGCCAAAATTGATCTAGGGTATCAGGGAGTGATGTATTCTGGGGAATTTGTGGTGCATAGACAACAGATTTTCGATTGACGATGGATTAGCGGAGCAAGCAAGCAAAGGAAGCAGTACAATGTGGTTGGTAAAGATGAATTTCCAAACTTTGAATGTATCACGTGTCATCATGGATTATTTTCTGGTCATGTTTTTAGGATATATGGTCGCGAAATATGGGTGATGGCAAGCTCTAAGGGTATTGGAGGACTCAATCACTACTGAGATGTATCGGTCATTGTTCAGCGTATGTACTGAAGGAATGCGGGAATGAATTTCAGGATAAGCCCCTATATAAATCTATTCCCTATATAAATCTATTCCTATCCCAAGCCCCTATATAAATCTATTCAAAGAATGGTTATAATTAAGAAAAGGATTTATTTTTAGTACAAAAAATAATTAAATAAACAAAACTCATTCAGTTTCTTGCTTTCTCATCCTTAAATAGAAATTCTAAATTTAGAAGTTGACATAGAATTTCATGTAAATTGATAATCTCTTATTATTATTATTCTGAGTTTCAAAAACACTTTTTTAATATTGAAAAATCATTAAAAAGTAATTTATTTGAGATGCTCCGATTCACAGATTTCAATTAGAATAATTTATCTATCTTGATATCATCGTTTTCGCTTGGTGTAATGATTTCCCTTTTTCAAACATAGAAACATCTGTCGTATTTTAGAAATGTTTTTATTTTCTGCACATTATTTAAAATTTTTTGAGTCATTTAGATGCATTAAACTATAGAAATTAAAAAATTATCACAAATAAAATAATCTGCAGTATTTTACGATTCATTATTCATTTTTTAATGAACTTGTTTGAATAGCTTTCGTTTAGTATATTGATATTGCATTATTCTCAGAAACAACTTTCATTCAGATATTTATGTTTTTATAATCTCAGTAGCATTGCCTTGTTTCACATTAGAAAAAATAATTGAAAAAAATTATAATTATTTATTTTAATAATAAATTAATTTAATTTTAATTTTTAATAAATTAGTTGCAATATACTTTCACTACAAACTGCAAACAAATATTTGAGTAGAAATTACAAAACAAATTTACCTGTGCAAAAAGCCTTAAGTTATCACAATATTTTTTGGAAGGATGAATCAAAATAATCCTCCTAACATATTTTCAGTTAATATAGAAGGATATGGAAAATGGTACTTTTATCATGACCGCAAAATGCAACAAAGTTTAGATTTGATTGTAACGAAATGCATCCGAAACCTTATTTCTGTCCACTGAAGCCTCTAAGGATAGTTAACCACCTGTTAATTTTAAAAACACGGTCACACACAAATAATGAGATTAACATCTGAATTATCTACACCACACTAAAATAACAGTGGGACAAAATAACAATTTTTATTTACACGGGCCTTTTCAGCATTACATCAGATTATTGCAGCCTGAATTGCAACATAGAAAAATTAGAAAATGATATTTGTTTTTAAATTTATGTCAAATGTGTTCAATTATTAAAAACTCTTGATTGAAATTGATTAATAATATTATATAAGAATTAATATAATCAGCTTGATAAAAACACGAAATTTTCTCTCAATATATACTTATTTGTGAAATAACACGTAATAATAAATTTTCAACATATATATATATATATATATATATATATATATATATATATATATATATATATATATATATATATATATATATATATATATATATATATATATATATATATATATATATATATATATATATTTCATTAATGTTTAGAAAAATATAACATTACTAAAAAGTTATTCTAGTACGTATTCTCTTTAATTTTCTTTTTTAATATCTATTGAGAAATGAGCGTAACTAGCTTTTCTCTTATATTATGTTTATAATCTAAAATAATAACTATTAAAAAAACTATTCGAGGCAACTATGGAAGAATGGGAAAATCATTTACTTGAAACAAGCATTCTAAAACAAAAATGATATCATAAATCTGCCATAGTTCGCGTTAATAGCGTAGTTTAGGAACTATTTTGGGACAAAATATGCTAGTTCATATCTTTAAATATGTGTGATTTAAATTATATTTTAAGTTATATCTAAGGTGAAAAACTGAAGAAGGGCTTTGCGCATAACAAATGCTTAAGTCTTACAGCTTTAAAAAATTTTGAGTAAGTACCTCGGATATTTTAGGCCTTTTTTATTATTTAGAAGTTTTTGAATATTGAATATTGTAAGCATAAAATTTTAAATCAATTGAAATTTTCTTATTTGTATGAAGTAATTTAACTAAAGCAATTTTAATTTTCTATTTATTCGATTATAAAATTGCTCTCATTAGAAAATGTAAATATTTTTTTTAAAATTCCAATTTTATACATGCAATTATCAAAAAAAGTGTTTGTTGTATTCATGATTTAAATGAAAAATAGAAAAATACATAGTTTCAAATTATTTATGAAACTTTAATTGCAACATTATAATTTTACATAAATTATTGCACTACTAAAATTTGATGCTATTTATCATTCATTAAGAAATGAATATAAATTAGAAATTTCAAAGATTAAAATAGTAACTTTAAAAGTACGTTGCGTTTATTTTTGAAAAGAATAATTAATATGAAAAATATATTAAAACTAATACTTGATAGAATATCTTTAGAGTTTTATAAACTTCAATTCAGATTAATTGAATCCACTAACCTTTTAGTATAAATTACCTTTTTCTCGGATTCTTTTAAAAAATATTAGAATTATGATTTTTGTAAATTCCCTTAAAATCTATAAGAAAAGACTACTAGCAAATGTACTGTATGCGAAGCGGAATTGCATTAATATCTTATAATATAAAAAAATACAGTTTTTCTTCTTAGCAAATGAAATGAACAACTTACTGAATTAGTTGGCGCTCTGACAGGAATGCTAATGCTATAATTTTACCAAGAGTTCTGTATAAAATAACAATTCCTTCTCATCCATTTGGGTGTGATGGTGGAGAGAATTCTTGCCAATTTGAGAAATCATGAAAAGTTTCCTTCATTCACGACATTTATATTCATAGTTTGATCGGAATAGTCTGACCTTTCTTTTATTGCCGTTTCCTGGATGCAGGAAATCCAATTTCCGTTCTTGGAATGCTGTGTCACTAAAAAATTTCAAGATCAATCTTAAACAAATAATTTCTTATCATAGTTTATCTAAAATTTGATAAAATGATACTACAGTCAAAGTTTTATAAAGGCCCACGTTACTAAGGTTTTTTCACTATAGCGATATAGTATCATCTATAGTAGATGATAAAACCCCCAACCATTTTCTTACGCGCACTCGATTACTTTCAACATAACGACCGTCCAATGCCATCTAATTCCTAGACAACGTCTAAATTCAGTAAATACTCATCCCCTCATCCTTGTTCTACAAAAAGATTTTATTTCGAAATAATGTAGCTGAAGATTAATCTTATTATCGTATTGCCAAGATGTAGAATCTTCACTGCTTCTGTTCAACTTTGACGGATGGGGTGGGAATGGAGGTACTTAGCCAACAATACCATTCATCTACATAAGAGAAGTTCTAATGTCCATCCCAAACTTGGTTTCGAAATTCTATAAACGTAATATTCTCTTCTTCTTCTTAGAATTGGGTTTGTATGTCATTGGGCACCTCTGCTTTTATCAGCATTTTGTACCATTAACTCCAAACCCAATGTTTCCTAGTTCCAGTTGCTCGGGTCACCCAATTTATTAATAAAGTCCGATAACCCTTTAATGGAGTCTAGGTGTAACTCTCTAGTATGGATGATGCCTAAAAAAGTTAATCTAGGGAGGGCAAGAGCCTCGCATTCATAAATGATATGCTCTGCCGTTTCCTCTTGCTTATGACATTTCCAGCAGATAGGGTCTTGCTGGAACAGTCCCATCTGGTCAGAAAGTCAGTCATGCTAGGGATAGCTTCCTGGCTTTCACCAGAAGAAGATGGTTTGGAGGTCATTTCTACCTCAAGTGAAAGATTCATTACTGCCCCTTTACAAGTTTGCCTCTGAGTTCCCTTGTCTTTTTCAGCAAGGTCTAGTTCAGAGGCTTAGTCTAGTTCAGAGGCAAGGTCTAGTTCAAACCTGCAAATGCAGAAAGGTTTGTTATTTTTTGTGTCTTTTCAGCCACAAGATAACAATTAATAAGCTCAGGTAATATAAGTCCACCCAGCATTGCCTGAGATACTGGGCAAGGCAAATTACTCTAGAAGTTTGCCAGGCAACTAGAGGCTCCGTAAAGACACCAATACCGCGGTGCCAATTAGCCATTGGCACGGATCGCATAACACCAGGGTTTACGGGAGCTGGTTCGCGGCCTCTGATTCTATATTCAAGGCTATCCTGTCATTTCTACAGGACATTCGGCAATCCACCACCTGCCGACGCGCCTGGTGGCTGCTCAAGCCCCAGGAAGGTACGCGTACCCCCTGGTTCAAGGAAATATTCTCTACTCAAAAAGTTAACATTTAATGATCACATACTCAGAATTGTTTATTAGTAACACAAATACGATAAGGCAACTTGCTAAGGCTAAAAACTACCGGCCACCAGCTTCTGATGAAAGAAAGAGCGAAGTGAACATTTTGATTTGTTTTTTAACAGGTGTGAAAATCAAACTTGTAATAAGAATTACATCTTCACCTCTGAACAAGATGGCGGTTTTAATCAAACATAACGATATCGCTAGAAATCAAAATAAAATTCTTGTAAGATGTAAACTAAAAAGTGGTAAAAAAATCAGATTGAAACGGTTATTAGGAACTTGTAATCATGTATGTGTACATTTTTAATTACATCCAATATAGCGATTGTTCGTTATAAGTATCTTATTCTTTGTACCGAAGAGAGTCTTTATATAGAGCCTCTACTGAATAATTTAAATAAATAATGGAAAACTAAAGTGTTCTAGATGATAATTTGTACAACTGCATACTTTATTAGCTATTATAATTGTTTTTATTTATTTTTTAACATTTAGTTAACGTTATTTATCTCTTGTTTACGTTTGGTTATAAAGTTCTATAAAGATTTCTTTCTTCTTAAAAGTATTGTTTTGTCTTAATTGTAGATTATTCTTAAATAAAATCAAAATTCTTTTAATTGGACGTAAAAATTAATTAAGTATAAATACTGCTTTAATAGACGATAGTTTTACAAATCACTGTTTGATTGTTTTTTCATTAGAGAACTGTTTCCTTTTTACAGCTTAACATGTTATAAATTTGTGTAAAAATATTACATTGAATTAAAATGCTATAATTCTTGATGATGTTTCATAGACTCTTTATTGAGAAATATTGCTACTCTTCTAAATATTGAAAATACATTTTTTTAAACTTATAATTTGTACTGATTTATAATAATTCACTCTAGTTGATTAATTTATCTTTAATATAAACTTTTCTTTTCTTAAATTCAATATATTATAAATTCTGATGCAAAGTTTTCTTTTATATTTCTGCAAACTATTAAATTTATGCATAAAAGAAAAACGCTTTTTTCTTATTCTAAAATTCAGAACTAAAATGAAAAGTCCAACTTCAAATAATTCATTGTAACACACATTGACATCTATTACATCACAAAGGAAAGAAAATTTCTTAAATAACATTTCAAAAAAATTTTATTAAAAAAAGTCAGTATTCTGCAATTTTACTTCCATAAATTGGTAAGATTAAAATAAAAAAAAACTTCATTTTACTTTAAAGTATATAAAATATCTAAAAAATAAAAAAAATATCATTTAAACTTGAATTTTTCTGAAAAGAAATATATTTATTTAAATGAATTAATTACTTGAAATTAAAAACGGATTGGAATTTTTATGGAAATCTAGAGCAATTGAATCAATATATTCAGACTGTAATAAAATATTTCATTATAAATTTTATAAAATTATGGTGAAACTATCGACATACACAAAATGATCTTTTTAATAATCTAAAATTTTATTTTTCGATATTTTTTGTATAAACCTATCTATATAATATTATAAAAATTAATCTTCTATTTGAAGTTAACATTCAAGAAAGTTAAAAAGTTGATGTAATTCTTTGATATGAAACTCAATTCTTTAAGACAAAGCTGTTAATAATTCCAAGAAACTGAAAAGCGTTTTTTTAAAGCCTTTTGAAAGTTAATAAAGTCGTTGTAAAAATGCTGAATGATATATTTTTATTATATGTAACATTTATTGAAGGAAAAACAACAAGCAACAAAAAAATAAAGAAGACATATCATTTAATAAATCTTTTATTAAATGAACTATAAAAATTATTATAATGAAATGTGGGAAAAGATATTTTAATACCTGTAAAATTAAATATTTGCTCTTTTTCTAATAAATATTTCACAACATGCTGAATAAATGTTTCTGTAACATGTTCATCAAATATAAAAAAAGAAGAAGAAAAATAAAATTAATAAATACAGTTAATAATTCAGGTATTTAAAGCGAAAAAAGTAAATATTTTTCATTTTTTTATCATTGATTTATTAAAATTTTCACTTTAAATTAAATGTAGGATAATTCACTTTGAGTACATTTTAATTGTCATATATATTTATTAATTCAGTTATAGTTTAATTTTAAAAATAAATGTTTATTTTCAGAAACTAAACCTAAGAGTTTAACTTAAGAAAATAGTTTTGGCTGTTAATTTCTTTTGATTTCTTAAACAACGAATTAGAAACAATGTATTTATATATTTTTCCTGAATATTATTGTGCTGTCAAAAACTGTCTAAATTGTCTCTGGTCTCACGGTCACAGACATTTTACTGCACATAAAATTAAACATTTTTGAATAAGTAGTAAAGATGATCATTTACGACTCTTTTGTACTTTTAAAAAATAAAATCTAACTACAAAAGTGTGGCATATTCTTGTTTTTTTTCAAAGCACATTTGTATAAAAAGGATTTCATCTGAGTCTTTTACACCGTTCGAATTTGTATTTAGAGCAAGTTCTATCATTCTATTTGAAAATGAAAACGATATTTATAATTATTTTAATTCTGGGTGTGATCATTCACGTAAGTAATTTGTAAATAGTTTTAATAATTTGATTACCTATGTAATTCAAAAGTATAAAAGATAGTAATATTTTATTATCATAGCTCATACTATAACTTTTTTATCACTGCAGAAATATTTGATTGGTTTTTCTAAATAAACCATAACCATCTACGTCATTAAACAATAAATATTTATTTTTAATTAAAAATGCAGAATAATATTTTGCTTTCGAATAATAATGAAGTTCCAAGAATGAAAAATTAATTATAAAAGTGATATCAATGTTTAACTGAATTTGGTAAATTCTATCTGTAGAATATGTAAAGTGTATGAGCAGATATTGTTTAATTTTATATTTACTTACATATATAATTTATAATAATATATATTTAACTTAAAAGTTCTCATAGGTTTATTTTCACCATAATATATCATTTTCTAGTAAAAACAAGGTGAGTTTCAATATAGTTTGATTTTTTTCCATGTTTTATGATGGCAAATAAATGTTATTAAGAAACGGCTTTATCTAAATCAGGACATATTTTAAAGATTCTCGTTTTATAAATATGGCAATATAAAACAATATCTTTGATAAGTAAAAATGGTTTCTTAAGCTTTACTATAATTTCATAAAAATATATAAGCAACATTTGAAAGAAGTTTTACCATTAAAACTGTATCTCATTTGCTATAAGAAAATTAGTAAATTAGTAATAATAATATCAATTTTAAAACCTTCTTCAAGAAATGTCAAATGTTATCAATGTATTTTACTGTAAAATAATATTTACTCTAAACCATAGGTTCCCAAAGTGGTCCAGGTGGACCCCCAGGGATCTAGGAGACCACACGGGGGTCCACGGAGACGTGAAAAGAAAACAGGGGTTCATAAGTTGTAAGTGGGGGTCCACGAAAATTTTTCTGGTTTTCATAATAAAGAACAAAAATTTTGTCTTGGATTTACCTATCAACGTAGGCAGGTAGCATCATTAACTAGGTAGGTACTCAAAAATATTCGAGACTCAGTTCAAACATAAAATTGAATAGAATAATAGATAATAGTACAAGTGTACTTGGTAAATTGAAATTAATGGAGCAAAATATTAGTCGGCGCGAATTTTCCCAGTTTCCGCACTTGTCACAGACAGAATGTTTTGTTGAGGATATTCAGACTTACGCTCAACATTTAAATACCCTGCACAATGACTTCAAAAATAGATTTGAAGATCATTCTGACGATGGAAATACCACCATGGATCATAACCCCATTTGATGAAACAGAAGAGGGGAATGTGGTATTACAAGAGGAGCTACATGAGCTCAGCACCAACGAGGAACTGAAGGTGAAATTTAAAAAATGCTACCAAACATTTTGGCTGCACGCAGAAATCCCCAAAAATACATCCTGGGCTGTGGGAAATTGCGAGAAAAATTTTTGAGAGCGTGTGTGTTTTCCTCGTCATATCTTGTCGAAAGAAGTTTTAGTGCCGTTACCAACGTGTTAACAAAAAAAGGAGCTGATTGAACAATACAGAACGGGAAGATTTTAGATTACTTCTCACAAAACTGAAGCCAAATATCGATAATTTCCTGTCAATTCATCAAATACATCCGTCTCATCAAAAGTATGACTATTTTTTATTGTTGATCTACATTTCAGAGTTCATTGTTGATTTTTTATCAATTGATGATTTTTTTATCAATTGTTGATTGTTTGTAATAATAAACATTACATGCTCAATGTAAACTTTGTTTCCACAATACTACAATACTTTGATAGGAGATTCTGAATACATTTTGAAGTTCCTGGATTTCATACTTGATGTCATTAATGAAATTTAGAGCTTTTGTAAAAATAAATTATATGAATTGAGAGAAGGATTAGTTTGTATAATATATTATTTTAGATAAAGTTTTCATGTAATTATATTTTGACAGTTGACTATAAATGCTAGATAGATGGCAATAAAACCCATTTGAAAGGGATAAGTTTTCTGTTATCGTTCTTTTACATTAGTCGTTATTACTATCTTATTAAACATTTTTAACTCTTGAATTAAAAAAAATCATTGCATTACAATAAGAACTATACTTAAATTAAAGCTGAGGAAAAATAGAATAAAGTTTGCTGTTAAAAGTATGCAAAAATATTCAATTTTAAACAGGAAAAGAGTTTAGTTAAAAATATGTAAACTGTGTAAATGATGGGAAAAACTGAAACAGGCTTTTTTTTTTAAAAAAATAGCTTTTGTGATCTCATTTCAGACGATAAACGCCGAGTGTTCAATGACGCAAAAATGCCCAAGTGGGCAGGCCTGCGTGAGGAAAGGGGGCGCAATGAAATGCATGAAATATGCGAGCAAAGGTAAGAAACTGATTTACTTATGAGATTGCTATTCTTAATTTTCATGAATTCAAAATTGTAAAGTTTAATTTCTTATTTACATCATTGCTCAGACACATGTTTTTATTTATAAGGAAACTCTAATGCTTATAATATGTATAGTATAAGATTTAATCAAATCAATAAATGTTGAATATAGTAACGATTATAATTCAACAGTACTTGTTTGGAGAAAAGAGGACAGAAAAATGAATTTCAATCAGAGGAAAGTTTTCACACGAATGTATTTAAAGAGTATTATTAATTTTATATGATTTTTCATAAAGATGTTATGACACAGGTGCCGTATAATCCATGAAGCCCAATTCTGAGATTGGCGATTTTTTGGCGAATTTTCTTATGTATATGCCAACCTCATTTTTATTACGTCATACATATGGAGACCTATAAGAGTTATGCAGAAAATTCTATTTTGGTAACCCTAGTAATTACGTCATCGCGTACGTCATGATACGTCATCTTGGCAACATTTCTTCATCGCCAAAAAATTTCAGAATTTGGAATCTTGGATTATTCAGCACTTGTGCCGATGTTTTAAAGTAATTTAATCACACATATTTTACTTACTAATATTTAGTATTAATTAGCCCACACATTACAATGTAAAATTCTCATATATATCTATTGTGCATTTATATTAATGAATATGACATTTATATGAATGAATATGACAGTTCAAAACGGGATCATTGTCTCAAAACAGGAATTTTGTAGTTATTTCCGTTTTACCATGTTATCAAATGCATGGAAGTTATCAAATATATTAAATAGTCTATTTTCTAGCTGAGAACTGATTTCCGTACATGAAATTATATTTAAGGAAGCCATTTAATCACTTAAATGTAAAATCAATCATTTAAATGTGAACGTAAAATTGTAATTTAATTTTAAGTAATCCATTGAATTACTGCGTTTAAATATTTATGTACACTGCTTAGCATTCTCTTTCACTTATTTATATAAGAAAATCAAGTAATATTTAATTTTAAATTTCTGAGATTATTTTAAATAATTTAATTTTATTTTTGTAACATAAAAAATTTTCGTATAAAGTTATAACTAAAAATTTTTTTCATAATTTATATCAAATAACTAATTGCTAAAATATTAAAAAGCTTGTAAAAATTATAATGATGTCAATTTAATCAATTAATACAGTTTACATGAAATTTACAGGCCAACCATGCTCTGAATGTGATGGCAATCCGGAAGACGTTCCAGTTTTCAATACAAATCCTCCATGCGACCCCTCACAGAATCTGGAGTGCACTGAAAAGGGAAACAGGGTGAGGATAATATATGATCTATAAGCAAATATTGAAATGCTTTCAAAATTGAAAACTTTTTATTTTACTAAATAGATTAAAGATAACATTCATACAACAAAAAGTCGATATAATTATTTTTTATGTATTCATTATACAGAATTAATTTTTACGAAAGAGTTATTTTTAAGGATATTATTTTATAGAACGGATATTGATTAGTACTTTTTTGAAGTCAGCTAAACAATCGATGGTGCATCTTAATCAGAACCAAATAATTCAAGATAATTGAAAATCATCCACATTCTGAGTGTATTTCTATAGATAAACTTCTGAATGTATTTCTATTGATTATCTTCTGAGTGGATTTCTATAGGTAATATTATGAGTAGATTTCTATGGATAATCTTCTGAGTGTGGATTTTGATAGATAACCTGCTGAGGAGATTTCTATAGATAATCTTCTGAGTAGATTTCTGTGGATAATCTTCTAAGTGGATTTTTACAGATAACCTTCTGAATGGATATTTATTGATAAACTTCTGTGTGGATTCTTATAGATAACCTTCTAAGTGGATTTCTATAGATAATCTTCTGAGTAAATTTCTATGGATAATCTTCTAAGTGGATTTTTATAGATAACCTTCTAAATGGATATTTATTGATAAACTTCTGAGTGGATTTCTATAGATAACCTTCTGATTTTATTACTATTGATAATCTTCTGATTGGATTTTTATTGATAATATTATGAATGGCTTTCCATGGATAATCTTCTGAGTGGGTGTATGGATAATCTTCTGAGAGGAATTTTATAGATAACCTTCTGAATGGAGTTTTATTGATAAACTTCTGAGTGTATTTCTGTTGATAGTCTTCTAATGAATTTTTATAGATTTTGTATTCAAATGTCTCAAATGACAAAAATCTTGGAAAATGTTTGAAACGCTAGACCAGTCAGGCTAGGGGAAAAACAGAAGCATGCGACATCTCTCTCTTTGTTATTTAAAACTTTCTGAGAGGATACCCGGGAATTTCGCTTCAAAAACAGCTATCTTATTATCAGGCAACACAAGAAGTTTTTTAAAATTGTTTTAATCAATTTAACATAAATACATTTAAGAATATCTTATTTCATATTTCAATTGTTGGCATCACAGTATTTAACAAAATTCCTTTCGCAACCAAAAAAAAAACAAATTGGTAATTTAATTTTTGTAAAATTTTGTTCGAAAAGTTCAATTTAAAAAATAAATGTAAAAAATAGAAATGATTTGAAAATATTTGGAAAGATATATTTTTCTAAACTCACATAAATTGAAGATTTCAGCTAAAAAGTTTTATAAAATATAATTTTAAATGCAGATACTCATAGAAATAAATGCTTATAGAAGCGTAGCATAATGTAAATATGTAATTTATAAATACATAATAGAAAATTAGTAAATTGAACACGCTTGAAACTTTTTGGTGTAAATATTCTTTTGTTTAAGTTAATAAAAAGCATTATTCAATAAATTTAGCATTTGTTGAAATATCCCAATTTCAAAAGTCATCAATATTCTCTCAGCTGTACCTTATATGACAAAATTTTGTACTGTATGAAAAAATCTTTTATTTTTGAGCGGAGAGTTTTATAAAAAAGGAAATACTATTAAATAATTATGATCTATTATGCAATTTTCAAGGCTGTTGTTTAATTCCTTTTTATTCAAATGTTACTGATGTTTTTAAAATAATAGCCTACGATAAAAATTATAAAGTTTAATTAAAAACTTTGCTTATTTAACTCGTAGAATAGAATGATATATTCTGGCTTTTAGATCTACAATTCGTAAATACGCTTCCTTCTTAGAATGGGGATACTTAAAATGGTTTGATATGCTTTGGTCGCGAATTGCTCTCTTAATTTGCTAAATAAGTAAATGCGAAAACCAAATCAAAGAAGAAATTGCTTACCCAGCATTTATTTTGAGTATAAAACGTGCAAAGCTACAATATTATTAAATCATTAACTAAATGAAAGAATAAGCGATAAGCTCCTCCCTACCTTTGAACCTTAATGAAACTTTGATTATACACCAGAACTAGGAATATGACTGCTAATTAAATAAATGTAAAACGAAATATTTTACAAAAGAGCTTTTTATATTTTTTGTATATAATGGTGGACTAAATATACTCATGTAAAAATACTAAGTATTTAATTAGGATAATTAAAGCCAACATTTCCTAACTTGAATCAAGGGCAATGCGCTAGAACTAGCAATGAATGAAGTATGCTGAAAACTGTATATTACTAGTATTTGAATAAACCTATATTGTTAAATGAGAACAAACATGTAAACAGAAAGACAATTAACAAAATATATTATTAAAAAGACATTTAGTGAACGATTCATTAAATGAAAATAATTTATGGTAATTTTACTGCACAAAGAGATTTAAAGAAAACGTTACAATTGAAAACATGTCATCAGTATTAATATTCTAATTGTGATTTAGATAAAAAAACATAATAAAAGTCGCTTTTTCTAAAAATATCATATTTATTAATAATTACAAATATTTCCATAGAAATATGGCTAATTCTCATCTTAAAAAAGAAACTTTCTTGAAAATACATAAAAATATTTTAATTTGAAGAATATAATGAATTGCACAATACAAGTAGTTTTAAAGCGTTACTTATCAAATATTTAGAATCAAAATTGCTTAAAAATTTTAATTTCTGCAGAAATATATCATTTTATTTAAATTTAGAGAAACTAGTTTTTATTTAAAGATTTAAAAATAACTTTTAATAATATTTACAAATGAGTTTCCATATTTCATAAAAAATGTTATAATAATATATGAAATTAATATTGTAATTTATATATAAATAAGTGTATATTATTATATTTTTCAGGAAGTTTGTACTAAGCAATAATTTGCTGGGAAGACGAACATGCTGAAATCAAATCTATTGACAGTATTGTATTAATAACTTAAAATTATCCTTTTAAAATACTTTTAATAAATTTTTATGGTTCATGAAAGATAATCATTGCTTATTTAAATTCAGAAACAATCACAACAAATCAACAACAACTGGACAACAATAAGTATGTTTAATTTTAAGTGACAGAGATAGCAGTGAATGTTATAGTAATTAAATCATAATTTATTGTGTCATTAAGATATATTAAATTGTAATATTAATTAGGAATTGAGTGCTTTATATAAGTTTTCAAGTTAAAAGGTACGTTTTATTTAATAAATTATTACGAATATTATTTAAATGCAAAAGAATTTTGTTTCTTAACAAGAGAAATTTAAAAGAAATTTCTATCTAAAAATACAGAATGTTTGATTCTCTAAAATTTGCGAATTAAATGATTAAAGAAATTAGTTTGAAAAACAATTAAAAATTTATAAGAAAAATGATATTGGAAAACAATCTCTTAAAATACAATAAATTTTATTTTTACTTAATGAAAAGTTTTATAACAGCAAAAATTAAAGCGAGATATTTCTCATTCAATATATATATGTGTGTATATATAACTAAATAATGTAATTAAATAATTTTATGAAATATTTTATAAATCTCTTACTGATTAAATGAAGTATTTAAGAATTATTAAAGATATTTGAAGAAAAGAAAAAATGCACAAATTAGAAGAGATTTTTAAAAAAGTTGAAAAATGTCTTCAATAAGAATAAAATTATTTAATTTAGAAAAATAAAGGAAAACAATTATGAAAATAAAAATAAAATTAGTAAAAAATGAAAATTTCAAACAAAAAATTGAAAAATAATAAAACAGCTGAAATATTGAAGAAAGAAGATAAAAATAAAAATTTATTCTTTCACTTCACGGGAGCGGTGAACAAAGCATTCCGTGTTCCTTTGAGTAAAGACTCTGAAGAATAGACAAAATATGCAAATGATATGTTTTTGACACAACTAAATAAAAATTCGAAGAACTGATAGCAATTAAAAAAACGAAAAATATCAAAAACAGAAGTTTCTTAAAAGAAATATAAAAAATATAACCACGCTTGGTGGTATAAAATATTTAAACACCCAGTATATAACCTTATATATAGAAGTTAATCAAAATATTGAAAATACACAGTTATAAATTATCGTTTATTATTAAGATGTGGGACCAGCATTTGCTTGAGAAAAGATTCATACAAGAACGGTTTTGTGTTTAGAGAAATATTGCAACAATCTTCATGTTGATGTAGTGAAAATTCCGTTAGTTTGCTTGATTTGTTGATCTACAGTCATTTTTTGAGAACGAAGGATAATTAGAACGTGACCTATGGTTTTAAGTGGATTCTGAAAATTTTGGTAAATATGCCAGTGGAGTATATCTATTCCGTATTAAATGCTCTAAAATAGAGCATAAGGGTGAATTATATTAAGGTGTTGTCACTCACGGGTCCAAGAGAGATATTTAACTTCATCTTTCTGCTCATCTTGTCCATTGCATTGTCACATAGAAAAATTCAATCTCCTGCAGAAACTTAAGTTTGCTTTAGAGGAAATAGACATGGTCAGCTAAAATGTTTTAAATTTCGCCCCAGGGATCTTTTTTTACAGAGCTACAAGTGGCTCAGCAAAAAACTACAACATGGAAGCCACAATGCATTCGCCTCCATACTTGACCACTGGAAGGAGACAATAATGATGATACGCTTGTGCACATATCCTCCAAACGTGTCTGTTGTAAGGAAAAGTGTGCTAGCTTGTCTTGCTGAGATGAATATATGCTGGCATGACATTACACCATATATCTCTGGAAATACCTAAAAGTTAAGAGATGTTTCGGTCGTATTTCACCAGCTAGACGGGTTCCAACAATATGGCGCTTTTGAAAATCTGTGACGGCCAACATTTATAGACATTGAAAGAATTCAAGTCTTTCAGAGCTCGCACTGAAGTCACCATTACTACTTAACCCTTTGGCCGCATTCGACGTATCAGAACGTCATGCATTAATTTGACCAAAGTCGCACATGACGTTCTGATACGTCGTTGAAAATGAGACAATATTTAACATGTTAATTCTTGTTTATTTCAAAGTAACAATGATAGTGGTGATGATAGTGAGATAAACCAAGATGCAAAAGACGTACAAGATACTTATTAAGCAGTGATAGTGAATGTTCTCCTGAGAAATTAGATCAATGGATTTGGGAAGAAAAAGACAATGTACCAAATGTAAAACGGTTTCGTGAAGTGCTTGGAATAAATCCTTTGTGTCTGCGAAGACTAGGTGCTAATCCTAAACCTTTGGATGTTTTGAATGAAGTTCTAAATGAAGATTTTTGGAATAGCATAGTGGAAGAGACAAATAGATATGCCAGACAAGTGAGAGAAAAAGGTTTTGTAAAAAAAAGAAACAAAAGGTGGGAGCCAATAAACTCTAATAATTGCATAAAATATGCTGTCCTTACAAATTACTCTACCCCAAAAAATTAAAAGTGCTCCAATTGCAAAAAATTATTCGAATAAATGTGCATCCAAAGGGTTAATTATGTAAATTTCTATTCATAAGAAAAGCTAGGAGTTGTTATATAATTTAATACTTACAAAGCACATTTTACATGTCATTTAGGTTTTCCCATTATTTTGATAATCAACTGTATATATATATAATGAAAACATAAAAATACCATTACACAGAGTATGTTTTAGAAGTATTTGAAAGTGAAATGTAAACGAACCTAATTAACCTAATTAGAGAACTAACTAAAGAATGAACAGAATAAAAAAAGAATTTTGATGGTTGTCACCAGAAGATTTAAGTGAACAACATTTTATGAAGTTACTGTTAAATGGGAAAAAGATATATTGTAAAGAAGTATTAAAAATATAATAAAAGAATTGTGATTATTATAATCCGGAAGAAAAATCCTAATAATGGCTATAAGAATATTTTACTGCAACAACTAAGATTTTTGGACAGCATTAACAATGTTGGGAGAAAAGAAAGAGGAAATAATTAAACAATACAAAGAAAGGAGAGAGAGAAAATGAATAAGAATAACTTTTTTTTAATAAGCCTTAATACGACTTCCTTAATGTGATTAATAAAAAAAGGGTTGATATCTAAGATGAACCATATTAAGAATTCCATTGGGTGTTCTGGCCCAAAAGTTAATTAATTAGTGTAGAAGCTTGGAAATAAATAAGAAAAATGTATCAAATTAGACAAATAAAATTTTTTTAACTTGCTTAATATTTTATTTTTGTACTGGATTTTTTAAAATGACAATTTATAAAATAAATTGGAATTACGTTATTGATATAAATCTGACTTTAGAGATTGAGTAGTTTTAATAAACTCATTGAAATCGGTAATATATAATAATTTGATTCATTATGATGTTAACGAAAATTCTTTTAAAGGATTTAGAGTTCCAATTGACAAATTTAATTATTCTGAAATTGAAATTTTTCCTTTTATTATATATTTTAAAATTAATGTTATTATTTATAGTACGCATGTTGAAATATAGGTAGCTAACATTGGAATAATTATAATTTTTTTAATTTTAATAGTTTAAATGAACTTCTGTGGTTCGGAATTCTTGTATATATATATATATATATATATATATATATATATATATATATATATATATATATATATATATATATATATATATATATATATATATATATATATATATATATGTATATATATATATATATATATATATATATATATATATATATTTATATATATATAATAAATTTAGTTTTTTTAAAGAAAGCATATATTGTAAATATATGATCTAAATTAATGCCTTTGGTATTTATTAATATTTTTTTGTAAATTTGGTTATTAAAATTAACTTATTTATCAAATAGGCTAAGCTTAACCAAATGTGCTCATTTGATTTTATTAATTTAATGTTTGAAATGGAATGCATTACCAATATCAGGGATTTAAAACTGGTTTTATGAATAAAATCATCTTTGCTGCTTTTAAAGGAATTAATTAGATTTAGATAAAATTGAATTTTTAGAGAATTAACATTAGGAAATTGTTCTGTGCTTAGAATAGTTAATAAATATAACATACCAGCAATAACATTTGAAACAAGTGAATAAAATTACGTGCCAACATAATTATTACAGAAAACCAAAATTAGTGATTAATTTTCATTTGATGGGAATTGATAGTTGCTAAAAATATTTTTGATATTTTGTTAAATTTGAAATTGAGATATTACAGCAATAAGTAATAACATGATTTGATTAATAGTAATATAATTTTAAATTTCATTAATAAGATTATTAATTTAAATTTTCACTATAAAATATTATAAAAATCGATATCAAACTGGTAATTATTTTTAGAGAGATTTTTAGTCGGAGAGATTCGGATTTTGAAAGTAATATATTTGTTAGAGAAAATGTGTGTGGCAAATAAGAAATTAATATAAAATAAAATATTATGAATTTTTACTTTAAAGGAGATTTCTTTCTTCTTCTTCTTCTTAAAATTGGGTTTGTATGTCATTGGGCACCTCTGCTTTTATCAGCATTTTGTACCATTAACTCAAAACCCAATGTTTCCTAGTTCCAGTTGCTCGGGTCACCCACTTTACTAATAAAGTCCGATAACCCTTTAATGGAATCTAGGTGTAACTCTCTAGTATGGACGAAACCTAAAGAAGTTAATCTAGGGAGGGCAAGAGCCTCACATTCGTAAATGACATGCTCTGCCGTTTCCTCTTGCATATGACATTTCCAGCAGATAAGGTCTTGCTGAAACAGTCCCATCTGGTCAGAAAGTCAGTCATGCTAGGAATAGCTTCCTGACTTTCACCAGAAGAAGATGGTTTGGAGGTCATTTCTACCTCAAGTGAAGGATTCATTGCTGCCCCTTTACAAGATTGCCTCTGAGTTTCCTTGTCTTTTTCAGCAAGGTCTACTTTAGAGGCTTCACCTGTAAATGCAGAAAGGTTTGTTACTTCTTGTGTCTTTTCAGCCACAAGATAACAATTAAAAAGCTCAGGTAATATAAGTCCACCCAGCATTGCCTGAGTTACTGGGCAAGGCAAATTACTCTAGAAGTTTGCCAGGCAACTAGAGGCTCCGTTAAGACACCAATACCGCGGTGCCAATTAGCCCTAGGCACGGATCGCATAACACCAGGGTTTACGGGAGCTGGTTCGCGGCCTCTGATTCTATATTCAAGGCTATCCTGTCATTCCTACAGGACATTCGGCTATCCACCACTTGCCGACGCGCCTGGTGGCTGCTCAAGCCCCAGGAAGGTACACGTACCAGGTTAAAGGAGATTAATTTTATTTTTAATTTTTTGACAGTGTTATGTGTATTAAAATAACTGGTACATATTTTATATACTTTATTAATGTAAGAGAAAATATTTTTAATATTTTTCTTGCAATTCAAGGTACATCACATAACTTATTATCAGATTTCTTAATTTTGTAATTTATATTTATGATTAAATATATTATATAATATTTATTCTTCACTGTAGAATTTTTCACGTCAAAATTTAACTATTCTGCAATTACACTGTTGACCATTCAAATTGCAACACCAAGAAAGACAAGTGATATCACAACAACATTTATTTTGTAGATAACATGTTGACCAAGTATCAAATGATTAAATATATAGACTTCTGGGAAGTGTGTTTCTTACCAAAATCAATAGCCAGTGTAGCCGCCATTGTTGGAGATCACCACAGCCACACACCATAGAATTGATTCAAAGATACTTTGGATATGTTCTTGAGGTACAGCAAACCAAGCAGTTTCTAAACGCTACCAAAGTTGATCTGGTGTGGCAGTTAGGGATGTAACCTGGGTCAATCATTGAGTAACCATGAATCACATGTTTTTTTCGGCGAAAGATATGTAGAGTGAGCTGGCCAGGGAAGCAATTTATACTGGTACTTAACGAGAACCCTTGGAAAATGCGTGATACGTGTGGTCACGCATTATTCTGTTGAAATATGGCTGTGGACAAGCCCTGAAGGTAAAGAAGGACAACTAGCTCCAACACCTCAGAGATGTAGCGCTGGCAGTTTAAAGTACCGGCAATGCGTACTAGAGAAGTGGGAGAGTGAAATCTACCACACCATACTACCCGGTGTAAGAACAGTGTGGCGGTACATAACTCAGCTGTTCAGCATCCTCTCTCCACGGTGTCACCAGACTCGAATGCGACTATCGTGGTATTGCAGACAAAGCGTGACCCTTCAGTAAAGTCAATTTCATTCTATTCTGCCATCTACATCCTTTTTTCATCGTACCATTGATGGCGGAGACGTGTTTTGGACACCTTAGCAGGGACTGTAAATCTCAAAAAGTTTGAGGTAGATGTGGATGTGGACACTCAGAAAATGATTGCCAGGCTCAATATCAAAATTGCATCAACTGCCACATTGCAAACAAAACAAGGAGTGAATTTCCCCTCAAACCATGAAGCTTACTCTGCAATTTGTCCCATCTACACGTCTCTACTTAATTCGAACAACAACTAAATATGCCAAACAACATTTACCCAATCTGTAACAATGCCCCTCAAACACCTAATCTTCAATCACAAGAGAGCAGCAACATGCACACAACAAAGATTATCCAAATAACCCTTATGAAGGCAAGGGCCCCAACTGACTTATTGCAAATGATTGCCTACGTCTGAATGTGCAAGTCATTGTGGTACAAGAACCACATATAAACAAAGAGAATCAGATACTGGGAATTCCAAGCAACTGGAAATACTGGCTCTCGGGTAATGGAAACGCTGGAGTAATCACCACAGTTGATATAAGCCCAATCCTAGTTGGACTTAAAGAAAACGCGGTAGCAGTTAAAATTGCAATTAATGCTGGCCCACTGACAATAATCTCTGCATATAGACACCAAATGCATATATCACACCAAATCACAGGTATACTATGAGTCTGGACTAGCGAGAATCAATGAAGCACTGCAGGATATTAATAGCTTCCTACAAAATTTAGGAAACGAAAAGACCATTATCGATGGAGACCTTAATGCCCATCACATCATGTGGGGATATAAAGACAACGACCAACGAGGTAAAGCACTCTTAGATTACCTGATAGGTAATAATTTACATCTTCTAAACACCATGGGTGCTCTTCCAACTTTTAACTCTTTAACCAATGAAGGATGGCCGGATGTGACTTCTCCTAATGTCGACATTGCAATAGAAAGTACATGGGGGGTCCTGGACACTGAAACACTCAGTAACCATAAATATATCCAGATCACACTGGCAGCACCACCAAATACGACACAAATTACCAGATTCAAGACTAAATATGGAAATCCTCATAAATTCATCAAAAATCTATATCCACACGTAAGCAATATACTACAACTGTTAGAGGATAGTCAAACAACTGATCAACTTAACAATGCAGCGACAATCATGCAAAGACAACTGATTGAGTGTTGTCGATTTTCCTATAAGAAAACGAAGCCGCGTAATAATTTAATGCCAAACTGGTGGACGCAGTCTTTTGATCTCAAGAAAAAAGAATTAAATGCCAAAAGGCAAAAAATGCAAAATTTAAGTAATCCAGACAAAACTAAACTCAGAATTGATTACTAAAAGCTGAAGGCGGCATATATTAAAGATATACGAAGAGCAAAGCACACATGCTGGCGAGAACAATGCACTTCAGCAACAAATCCTTATGGGAAATTTATAAAGCCACCTTTAGGAAATCCTCTCCACCATCAGCCCTATTCTGCACGAATTTACAAGAAGGTAACGCTATTAACATCGCCAGTAGAATCTTAGAAGAGCTGTTTCCTACACAACCTACCACTCTGTTTCAGCGATCTCACACCAATGATAGTCATGATCCAGAATCCAGCAGGGGAGATCTTATGGATCATAAATTTCCAAGGATGTTCGGCGGGGAGGCACTTTGGACACGAAGATAGACAGAGTTATCACCTCACTCCCTAATGGAAAAGCACCAGGACTTGATGAAATTGGCAACATTATACTTAAAACTCTGGACCGTAACTATTCAGAGCTTCTCAGAACCCTAGTAAAAATGCTGGAATCTGTACTACTTCCCAAATTGCTTCAAAATTGGCTTAATCATTCTCTTCCATAAGGAAGGAAAAGACAAATTGCAAGTTAAATTATACAGGCCAATCACCCTCTTACCAACGATGGGAAAATTACTGGAGAAAATTGTGACAACAAGATTGACTTTCTTCTTAGAGGTCTTCTTCACCAAAATCAATTTGGTTTTCGTCAAGGAAAATCAGTGGATGATGCTCTCTTACACCTGAAAAGACAAATCGAGATTGCAAAAGCCTCAGCAAAACATTGTGCAATAATTTCTCTGGATATTAAAGGAGCTTTCGACTCTGCACCACATCCATCTATCAAACAAGCACTTAAAGAAAAGATGCCCAGAAACCATCAAAAACATTCTCATAAGCAACCTGGAAGATCGAGAGGTTGCCCTCAATACTAATAGGGGTATTGTGAAGAAAACGCAAGCCATTGGATGTCCACAAGGATGCAGTGGACCCATACTATGGAATCTGCTTGCTGATGAGCCGCTACAATTTGACTGGTCCATAGTTGGTAAAGATATTGATCCTAAAGCAACAGTTGCTTTCCAGGCGTTTGCTGACGACTTCACCTTCGTTGTGTCAGCTGATAGTGAAAGGAAGCTTGGACGCGTCGCAACAGAAGCCCTTAAGATTTTTAGCAAGTGGACCCATAAACGTAACCTTGGAATTTCAATTGAAAAATCAAATTACCTCCTATTCACGAGACAGCAATGTGGGCCGCAAATATTTTTAAATAACTTAAGAATAAGGAGAAGCAAGAGTATTAAATTTTTGGGTGTACTCCTGGATGAAAATTTGAATTGGTCAGCACATATCAAACAGCAAGGTGTCAAAGCCTTTCGCATTCACCAGAAATTACTTAGAATAATTGGCTCGACATGGGGATCAGGAGGAACTTAACAACCAACAATACATCTCCTTCTGTTGGATAAAGTTGGATTTGAAGGGAACTTAATGGCAGACCGCCTACCAAAAACTGCTGCTAATCGGAAGTCTATCTACCTCTTCCTCGGTCTCACTTCAAAAGGATCCGGAATATTTCATTAATTCAGGATTGGCAAACTCTGTGGGATCAGAATACCACCGGACGCCTAGTACACTGCCAAATTCCTGCCAAAAGTGAATTTGAACCAACAGTGCTGGCCAAGACAAATAACGATTTTTGTAATGGGACATTGCCCATTTACAAGTTACCTGCATAGAATAGGAGTACAACCCACTGACAGCTGTGCATGTAAAGAAGAAGGTACTCCAGTTCATTACGCTACAACATACCCCCTCACGAGTTCCTGGCACTTTACTATCCCAATCTGAAAAGTGTCTGGCTCAAAAACATCACCATCAACAAGGCGGCAAAGCTAAAAATTATTAACCTTATAAACTTTTTCCTTGAATATAGGGACTTAATAATTCCAGAGGAATAGGAGGATAATGATGCCTGTGACGGTGATAGACTTCACCTGGAAGAAGAGGAGCCGTAAAATCCGCATCTCCATCTCTCTCATCTTCTACATTTAGACATTTCCTTCTCTAATTGTAACATTTCGCCTGTTTTTCGTCTCCTTGTATATAGTTCATTAATATTTGTTTGCTATTTTCTCACCATCATTCCAGCGCTCTTACTTAATTACTTAATCACAATTATTGTCATCATGTTGTATTGACCTATTTAAATGCATTATGTATAACCTATCTAAACATTTTGCATATATAGCTTAGAATTTCATATGACCTAACTTACGTTGAGCCGATACATCCAACTATTAAATCCATACTAAATGCATTAATTATTCATTAATCATTATTACCTCATTAATCTGCAGTAAGTGCAGGTATATGTATTCAATTCTGTTTTGTCATTTTTAATTTCCTTTTGTATTTCCATTAATTTTCTTTATTTCTTATATGTATGCATTCGATTTGTATTTTATATGCCTGTCTTACCACATCCTGCCATTTATTTTGTCTGATACCTATTTTGAATGCTTCTTACGTGTCCACGTGCTAACTCTCAATTGCAATGCAATTAGTGTTGAACAGTATACTTTACAAACCCTCTTTACTGTGTAAAAGTAATAATTTCCATTGTCTTCATACGATTGCAAGCATAATTGTATTGTTTTGTATGTACTGTGTTCCGTTTTCTTTTCTCTCCAGCGGGTCCATCAAATCTGGTTAAACCCTTTCAAGGTTAGGTACAGGGATTTCTGCTGGTGTTTACTTTACTTTACGTCTGTGGTTCTGTGTCAAGTGTAGACGAAGCAATGGACGTCTAGTCGACAGACCACTCTGCTGTAAACGGCATCGAATGGTACGCGCAGACACTGGATGATGCGTTACTGACTGAATGTGCTGTGCTATAGTTCGTCATGTGGCTGAGCGATCCGTTACTGCCGTGCGCACAATTTGCCTGTCATCACGCGAAGTGGTGCATTGAGGTGGAAGCGATGGAACGCGTCGGTCCGTCGTACCCTTCTGTATCCAACAATCATATATTCGCATAACTGGTTTCGTCTAACACGCGCGGTTACCAATTTCCCCGAAACATAAAAAAACGCCGAAAGTAAAAAACGTAAGTTAAGTAAAAAAAACGGCGAAAATCTTTATTCTAACTAATATGAATAATACAAAATTATTTCTCTCTTTATTTAGTCTCCTGAAAAAGAAATTCCAGTTTTCAGAAATTATCCAATCAAAAAGGAATTCAAGTCATATAAAAATACATTTAAACAGTTTTTAAATTGTTAAAGAAAATAACAATAGAAATTGCACGTAAGGAGAGAATACATTTTAAATGAAAATTTTAAATATGCACGAATGATATTAAATTGAAATATTAAATGAAAAATTATATTAAATAACGAAAACTAAATTTACACAACTACAGTTTTATATTCTTATTTATATATTCAATTAGTTTATTTATTTGATACTATAATGAGTCTATATAACACTATTTATATTTCAAATAATAAAATTTTAGGAAATACAGCTACAGTGTAAATATATTTACCCTAATTCACACAAAAAATATAAATACTTAATGTTGAATAGAAAAAAAGTATTTATTAATTAGTGCATATAATTGAAACCATGATCACAGAAACGTTATTTTAAAATTATACCCTTCATTAACATTAACTAAAGATCTATCTTGTTAAAAAAATTTTAAAAAATAAAAACACTGCTGCAATACAAAAATTTATAATAATCTTTTTGTCAAATTTAGTTGAAGAAATAATTATTTTATTCAGAAGTTAAAAACTTTTTTTGGTTTAACGGTGGTGATAAATTTGGTTTTGAGTAAATAAAATTAGGCTCACTTTACTGTTGTTGGAACTTAACGACTTTCTTTCCGGTAATTTAGTTTAAGGTTTGAGCATTTAAATTGAGCATATATGTGTGCTTTTTTCTTTCTAATGAATGACGTCTATTTCGGTAAAAACTTTTCCTTTTCATTTCAGTCTAAAATTAGCTGAAATTAATCACCTTTTAAAAAGATAATGCTCTAAGCTAAACCATCCATTTCATTTAGAAACGAATTAATTTTCGTTTTTAAACACAGTTATCTAAATAAAATATAAAATAATTTTCCCTTTTTTTATCCGTTGCCAAGATTTGCAAAATTCCTTTGGGTCCGAAAGTTGTTTCATATAGAAAAGAATGGTGATAAAGAAATAATGCATTTTTGTAGTGTCTATCAATCATGAATTTTTTGTATTATTTTATGTTGTGAAAGTAGCATACTTTTTGTCAATTTTAACTGTTTTTGAACAGAGTACAATGCACACAATCACACACTTTTTATATTTATTTAATTAATATTCCAATTCAGCCTGTTACCCGGGCTATGTATTTTAAATGTGATTTTTATCATAAATGTGCGATAAAATGTTTACCTAAAAATGTCGTATATTTTTCATATAATAGTTTTTGGTTTCGTTTCTTAACGAACAAACATGCTTTATGTTAAGTATTGGTTGCTATTTTTATTTTATTGAATAGAAAAACTAAATGTTTTTTTTATTTTTTACAGTCGATTTTAATTCAATCCGTTATAAGAGAAATAAAAATATTTTATTTAAGGTAAAAAGAAGTAATTAATTTGGATTACCACTTTCTTCATAATAAAGAATAATAACTGCGATTTTGAACTTATTTGTCGACAATTTTGAAATCAAATTTGTCAACAAATGTGATCTTAAAACAACGCCGTTGAACTAGTTGAGAAAAATGTACCACAATGGTCTTTAGTTAAATGGCCCTTAAGTTACATTTCCAATTATGGTATTAATATTTGTAATGATTGGGAAGTCACTTTACATCATCAATTCAGGTCTAATTAGCTTTTGAATGTAAAAATAAAATCTTAATCAACGAACAAATCATACTGTGCAAAAGATTTTTTGGCGATTAGCCAACAATACTATTTGATGAATTGTTTTTAATACAACATGAGAAACATGTAACTTAATTTTGTTGAGTACAATTAATAATTGATTTCTAAGATTCAATCCGTGGTTATGAAATGAGTCATACAAAACGTTATAAGAGATGTATTTTCGGATGGAGATATTGATTTTGAACGATATTTGATAAATAGCTTTCAATAAATCACTGTCTGTGTCTATCTATCAGTCTTTATGAGATCTTTTTGACAAGATTTTATTCTAATTTTAATCAATTATAAAACAATGCTGGAAGGCAGTTTCATATCACGTTGAACACGAGTTTTCAATTAATCTGCCACACGCAACTTCAAGATTTGTTTTGCCGAGGTGGCAGCCGAATGGTTAGCGCTCTTGCCTTCGGTTCAACAGTTCGTGGGTTCGAATCCCACCTTGGACATGGATGTTTGTAGTGGTTCGGAATCCACTTTAAACCGTAGGTCCCGGTCTAATTCGCCCTCGTGTGCAAAAAATGACCATTGAGCGACAAACAAACCAAACCATCAAGATTTGTTTCTGGTTCGAGTGTACTAATTGTGTAACTGTTTTACTACATTTTTAATTTGGTGTAACATGTTACGCGTTATATATTAATATAAACTAATAAAATTGCAGTTAAATTTCTGTAGATTTATTACAATTAGACAGAAAATTCCTGATGTGTAATTCAGAAACAATTTCTAGTATTCAGAAATTAAAGATCCTTTTTAATCCTATATACAATTATTTTTGAAAGATGTATTGAGTTAACTAAGATTAATAACACTAACAAGAACGATATTAATGAAATTTTCTAAGATCTAACATTTAAAATTAGGATTCATTCATTTAGTGTGAGAAATATTTTATTTTATTTATTACATTACATATATTCAGACTTGTATGCTTGATTCTTGAGATCCGCTTGTAAGTCTTCGTCGATAATAGGACAAATAGCACAATGACAGATGTACAACCACAGAAGATAACGAAGAAAACACCCAGGGCCATGGTGGTAATCGAACCCACACTCCTACGCTCTCAAGCGATTAGCCGAGTGATGCTTTGACCACTCAGCCACGGAGCGCCCATGTGTGAGAAATCGAAGATGGTAATTAATTGTGATTTATAGTTTGTTGCCATTTCAGCTTGTCAAAATATTACACAAAATATTTTCGCTAATAAAGTACTTGAAGAGTTTGCCAAGAAATTCTGGAAACAAAATGTCTGTTTTAAATAAAAAAAGTACTTAAAAATTATTTCGACTCAAAGAAACTCTCTTGCATTTTAATTTGTTATTATGTCAGACATAGGATAAATCCTTTAAGAAAATAGAAAAAAAAGCACTGAAAGTCATAAATTTATTACTTATCAAATAAACATCTTACATAATTTTGGGAGATTTTGAATGCTTGTTGTCTGTTTCTTTGTTTCCAATTTTATTAAAATGCATGTACACTGAATGCTATTTGGCTATACCAATGTATATAAAAACATTCTCTTATTTTAAGCTAAGATACTTTAATTTATCAAAATTATGATACCTCAGATAACATCTTGGAAAATGCAGACATTCTTTTAAATAAAAATTTTTTAAGAAGTTAATCTCATATATTTTCGTAAAATGCCTGTAAACAAACCTCGTAGCAAATCGAGGATTTGACACAGTTTCATGTAAAAAATTTATTCATGATAGCTTAGTGGAGCACCATGTAAAGGTAATAGCAATATTTTAGGATCTTTTGCATACCTACAGAAAAATAATATTCAACTAAAAATCAAATTTAGATAATTTTGAAGCTTATATTTATTTTTGAATGTTAATTTTATATGGCCTTGAAGTGTATTCTCAAACAAAAATATCTGTCAATAGATGCATAATAAAACCAACTTATTTCAAATTCAAACTAAGTGGATTAATCTGAATTGATTGATATGATACAAACTGAATAATAATTCAGATTTCGCCAATCACTTTATGAAATCAAAAATATATTATAAGAATATTAAATATTGTAATTTTATTTGATCAAAAAATTTCCTTTATCTTTTAGCATTTTCTCGTGGCTTTTTTCTGATTCTCAAGAGTTTTAGAAAAGCATTTTCTGATATGGCGATGAAGTATTCCTTAAAGGCATAATTTGTGATTGCTTTATTCATCCAAACTTCTAAAAATAAGCCATCCAGACACAGTTGGAGAATAAACTTTTCTACAATTGGCTCATTTTCAGATAAGCAACCAAACAGAAATGCACAGTTTGCTTAATAAAAACATGGAAAATGACATGGAAGATTTTTTCTTTTCAAGATGATTGAAAAAGAAATAAAAAACTTTTTATTCTGTTATTATCTGTGGTCTGAATAATAAAAAATTACACATTAATATTTTTCTTGAAATATTTTAATATATATGAAAAATATATATTTGTACATTTTGTTAAATTTATTTATTTCTTATATATAATTTACAAAAAAAAATTAAATATCACATCCAAAAACTTTTAAAATAAACATGCACACCAAAAGATTCTGAACTCTTAGTAATAAAAATCGAATAATAAACTATTAAAAAACGTTTATTTTAATAATACAAAAAAGGATCATAAAATGCAATTATTTAATTTTAAGAGAACATTGTAAAGAATTTTGGAATATAAAAACTGTGAAGTAGATATAAATAATATAAAAAATTTCTTATACAGTTTTTTTTAAATGATTGGTAAGAATTCTTCGTCAAATGTAGTTAATTTTCAAAATATATGAGGTGTAATCCCAG
This sequence comes from Latrodectus hesperus, assembly GCA_037975125.1. Lineage (NCBI taxonomy): Eukaryota > Metazoa > Arthropoda > Arachnida > Araneae > Theridiidae > Latrodectus > Latrodectus hesperus. The sequence goes on from CM075857.1 coordinate 91,756,326, forward strand.
AACTTATCATTTTATTTTTAGACGAGTGCATTTCTTTTTATTAAGTTTAGTCTTTGTTAGAGGATTTTAGATATAAACACAGTTGAACTATAGCTTGCTTTAATCGTCGTTATAAACATTTTAAAATTTGAAAGGGGATTTCTATAAAATTCCTATTAACTGTACTAAAACTATACTCCTTACAATATGCAACATAAGTTACTTATCTAATCTTGGAAGCATGTTAGATAGAAATTGTTTCTAAATTAGATAAGTAAGTTATTAGGTAAGTAAGTTCTTTAATATAGACATAATGTTGTTGCTGGTATTAATCTAGAAAAAAAGAAAAAAAAAACAAACAAACACACGCACACCAGCCACCGAAAACTCAAATTATTCATTAATTTTGCAGAAATATTTTTATAAAATTTATTATTATGGTTTAAAATGCAATTTTTACAATCGTGCGAAATAAATTATTTCAAATTTTCCATTTTTTTAAATAAACGTTTTCGCAAGCTTGCGAGGGCCTGAAATACACATACAAATGAGAACCTCATAACTCATGCAAACAAAGTTCTCATATACACACACGCAAATGAGGACCTCCCCTACATACCTACAAACGTGGACCTCATTTACACATATCAAAATAAGGATAATATCTGCATTCTTCTAAAAGAGAATATCATACAGTAATATGTATTTTAGACATTTGTATATTTGAAAAATAGATTTATTTTTTTTACATTAATTAAGCACATACCTCATGATTTTTGGTTTAAAAAGTCCTGAGAGAATCTCAATTGAAAATGATATATTTTCCACACAAAATGTAAAATGTCAGTAAAAATAATGATCTAATAATTATTTATTTATCATGTATAAAAGGTGCAGGTACGATATAACTGAAAATTATAATGATTCTGATATGGAATAATATTTTCAAGCAAAAGATTTGAGAAAAGAGCCTGATTGTTCATGAAATAGTTAATGAATATTTTTTTATCAAGCAGTAGTAATTTACTATCAGCAAATAATTTACGTGTGAACATATTTTCACTCCCAGATTATATTTTTCAGCAATAAAAGACGAGTTTCATTAAATACTGAAAGAAATTCTTTTAAACATATACATTTTTTATCTTTTTAAATTTGCATTTTAATACGCAAATATTTCTAATTACTTTAAAATTAAATATTTTAGAATTAAATTTATTATAGATTTTTGAAACTATAATAAGCATAATTTTTAATTAAATCTCTTGAAGATTGATTAATTTTAAAGTTTAATATTAAAAATAGGAAAGAAATGTAAAAGGAAATTCAAATTATAATGACTTAAGAAATTAGTTTAACAAAAATGAAATAAATGGTATTTATTGTACAAAATAACAAATATGTACACTGGCTGACATTGAAAATGTAACACCAACAAGGAGTGGCCAGATAATTACGCAAATTTCATGATAGATGCATTTTACCGAGTTATGGAAATGATGTGAAATGCACAGCTCTCCAGCGCACGTAGGATAAGATATAGGGTGAAGAATCGGTAGAGTGGGAAATATTTCTGACGTTATTGCTGCTTCGAAAATAATCGTTAAAAGTTTGTTAAAAGTCGCAAAGGATGCCAGTAATTGAAGAGATTTTGAGGCCATCGTCTACAGAGTCAATTTCAGCAGACAGGCGAGTTTATGAGGAGCATGTTGAACCTATGGCAAATTGTAGCTGCTGGACGCCTCCACTGTGCACCGGTTGGGGCGTAAATAGTTAAAACAAGAAACTGAGGAACGTTTGCGGGGTGCAGTCAGAGCGACGTCACACATGTGGGTCAACGCGTCCCTCGGGAGGCAATAATGGCCCCGTAAAACCCGTCTACAGAAATTCTGCACCATGTGCAAGACTCACAAATTGAGCAGAACCATTTGCCATCGATTGGTTGCCAGTGGTCTGTACTCACTACGTCCGTTAAGAAGACTTGATTCTCTGTCAACCCTTTGATTGATCCAGCGTCTAGAATGGTGCCGGGTTAGAGAGATGTGGACTACGGAGGGGCATAGGACCTTTTTCTCATATGAATCACGCTTCTGTTTCTTCCGTGATAGTCACCTCGTACGGGTTAGACATCGACGTGGAGACATGTCCTATCCTGCAGAAATCTGTGGAACGCCCCACCAGGTGACAACACGGCATCATGATTTGGGGTGCCAATGCGTATGATTCAAGGTCACCTCTAGTTCGTATTCGTGGTACTATGCCAACTAAACTTTATATGTGATGTGCTATTGCCGATGACACTTCTATTTCTTCAGGTGGTGCTCAGTGCTCTTTATCGGCAGGATAACGCCCGACAGCACATTCTCACACCAATCAATATGCCCTTCAAGATGTACAAGTGCTTCCTGGGTCATTGTGCTCGCCAGATCACTGATCAATTGAACAGGTTTGGGAAATAATTGGATGCCATTTGCAGACTCAGCCACTGTCTTTTTCAGAAGACTCACTTTGGCAAATGGTTGACAGGAAATGGAGAGCCATTTCTCGGGAAATCATCCGTACTCTCAATGATTCGGTGCCAAGACGTGTTGCTGCATATATCGCTGTCAACGGTGGTCCTACAACCTACTCACTTGACCCTGTTCTCACACTGTATTATGCATATCATTTAAAAATGCAGGTCACTTATTGTTAGTTGCGGAGCCGGCACCCGTTAACCTTAAGGTACAGTCTGGGGTCACCCTACACAGTTATATATGTATGTCTATCTCTGTTTGCCGAGTTTCATCACTTTCTGGCAAATCCTTGGTGTTGTATTTTGATTGTATTGGTGTTGATTAATTTAAAGATTTTGAAATGGTATAAAATAACTTTCTGTTGGGGCCAAGTTAGGAATAACATAAAAAAAACTTTGCCTTCGAGATGGGACGCTCGAATTTTGAAATTTTGGAAATTGTTTAATTAGAAAGACGTATGTGTGGAAAATGTTAAGTATTAAAATGCAGAAAATGAAAGAAGTGGAAGGTAAGAAACATAAGAAGACAAGAAATGCATTGAAGAAATAAGGAAATGATTTTGAGCTGAAAATACTAAATTGAAAGGGGTGATATCTTACAAACCAAGCAATAGTGATATAAATGAATTCAGTTAAGCAGAGTTTTGATGACAGAAAATGTTAGCCTGTATTTGTAATTTTATTTGAGCAAGCGATAAAAGTAAAAATTCAAAAGACACACACACACAGATTGGATTTCTCTCTCATCTATTAAGTTTTACCTTATGAAGACACTCAAGTTATTACAAGAGAATCAGAAGAAAATCTGAAAATTAAATAACCATGTACACGAGCAACTTTTGAAAATACTTATTCTTAACCCTGAAAAGTTTCACCAAATTTTTGTCATATTTCAAAATTAATCCCGCAATACATAGGAAAGATTGAAATAATTCTGTATTTCAAAAACAAAGAATGAATATTGGTGTTAACATATTATACTTTTGAACAGCTATAGGAACTTATGATAACATATCATTGAAGAGCAATGTATAGAAGGATGACCGAGAGCGTTTTGTTGGAATGGGTAGAATTCATATTGACTTTGGATCTGTAAGACAAATTTTATACTTTTAAAAATGTTCTTGACATTATTAAAAAAACCGAGTTCACAATGCCAATTAGGGAGAAATACTTTTAAAAATAGGATCTTCATACAAAATTTCAGCAATAAAGAAAATTAAGTCGGGAAATAGAATGAAAAACATTATAAATTTTGAAAAAAATATCATCAATGTGACTCTTACATTTGAAATCTCAATGTCCAAAATTGGATCATAAAAGTAAGCATGCAGAGAGAATCAATAGAGTAAATGGACTACCTAAAGATGAATATTTGTTACTATAAATAAGGAAATGAGTTAATGGTTTTGAAATTGCAGTATTTTAAGATTCTAGTATAAGCATTGATATTGTATAGAAAATATATCAAATCTGAGATACCTATTGACGAAAATATAAGTGAAACAACAATTGGATTTTTGATTTACGTGTTTATCATTAACCTGTGAACTGAGTTGTGTGAAGACTAAAGCAGCCGCATTTCATATTGTATTAGATAAAGGATTCCATCTCTTAGAAATTTCAGTCATTGCTTAACAAAATAGAAACCATGTTCCTGTTACCAATCTGAATTCTGCTACCTTTCATCAACAGCAGAGAAGGGAAAAATCAAATGGTTATAATTGACAACTCTTTAAAGTATTATATGTAAAATTAAGAATGATGTAGAGGTAAACTTAGAAAAATATAAATATATAAATTTACCCCACCCCTTAAAAATGATAAAGATCTCGTTATCTCTATATTAAACATTGACGAGGAGAAATCTTTTGAAATGCAGAAGCAGTGTGAAGATTTAAATTACATCGTCTTTTCAATGTTCGAAAAGGTATTGTCTGTTACGAAAACTAAAGAGAATGATTTTGTTGGAAAATCAACTGCTTATGAAAAAGCAAATGGATAAAATTGGTGAAACGAGATTGCTATTAGTGGTTCTAAATTTCTTTTAGAAAATTGATGTTCACGAGTCTTGAAGTTACGTCAGCACATATGGAGGGGGGGGAATAAAAATGAAAGAATATCTATTGAGGCAATTTTTGGGTCAAATTACCTTAAGGACGTAGAATATTATATGAAAACATGTGAAATTTGGCAGCGGGCTGGAAAAGTTGGAGTAAACCTCTTTAAAAACCTAAAGACACCTTAAAGTTATTTCTTACCATGTATGAAGTTTTCACTTAAATCAACGTACACTCCAAGTGGAAAAAATACGTGACAATGTTGTGCCCTTTCAAGTATCTTGACTCTGTAGCTGTAGAAACATTAATTAATCCTAAGCTGTTTACGTGATTTTGCAAATATTTAATAGAATGTGGTTTCCAAAAGAACTAGAATAACCAAAGGACTTCATAAAATTATATCTACCGAATGTTTGAGTAAATTATCAACAGTAATGAAACGCAGCTGTTCATAACTTGTATACGAAGCGAGTTTCATAAGACTATCAACAGAAAACGTGTTTTATGTTTGGAAGCAGCACCTAGCTGGGAGCCATGCATTCATGCTGTGTTGCTCGTATTACGAAATTTAATTCATAATATAGTACAGGTTTCTTTCAGCAGAAGTAGTCCACGGGAATAATCTAAAATCACCGATTAAATTACCTTATGAGAAATGGACGTTATTCCAGAAGAAAACAGCAACAAATTCAACAATAAAAACGGCAACATTTTTAGACTACCTATTTGAATTAATAGCCATTACTTTATCAGGATAAGGAATGGAAACTGGCAGTCTCTCCTGTCATTGAACTTGCTAAATGATGCTTGAAAATACCAGAGTTCTAAAGTATGATTACAAAAGATGCATTTGTGACATGCTACTTTTGGACAGGAAAAAACTCCGTTGTTTTTTTAATCAATGACTGAAATCATATGGAAATGATTTTTATTAGATTGTTTGTTTTAATGGCACAAAGTCCAAAAGAGACAAGCTGCGCGAGACTAAGATATTCACTCACAAGTTTTTTTGAACGAATTTAAGACAGTAGATAGCAAATGTGGAAGTTTATGCAGTTGAAATGATGAAAATGTACAAGAAATAGTTAAAAATATAAAAAGAAATATAAATATTTATAGATTACTAAAATTTCAAATTATTAAAATTAAAATCAAAGCTAAAACACCTTTTGCATATAAAAATGCGAAAAAATTGGGATGGAGGTTAACCAATCAAATCTCGCAATGATAACATGCCGCTCTCGTAAAAGGTGAAATGATGACGGTTAAAAATGAGACAAAAATTAAAATGTGATAAACTGTGTATGATTCGTGACACGTCTGGAACCAGGGAGGCGTATCAGGTAAAAATAAGTATTTATGAGAAAATGTTTATATCCATTGCAAAGGTGAGTCAATCTTACATCCGCCACTCACATGTTTAAAACTTGATATGATGTGATGATAGGATATTTGTAAGAAAGAAAAGACATTAAGAAGTTTATTTGTAACTTGCATAGACCATAAATCCTACCACATATTAGGAATAAAATTTTAATGGAATATTTGATATCTGTATAAGATACAAGAAATGAAATATCAATAGGCATTTTACACCGCTGCAGTCACAAGCTTGTTACCTATAATCCAAACATATTCCGGAACCCAACAAAAGATTTAATATTATTGACCAGAGAAATCAAATGTTTTTTAACACTAATCATACTAACACTTATTAGATACCTAGTTTACCATAGCGGGTCAAATGACCCGAAATTTACGTTTCCTACTTTTATGTATGAAATATGGATGTTGGAAAGGAAATAAAAATATAATGATAATAAAATATGTATTATAATTATGTGAAATAGTATTTTTACAATTTATATTTCAAACGCAAAAAATAAGAGTTGTTTTTATACATCACATTTTTTACACATAAGTGTTTCCGTCGCACATTTCCCGCAAACAAATTTTTTACAATTGGAGCAAATTTTATTAGTTTTATTCTCTTTGCAGTATCCTATTTGACACCTCTTACGTTTATTAGAATATATTGTGCATGTTCTTATATGGTTCATAATACGGTGGTCAATTATCAATGAAAATGCAGTACTAACTTTACCTTTCATTATATGACGTTTAGCATATCCTGTTGGGCCTACTTCTTGCCTGAAAATGTTATGAAGTGGTGGTCTTCCAGGTGTGCCACCTATTTGTATTTCTTCCCAAACAGATCCATCAATTGCAACATGTTGTTCATTTATTTCTGCTTCACTTTCTTCAGAACTTGAGAGTAATCTTCTTTTTCGTCCACAACCGATATTCACAATATTTTCCTCTTCATTGTCAGTATCTGTAGATTCAGACTCATTTTCGTTTGTAACCAATATATCTTCGTTTTCAGAAAATTCATCTTCACCGATTTCCGAAAACTCTTCTCCAATATCATTTATATCTTATAAGAATTTGGACTGTCTCGTTCGTTTCGACATTTTATGGGTAAATAGTTACCTGTATCACTTATAAAGCTATCAAAATAAAATAAAAACTATGTACTAAACTATTCTTTTTTTGCTACCTTTTTTACACAAAAATCTAGTTTCAATCTAAAATTTTTATATTTTCTTGAATTATTCTCAGCTATTTTGATTGAACTACTTTACGTAACAGTCTTTGCATACATTTGCAGTTTACTGAATACAATAAGATAAGCAATATGTATTGATAAGCTTATAAAACAAAAAAATGTTCTTCGGGTCAAATGACCCGATGTGGTAGACAACGGTATACGACAGTTATTACTCAAAATAAACAAAACAAAAAATTATAAAAATAGTATAAGAACAGTAGACTTAATTAGTCAGAAAAAGTCAGTAAGTTAAATTTGAGAAGTAATAAGGTAATACGTGCATTATCAATGCAAAAGTTCAAAATGGGTCATTTGACCCGTTATGGTATGATTAGTGTTAAAATCAGCCACTACTGGGTGACAGTTAACAAAGTTTTCCAGTTGCTGCAAGATAGTTTTGCTGTCAATATAAGCACAAAAATTATTTTCTGATTTTCAACTAATGAGCTGTAACGCCACCTTTATTGCCATTGCCTCTGAAGTTTGTGTAGAACAGGATGTAAGAAGGTGCAACTGTAAGTGGTATCTCATATTATAGTATTAACCCCCATATCCTACCGCTACAGATGGTTATCTGTATAAACTGGTAAATAAGAGGAGAACTGGTAGTGAAGCAAAGTCTGTTAGAAGATAACTGGATCTGTAACCATTTTGCTTAAGTGACATAAAGGGTTAATGTGTGTGTGTGTGATTTTAATGCAAGAAATATTCCATGATGGAAAACCCAATGGGTAAGATGTTTGAGTTTGTAAGTCATACAAGTCTGAAATGTTAAGAGATGATTTTGTACGATGCATGAAAGATAAGATGTGAGAAGTGTGTGTTTTATAAAGTTTTGTGAAACCAGGGAAGTTTCTCAAGAAATGTAAAGGATGATTTAGTTAAGATGATATTTTAACAAAATGCATAGCCGACAACTGGAAACATCAAAGATTTAGAGGCAGCTGGCGGCAAACAATATAAAAACTTTCCATCGGGAGGTATGGATTGCACCAGAACAAATTCTAACGGCAGAATGGTGTATAGTGCATAATCTGCAAAGAACAAATGGTAGAGTGATCCTTAAGCTTAACTATAATCAATGCGAGATAATATAGCAGACTGGTATATTCAAACCAGTGAAATTCTGTTTGCATCCCAAGATGTATTAGATAATACCGCTAAAGAGTAGAGAACTGTACAGAGAGTGAAATGCGCCAAGCGAGCGATAGATTGCGCCAAACTGGTTTAACGGTTTTGAATGCGTTTTCATGACAAGATTTTCGTTTTATGACTTAAGGTGATCGTATGACATGAGCGAAACTCGTTTTGTGTGCAACTCTTGCGTTTAATGAGTAATTTTATTTGTTTACATTTAAAGAATATGCTACTTTAATGTTCCCGCTATTGGACTTCGAATTTTTTTAAAGTTAAATTATCTTAAATTTTCGGAAGATATATTGTTTATAATTTTTAAAATATTGTTTCGAAGTTCTGAAAACTATATTGCTTGGATTTTATTAAAGTTATATTATTTTGAATTTTCATTTGGTCGTCCAATTTAAGATCTGTACGAGATGTTAATAATGTGCCCGGTCAGTTTGATTCATACATCGCAGAGCATGTATGGCGGAGAAAGCATGATGAAAATGCAGTAGATTTCTTCGAAGCTCTCAAACACATTCTTTTCTCAGCAGGGTGAGTTATTTTATTTTTCATTAAAATTTAACTCAAAGCGATTATTAGAAACTCTAGTTTTATAAAAATGAGTGTTTACAAAAGAAAATGCCAACTTTAAGGAAGCTTTATTGAGTGTTTAATGTTAGTGTCGAACTGTGCCATATTGTAATTTTTTAAGGTGGGCGTCATACGCCCAGTTAATTAAAATTCGAGTTTGCATAACAAATGGAATTTGTTAAAGTTAGAAGTTTAGCTTAATTGCCCGGTTGTCACTGTACTTGGTAGAGCTACACTGATGTTTTTTAAGATGGGTGTCATTGCTCGGTATATTAAAAATCAAGTTTAAATAAAAATTGAAATTTGTTAACGTTAGAAATTTAGCTTTCTTGTCCAGTTGTCACTGTAGTAGGTAGCGCTACAGTGAAGTTTTTCCTTAGGTGAGCGCATTTGCACGGTATATTAAAATTTGAGTTTTAAAATTTTCGTTTCTAGTTATTAGAATTTTAAAACTTCTAGAGTACTTAATTATAATGAAATATTTGAAATTTTGATTTTTGGAATTCGAAAAAATGCTTGATTTCTAAGTTGAAGTTCGAATGCGATGGGTATTGGTAGCCGGATATTGCGCGTAGTGACGTAATTTAGGTTGTTGTTGCATACCCCCAAAGGTCAGCAGCGCTAGACCAGGTCCATGACGTTGTACACTTTATAATAATCCAAAACCAGAAGAGGGTCGTCAACCAAGTCCTGCCTGGAATGCCCCAGGCACTCAAGGATATGTTCAGACGAAGCCTTCTCGGTAGAGTAGATAGTACAGGTTTTAAAGGTTAGGGAACCCTCAGAAAATTTTAGGGTTTTAAGATGTCCACTTCGAAATCGGGCGAGAATAGTTTGTTCCTGACGACTTATGTCGTTAGTCAGGGAGCCTCCGGGACGGGAACTTTGGTACCAGTAATGTACCGGAGGGACAATCCAAGTCATCCTGTTCTTAATTTTTTCTCTCTGGAGTGAATCTCCGTGAAAGTGAGAGGAGCTAAATTAACGGAGGCCTCGCCAGAACCAGCCTACGCCAGAGCATTCGCAATTCCATTTCCCTCAATATCGACGTGTAATTTAGGTTGGCGACATAGCTACAGAGCGCTTCGCGCGAAATGAAATCGCGCCAAACCTGTTCAGCTTTGTAAACTTTTACCAATAATACTTTATGGATATTTAATGTCCTTTCACATTACTTCAACAGCTGTAGCACATAAAGTATAAAAGTTAACTTTCTACCAAAAACAACAACGAGGAACTTAATATTTGGACAAGGACTAACAAGGATAGAATAATTTCCAATCTTTATTTAGGGATTAGAATGAAGACTGGTTTTTCTGCCAAAATTGGCGCAATTTGTTAAGCTTGGTGATATAGTATGATCATTCTATTCATATTAAGTCAATATATTCTTTACTACCACTTGCAAGTGCCTCTTAAAGAACCGTATGCCAGATCCTTTGCAAGGGATTTGCAGATAATTGACGCAGTGTGCCATAAACTGGTTGTTGAAAGTTATTAAGAATCCAGTTGATGCAGGAATAATGGAAAACGTAAAACTTAAAACATTTCCCTTTTTTAATTTATCGGTTGCCGCCCACCCTATCTAGTGGTCAGAGTCCCTGACTACGGATAGGGAGGTCCTGTGTTCGAATCCCAGTTCGGGCATGGATGTGCTACCTCTCTCTATCTATCTATCTATCCTGTCCTTGTCCTTTCTGTGTATGAATGTGTTGTAAATGGTTGCCTACCCTGTAAACGGGTCCCTAGGGTATGTGTGAATTGAGGAAGTCGGACTCCAGACCAAAATATGGTTCAGTTGAAAAAGTGGAGCACCGCACCCCATATTGCTAGCCTAGCTGGCCAACTTTATCGGTTTGAGTAAAAAGGTCTGAAAAAAATTGTCCTTACATGAATTCTAAAAAACGCCCGAGTGTAAGTATAGCTCTCTGGTTAAAAGGGAGGTTTTATCCGTAAACAAAAATCATGCAATTTGTGGAGAATTCCATATTAACACGTATGGCCTTATCTATATCGAAGATTAATATGTGATTTCTACGAACAAAAGCATTTGGAATTGGTGTTTCTAAGTAAAGGATGTTATGTATAGTAGACCTTCTTTACGGAATCCACTCTGATAAGGAGAAATGTATTTATTTATTTCTAATATATATATATATATACGAGACGAGAACTGACCATACGCGGGTAACTTTCACTCAAGCAAATTGTAAGTTTGCTATTCGGCGATAACTTACCGGATTAGAATAATCTTTACCAAACTTTAGTAGGGAAATAACTATAGCTTCTCCTGCCAAGCGGGTGGATAAACATTTTCAATCCAAATTCTATTGTATAACCGAAATATATTCAAGAAAATCTGAACATAAATTTCGAAGCATATTATATATGATTCCATCTTGTCCTGCACTGGTATTATTTGCTTGATCTAATGCCTTCTTTAATTCGTACATACGAAACTTATATTTGTACGGCATAATTTGTCTATAGTGGTATGTGATGGGTGTTTGTTCCGCATGATGTTTTGTTCTTAAAAATGTAAGACTAAGCATAGGAGCGGGAGGTTTCAGCAAAAAGTCTTTTCTATGGCATTAGCTATGTTAACGATTGAAGTGTATTCAGTATATATAGCTGGGGTTTTTAATATAGGAAAAATTCCTGGTAAAAACTAGTGGCTGCTTTTTCTTTTTTAATAACTGCTTAGAAGATGTCGAAGGTGTAATGGAAGATACACAACTACAAGAGTCCCATTGGCTTTGTCGTTGAGTTCTACTTGACATGGCTTTCTTAAAAGCCAGAAGTTTAGCCATTGTAAATTATCTTCGAAAAATACCCCATAACTTCCCCCGATTCCTATAGATTTTACGACAGTCATTGTTAAACCAAGGTGTTCGATTCTTTATGGATATGAGGAGTTTTTTGGAATTGCTAAATCCACAGCCCATAGGAAATGCGAGGAATATGCAGTACTTTATGTACAGCGATATTCTTGGAATTTCCATTTGCTGTATCTAAATATTGACTAAAATAAGAGTTGAAAAACGGGCAAAATAACCTTCAAAATAAACAAGTTTTAGCCGTTAGAATATTATGAAAACTAGTAATCTTGTCACTAAAGACTAGTAAAATTGTCACAGTCTCATATTAAGCCAAAAATGAAATCTTACTAATCATTGAATTGGCGTTATACAGGCCAATGAAAATTAGTTAGTCTTTTGGCATGTATGAAAAATATGGATAGTCAAATTCATAAAATTGACGAGACAGTTACCTTGTCAAAAAACTTATAAATAGAATTATAGATTAATAATGGGGTATATCTAATTTCATTTGCTAACAATTGTTAAATCCAGTGTGCCATTATAATTTCGTCAAACTAAACAATATATTCCAACTTGTTTGTTTACTAGAATCTCGCACAATTTTTATTGTTACTTTAAGCCATTACAATAATGACTATGATATTGAATTGGATTCTCTGCACCGAGCATTTGCTACATGGTCCAATTTTGACTTAAGATTTATATTGATTGCTAAAACTAATAATGCTAGTGGGTATTTAATTCATATGAAATCTTCTATTAACTTTGGTTTTTTATTTTGTTCTACTTTAAAGGTTTTCACAAATCTTATATAGGTTCTTATAATGCTCGACAAATTTTTTGAAATAATCACAAGAATCTTAGCTTTTATCATTGAAGCTTAACATAAACTTTTTCTTAAAAAATAAAAGTTCTTTATAAATGTTCTAATTGCAGATAACTAGATAACGTTAATTTATTTATCAATGAGATTATTCGTCATTACAACTAATGTATGTAAACATATACAACAGCTAAAGTTAGACAATAGTTGGCAACTGGTAATTATTATATATCCTATTTCTAATAGATGTGTGATTTTGTGATTCTTGGCATTATACACGCACGCACGCACGCACGCACGCACGCGCGCGCGCTAAACACGAAAGTTTTCTTGTCATTTTTAATGACACAAAAGAACATGACATACAGTAATTGTAGCCCATTGTTAGTCTTCGAAGTAATCCCCATCTGAATCTAGTTCCTTCTGCCAACGCGTCTCCAGCTGTACAATCTTCTTATTTTAAAACTCGGGTATTTTGCAAGCAAAGAAATCCATGAGTGTTTGACACAAATCTTTTTTATTGGTATAGGATTTTTGAAAAAGGTTATTGTCCACAGGGAATGGAAGTGGTAGTAATCTTTTAATGCAAGATCAGGTGGTTCAAAATGTCCCAACTAAGGCCATGTATCGTATTCCCAGCCATTTTCTCGACTTGCTGCCACGCAACGGCAAGAATTGTCTTGTCATCGGCCAAGAACAGTACACTCTTGCGATGAATCAGTGCTGGCTCCTTCTGTTGCAATTCCTTTTGCACACGTTCCAATTGCTGCAAGTACATTTACTCAATGACCGTTTATCCCGTTGATAAAAACTCATAATGAACCACATGATAACTAATCCATGAGACGCTAGCTTCCTCACAAAGGGACAACTTGACTTTGTGAAACCAATGACTTGTACTTTCAATCATAGAATTATCATCAAAAGCTTGTTCTATTCAGCGACTTGAAGCAATAGCTTATATGCCCACATTAAAGTTGTAAAGGAAACAACACCAAACGAGCTCCTTCTACAAGTCACTTCGCTGCTGCACGAGTTAAGATTGATGAATGTCCACGGTGGACCTGCTTTTATAACCACTGATATTCTTACCTTCGACTGATGGGCGTCTCAACAAAGTCATACATTAATTTGCATACTTATTCTCTCTTCATTCAATGGTAAACGAGAAAACGGCAAGTACTTTCTTGTTTACCATATATTCGAGGTTTCTCTTATCAAAAGTTTTAAAGTTACTTTTAAAATAACATAATCTAACCATGATTGCTGCTCCGTATTTGTTATGTACTCCCTTGGCTATAGAGCACTTTCGATGGCGCACTCTGTAATCAAACAATTTTTGGCAACCGTTTTTCCTGTACGTCTAAATGTTGTACTCTTATGCAAAAACGCGCTGCGAAAACACACAGCAAAATAAACACTTTATTTACAATTCTTTTATATTCAATTAACGCAACCACCACACATTTTATCCCTTAGCTACCCAGAGGTAAACCAAATCATATGGAATAAATAATTTACGATTGAATTTAAAATAATAAATTCAGATCACTAAGATGATTGACACTACATCACTAAATCAAAAGCGCGGCGGCATCAAAAGCCAGTTGAGAAAATTAAATTATGTCTCCACAGAAGAGTAAAAATGACATGGACATTCCTGAACTTGAGACTCAATTTGACATTTTACCTACTATACAAAAGAAATTCGAAGCTCTTAAGGATGAATACTTCAAAATGACTGAGGAAGAAATCCAAATGGTCGAGGCCTCTCCTATCGAAATGGATGATGCCATTCAAATAATAGAGGTAAGCCTCAAAACCTCTATTAACAAATTAAAAATTATAAACATTAACTCTGTTCAAAACGAAAGTGTTGAATCTGCTATTAGTAATCAAACAAAAAAGGCTTTTATAAAGCTTCCAAAAATCCCACTTCCGTTTTTCAGCGAAAAATTTGAGGATTGGAGCTTGTTCAAAATGTAATTTAATAGACAAATAAGTGAATTTTTTAAAAATGAAAAATTACATTATTTACGAGTATCACTTAAGGGAGTAGCTAAAATCATACAGACTGTTTGACAATAACTTTTATTCTCTTTTTAAAACTTTTGAGCAATGGTATGAAAACCAAAGAATAATTGTTAACTGTCATATCAAAATCTCCATCCCTTAAAATATGAATCAGAAAAAGATTGCAAAGATTTTGGATACAATTTTGAAAAATCTTAGATCGTTCATAAAATCTTAGGTTTCGCAAAATATAAATTAGATCGAGACTCTCGCAAACAATTTGAATTAACTTTAAAAAACAACGATGTACCTGAATTTGGTGATTTTCTTGAATTCTTAGAAAGGAGGTGTCAAAATTCAAATAATATCCAAACAAGCATTCTATATTAATTTAATGCCGATAAATCGAAATCTTTTTTCTTAGCACAAATCTCTTAAGTTGTGTATTTCTTGTAAAACGCAAACACGTGCAGTATTATTGCAATGTATTTAAAGAAATGAAATGAATGAGATTAGCTAAAAAAATCGACTTTGTAAAAATTGATCAAGTGGATTTCATTCATTCCTTCATAACTATTCCACTCCGCCTGTGAAAAGTAGTCATAACATCCGAGAGATAGAACTTATACTCTTAACGCCCACGCCATATCAAGAGCGAAATCAACAAATTAAAATTTCAGAAACTATTAATATACAAATGCCAGAAAATCCTCGACTTTCATTTTTCTGTAACGGAGAGAAGAGCATTTTAATAAATACAGCAATCATACAAGTCAGAGATTTATGGGAAGGATTCAGACCGTTAAGAGGCGTCCTTGACTCTGCCACTGAATCATGTTCTACTTCATCCCCTGCCTCAAATTTATTAGGTTTGAGAAAAGAAAAAATAGATATCCCAGTTGCTGATTTGAATGATACATCTATAAATATAAAGAAAAAGGTTTCATTTTTTTATAGAATGAAAATAAGGATTCGTTAATGGAAGTGGATTTATTAATTGTTCTTAAGATAACCAGTTTCACACCTTCCAAAAAGTTAAATATTTCGAACTTAAAAATACCTAGTGAAGTTAAATTAGATGATCCATCGTTTTATATTCCTCAAAAATAGGCTTCTTTTAGTGCAGAATTGTTCTTTTCATTAATGAATGAAGATTAAATAAAGATAGCAGGCAACTTATTCTTACAATCAAGTTGCTTTGGTTATCTTGTTTCAGGTGTCATTTCAGACAGTCCTTTTTATAATACTTCAAAAAAAACCATGTTTCTTAAATAAAAACTTAGACATCCTTAATAAAACTTTTGAACATTTTTGGGAAATTGAAGGAGTAGAAACAAATGAAATTTGCAAGCTGATTTAAAGTATTGCAACTAACATTTCGCAAAAACTCATAAAAAATTGAATGGTTGATATGTTGTGAAACTGCCATTCAAACCTGATTCTTCCGAAGATATGTTAAGACATTCTAAGGCAATCACATCAAAAAGACTAAATCAGTTGTGAGTTGCTCAAGAAGAGGAAAGGGAATTTCCTTTAGCTTCAAAGGTAGTACTGCAAGATTTTTATATGGGTGATTGTGTCTCCGGTGCTTCAGAACTTTGTGAGTTTGAAAAACTCAAATCAGAATTAACACACGTGCTCCAACGAGGAAACATGACTTTGCACAAGTGGTGTTCCAATAGGGCTTAATCAAATGAACTTAAGTAACTCACGCTTGACCAAAATTCTGAGGAAATAATGGTATAAACTCTAGAAATGTTTCGAAACCGATTAAACTTGTTTTAGTTATACATCAGTAAATTTGCAAAATTTATTTACAAGTTACATTTATAGCAAAGAAAAGTATTTACTGTACTTTTTTTTAGAATAGTGTATGCATTGAATTTTATCATATTGAGAATATTCTAATAAATACCTGTATATCAATCTTTCGTTTAATTCTTTAAAGTAAAATTTTTAATTCTTAAGCATTAAAAACAATTAATGTTATTCTCAATTTTGTGTTTTTTGATATACTAAAATATTGGAAAAATTATTATTATCATGAAAATGTGAACTATTGAATGTTTTAGATTCTCAATGAAACTTACTTGTACTGAAGCATGTTGCCATAATTTTATTGTATTTAAATTTGATTCAATGTTAAACTGTATATTAAATTTTTGTAATGTTGTGACTTGATAATTTTGTCCCTCGATTTAAACATGAAATTCAAGTACTTGTAAAATTTTACCATTTAATGAAGTAAAATGAAGCACTGAAACATGCTTAAAATATGATACAACAATTGAAGTATCAGTGATTGCTAAAATGTTTGACTTTTTCCTCATTCGCAAATCACATGATTACGTATTTAATAATGATAAATTCAGTGTTATGGTAAAATCTCGCTAAAACCTTCCAGAAAATCTTTACATTATATATTTTATTTATTTATTTTACATCAGCATTGCATTAAATATTTTATGTACTATTCCTTTCCTAATGGTCTTCTAAAAAAGTCTGGAGGGCCATGAAATCTGGCAGAAATAACGTTTTTGATGATTACTTTTTCCGTAGAAAATGAATATATAAATCAATTCTTTCTACTTTGAGGCGCAATAACTGCAACTTAAGAATGATTCACGTATTTTTCTCATTTAAACTCATAAATTTCAAGTTTGGAATAATTAAGCGCTATTTATATCAATGATGTTTTTGTACGATGTCTCCCAGTGAAGACAAAAAATACCAGTTTTTACTGATTTTAAATTTAGATTATATTTTGGGAAACGTTGATGACGGATTTTAACATAGTAAATAATGATTTATATGGAGATGTGCAAGTTTTTAGGAAAAAATTATTTCGCTAATCAAACGAGTATAGAAAGTAATCATAATATGACATTGATATTAATGATAAGATGAACTGCATTATTAAACAAAAGAAGATAATCCCCAGCGAATTATTGTTATTTATGAATAAGTTGCGAAAATTGTTGTCATTATTTAAATTTTTTTAAAAAAAATTCATTCAATAGAGTTATGAAATTTTTAGAATTATTCTGTAGTAGAATATTACAATCAAGTTGAATAACCGATACTCTGAGGAATTGTCAATTTTTATGAGGGTTGAGAACGCGAGATTCATCAAATAAACCGTCATGGACCAAATACAATTTAGTTTGACAGTAAATCAGGAAATAGTTTCTTAATCCTTTATTTTCTAAAATGCATTAGTTACAAGAGAAAAGCAAACGTCGTATCAGTTCGCACTATACTTTTTGTAGCTTTGATATGTTATTTTCTCCTCAAAATATGCAACTGCTTTACTTATACTGTAAGCTTTTTTTGAGTTGCTTAGCATCGAAAACATTATATACGTCATTTAGTGAGCTCTGTTCAAATAAGTAATCAATTTCTTATAAACTTTCCCGTTAAACTCATTCATTCTTCTATATCTGTATATACCAAAACTATTATCTACCAATTAAGATAATATCAATTAAAAAACCAACCCAAACTTATTATAATGACCCTTGTAGATGTTGATTGTTTGAAAATAATTTCAGTATTCCAAGATTTCATTCACTATCACATTATAATAAAGGTCTACTATAGAAAAAAAAAAAGTTTAAATAAGTAAATGTGAAATATTATTGAGATTATATTTTATATCCGATTTTATGCATGACATTTAAAGAAAAGTCAGAAATGGCCACTATGTATACCATGGTAATAGTACTAAAGTTTACATATTATCATGATACTCATGGTATTCGATTTTTTATAAATATATTTTGGAAAATTAAGTTTTGGATTTATTCTAAACATTTTTTTTGTTATTTTGTTGCTTTTGTATTGTACAGATTAGATGATATTAGTAGACCCAATTAGTCAGATTTTGTATTCCTTAGCTTCCAACAGTATACATGTGAAAATTTGTGATTTAGAATAAAAACACTATTTATTTATACTATTTTTTAGGGTTCAAAGCTTTGTTTAATACTATGAAAGGACATCTTAAGAATAAATCAGCTAAAAGCAAATCGAATGAAGTGTTGAATGCTTGATTTATTTCTTTAGTTATGAAGCTGTCAACCAAATTAACCAAGCATTATTTACAAAGCTAGAATTCCTCTTATCGGCATTCCGATGCCTATCTTATGGATAGCTGTTTGGTAACATGTAATAATCGTAAATAATACTTTTAAAAGTAGTAAAAAATTTAAAAAATACTATCGTTTCTTTTTTAAAAAAATACATTGTGGAAATGCAATGGCAATTCATTGTCTGCTCTCAGAAGTTATGTATAGATGACAATTAAAAAAAATAGGAAATAACCATACATATACATTCGTGAAATGAGAAGATTTCTAGAGCGGAATGTTATATCATGACAAAAGAATTATATTGCTTTAAATTAATTACACCGTGGCATAAACAACTTATATTGAATTCAAATCTTCAAATCAGGTTTAAATAAATTACAATCTCTGTTATCCAAATTCTAAAATGAAATAACTTCTATTTTCAGTTCGTTAGAAACGAACATCTTGATATCAGTTTCATTCTATTCCACATAGTCAGAATGGAATTCTTAATTCCATTTTGGAATAAGCTTAGAAGGACAAAGAAAGGATTTTATTTATACAAATTTGAAATAAATGCATATCTATTCAGACAGGGTCACATATATACGATTGTGGGTGAATAACTGTAAAATTTTTTTTAACTTAAGAAAGTAGGGAGAAAAAAGCAAAATATATTAATGTATATAGTCATAAAAATAAAATTCATCATTAAGTTAAAATATTATTGCATATTTTAATTTAAAAATAAAATATTAAACCGTTTAATATTTGAAATAATTATTAATTTAATAAAAAAATTGCTAAACAACTGCTGAATGGAACAAAAATGTGGATCATCTGGAACATTTCATTAAAATTTGTATTAAATGAAAGACATGTATATGAAAAGAAAAACCCACATAGTTAATGCATTTGACAGTTGTAAACATTTCATTTGCTTCAATTATTTATATATGCTATTAATTCACTCAAATAATTTGGTTGGTTAATGAATCAACTAAATAATGTGTAACTGAAATAAAATATTTTGAACTATCACGGTTTTATCATTTTGTTATGCTTTTACGAACACTTTTCTTATTCTGAAATAGAAGTTTGGCTTTCATAAAGGAAAGTCTCATTATCACGTTTATATGATGAAAATCGAATCAAGTAATGGTAAATTAATAAATATATTCATTGTTTCTTCTTCTTCAGCACGACAGCCCGGGGTGGGCCAAGGCTTTCCTCAGAACACTCCTCCATTGTGTTCTCAGGGAGGTGACAGTTCTCCAATTTGTCACATTCAGCACTTTAAAGTCCTCCTCTACAGAATCAGTCCATCTAAGTTTGGGCCGACCCCTAGATCTGGTTGCATATAATTAAAAATTCTGGAAGTCAAAGACGAGGGATACATTCGACAGATATGGCCTGCAAATTTCAAGCGACATATTTTAATATAATTGACGATGTCAGCTTCTTTGAAAAAGTCTGTTGAGCTCGAAATTGTATCTGTGCCTCCAAACTCCATTTCTCATTTACAGCACCAAAAATCTTTCTTAGGAATTTTCATTCAAATATTACAATTTGATTTGACGGAGTCTTTGTTAGAGTCCAGATTTCGCATTTATAAGTGCGAACAGGTATTATGATGGTTGTATAACATATTTACTGTTACTTGATTATAATTTATCGACATATTCATCAACTAACGTTGACAGCTTAGATCATTTCTGTTGTAAATTTTGAATGTATTTCTAATGTAAATTTACTTACTATCTAAAAAATAATTGTAGATCGGTGTTTCATGAAGGATGATCAGAAATATCGTAGTGTTACAACAACATTTGATTTTTAAGCGAACTATTATGAGCTCTCTAAACCATCAGTCGCCAAATGACGGTCCACCGATTACCAAGGCTTCGTGAAACATTTTAGGTGGTCCATGATTATTCATTGTAAGTTGCAACAGAAGTAACGCATTTTTTATTAACATTCATATTAAAAATGACAACTAACAGAACCTAATGAGAATTATACTTTTTATTGTTTTTTAATATCCGGCCGATGGCTGAGTGGTTAACGCTCTTGTTGGTTCTGGATTCGAATCCAAGTTCAGGTATAAATGTTTCTTTGTTCTTTCAATCAATGAATGAATATGGCCCACCCTATAAAAGGGTTTGTGGGGGAGTGACGTGGGTAATGCTACTCGCCTTCGTAACTTGGTTCACAAGTGCTCATCCGGCTAGCGATAAATGTGTAGTAATTTTCAATATTTCTTACGGATTAGTCACTCAGTGCCCGCCTTTTAAAAATATTTTTTAATAATGGAGGGCACTATTTGAAGGAAATTATTGCACACATTCTGAAACACATTGTTGATAAAAATATTATAATATAGAAAATTTATAAAAGCAAACCAGCAAGCAATAAATAATAAAAAATTATTTGCATTCCTTAATGAATCTCTTATTTAATGAAAGATTTATTCTCAGCAAAAAGGCTTTTATAACGAAACGCAGAAAATATTTTGACGGAATATTAGTATGTTTTTAAATGAAATGCTAACTGCGCGCTTTTCATAAAATGTTTGGGAGAAATAAATTGAAAACAGAATTAATGAATACATTTAATAATCTGATATATTAAAGACAGAAATGATTCTTTGCGTTTCTAATTATTAGTTTATCTATTTGTTAAGTTTAAAATAAGCAACGGTAGTAATGCAATTTCGTTCATATTTAATTTTATGTTTTTTTAAAAAACATAAATTTCTAATGCAGACTATTTTATTTCATTAATTTGAAAATGTGAAAGGTTTATAGTTAAAATTGTGGTTCTACTTTTAAATGAAGAGGTAAAAAATCGAATATTTTTATGCTTAACTCACCTATAAGTTTTAAATCTTTAACAAAGTACTTACACTATTTAGAATAACACATAGTTATATAGCAAGAAAAACTGTTTGAATCATTCTAACAATACCATCTTTTAACTTTCAAAGCTACTTTCATTTTACACATTAAATAATATTTTAAAAAACTTCAAATAATACATATTATATTTAACAATTAATACATTTAAATTAATGTACCTCTTAATAATGTAAAAATTAAGCACTTATTTTGAGAAAGTTGATCTAAGATCTTAATATGAAAGTAAATAATTTTGGCAGTTAATTTCGCTGGATTTCTTTCACAGTAAATTAGTAACTATAAATTTTGATAATTTTTCTATTTGTTATTGTGCTGTCAAAAATTGTCTGAATTTCTTATGAAGTACACCCATAACCATCTCATGGCCATACATTTTACTACTCATAAAATTAAACATTTTTAAATAAAATGTTATCCTTTACGACTCTTTTGTATTTTTAAAGACAACAAATAAGTTATGGTATTTCTTATTTTTTCTTCAACAGCAAATTTCTATAAAAAGGAGTTGAACATTGCTATTTTCAACATTCAAATTTGAATCTAGAACGAAGTTTAGAACTTGCATTTGAAAATGAAAGCCATATTTACCATTCTTTTGATTCTCGGTGTTTTCACTTATGTAAGTATTACTTTCAATAACATAAAAAGCTCTAAAATTAACAATATAAATGTTAATAATCACGTTTTATCTTAATATGGTATAAGCAGAATTGCTTATGAGAAAAATATAGTTTTAATCTCTAAGTTTAAGTTGAATGTTCATATTAGGGGTTAGATTAATATGATTATGTAACCTAATAAATAAGTTCAAGAAGAAAAGATGGCTGATATTTAAATTTGTGATTCTTCTCGATTTCTTTTTCGAATATTCAAAATGCAATTGGCCTTAGCAAAGTTTTTATAAATTTTATTGATTATAAAAAATAAATTTGTTTTTATTTTTTATTATAACCAAAATTTCTTAAGATATAGACATTTTATTTTGAATAAAATTATAGAAACTAAATACATTCTCTGAAAGATTTCACATATTTTAATTCATTTGTTCAAACTGAAAATATTTTATATAGTATATGTATACTTTTGATTTAATTTAGCATTTATTCATATAATTAGTTTTAAAAATATAAGCAATGTATGCAAAAATAAAAACTTCATATAAAAATTTAATAAATATTTTTATTTTATTACAACATCCTTTTTAAGAAGGACAAATGATGTTTGTTAACATAGTATTTAATTCGTCATATGTTTCATTCTAAACGAATAAAAACTTATTAATGGGCATACTTATATAATTAAGTCCTTATTGATACAATAAAAAACTAAAGAAATTTTTAGTATATCTGTATGTCATGTTTTTTTAATTTTATTATTTTACATATAATTATATCAGAAGAACTTAAAAACGGTTTTTAAAGGAGCTGAGAAAAATAAGTTTAAATGTTACAAAAAATCTTTTCTCAATTTTTATTTTCTGAGAAACAAATTGGAAACTCTGTGTTTATAAGTAAAACATTTAATCTTAGAATGTCATAATAATATTTTTATATACAATAAAAAGACATTATTAAAATTAATTATTCTATAAATTAATATCTATTCTATTTTTGAATGCAATAAAATTCCTTTAAAATTTAATTAAGAGAAAATAATTTTCTTTGAATGGTTTATAATTTTTATATTTTAGAAAATTATTCGAAAAGAGATGAAAATATTGTACAACCTAATTTTTAGAAACATTGGTAAAAATTATTGAAATGATTGTTTACACCTTTAATTGTAAAATATATTAAAACATTATAAGAAAAATATATTAATTCTAATAGCTAAACTAATAGAGTGATATAGTTATCAATTAATTTAAAATTAAAATATATTAATACATTAATAAAACCAATTAATAAATAAAATAATAGTTATGCTTTTTTATGTTGAATAAAAAAGTTTTTTCTAACTTATATGGAGAAAATACTGATTTCTCTGTTGACATATTATATTCATATCTTCATAAACTAATAGAAAATAATTATCCAAATAACTTAAAAAATAATCTTAAAATTTTGAAAAGTAATCTTAGTATGTTTTATTATACTCTTAGTATGTTATTATCTTAGTATATGTCTTATTGTAAAAACATTTAAATTAAAAAGAAATAACAAATAAATTTAAGTATCAAGTAATTATAAATATCTTGTAATAAATAGTTTTGTAGTTAAATTCAATTTCTTAGTTGCATTCTGAAATAATAATTAAAACTCTTTTTACTTTATACTGAAATTATCTTTGTCTGTGGTTGACGAAATAAAAATTTAAAGAATAGTAAATAAATAAATAAAGGAAATTAAATAAAACAAAAAGTAAAATAAATAAACACTGTTTTTAGCAATAACGTTTGGATGTGATATTTTTTTAAATCTTTAATGGAAAAAAATCCCAAATATATTAGATTTGTTTCGGCAATTTTATTTTTTGCAAGCGTACGTAAATTAGCATCATAGCAAGGGTTTTCCTTTGACCTCATCACTTATATTATTGATGTATTTTTAATAGTTCTGGTATTTATCTACATGGAAGTGTTACAATTAGTAAATTTGTCAAAGTTAGTTCAAGCAGAAATTAAAAAATTAATATTCTTTGATAGTAATGGTAACAACTTTTAAGAGCAATAGATTAAGCCAAAATAAAAAAAAATTCTAATTTAAACTATTTTATTTACGATGTTAATTTAAAAATATTTAAAACATAATCAATTTACTATTAAAAACATGATACTTATTAATTACATGCGATTCGAAAGGTTTATAAATAATTTTAATCTAGGTTTACGTTCTTGAAGATTTATTACTTTTCCATTCCTAGTATAAAATATGAAGATTTGGATTTATATTATAAAACATGTGTACATGTTATTACTAAAAGTATTGAATCAATACAGAAGTATGCATTCTTGTTTCATTAATAATGCTTGAGATCATTACTACAACGAAGAGCAGCATGCATGTTTTTACGAAAACATATTGGCAAATTTGTTTCACAGCAATGTATCCATATTGTTCCCAAAACAAAGCATAATAGCATTCTCTTAGTAAATATAGAGTATCTACTGTACAACGTGATTTATATATCCTGTTCTCCATTTGCGCATTTATTCTTGGCTTAAATATATAACTTAAGAATAACAGGAAAATGATTTGTATTGAAAGACATCTTTCGTTTGAGTAATATTTTAGATTAAATACATTTTTCATGCAATCATACTAAGATACTTTAATCTTAAGTAACGAGGATAATATGTTAATTTTTGGTCGATCACTTTGATCGACAAAAAATTAATATATTATCCCCGTTATAAGACATCATCAGGAATCATTATCTTGTTATGAATTTTATCCCATATTTTAACTACTGTCTACAGTTGATGTAAAAATATGTATTGAAATTTATTCAGCAGGTATTTTGAAATTGTCTTCAGTTGTTTTGCAATTATACACGTTTTGTTATAGCTTTGTTCATTACAGCAGAGATGATAGCTAAGCTTTATGATTTCTTTGATCATACCGTTATCATTTTATTGCGTGTTTCTACTTAGAAAATACAATTTTTATACTATTCTGTGTCATTTTTTTACTGTATACAGTTTTGTTAGAAAATGCTTTTCCCAACACCAAATATGTTGTTATGTGAATTCAGATACCAGTTTTCCAGAATCATACATTTTAACATTGTTGTATAACTTATCCCTATTGGTATAAAAATATTTTTGATTTCTGATTACATTTAAGCCTTGCACAAATTAATTGGCTAATTATGTAAAAATATCTTACCTTAAAATAATTAATGTGCTGCATACCTTGTATGAATTGTAGCTTTATACAACTAAATAAATTATATTAATCAGTGTTTCTCATTACTCTGCTTCACAAATGGTAAATTATATATTTGCTGTTTCAACTATTAGGTGAAAAATCTGCTCTTTAATAATATTGTGCCTCGAATACCATCAAATTGGGAACAAAAGAACTATTATATTTAAATATATACTTTTTATAATATAGTTAAATTCAAGCTAATGCAAAATTGAAAAACAATATAGTTAAAAATATGTATAAATGTTCAATTTAAAAAAAGCGAAGTACGTTTATTTTAAAAATGGAAATTGAAGATGTTCAGAAAAACTGGTATATGCGTTCTATCAAACGCTAATGTTCATTCTAAATTTATTTCAGATGATAAACGCCGAGTGTTCGTTAACGGAGAGATGTCCAAGTGGGCAAGCTTGTGTGAGGAAAGGGGGTGCAATGAACTGCATGAAGTATGCGAGTAGAGGTAAGGAATTCATTTCTTTTTAATATTACTAATCACATTCTCTCTCTCTCATATATATATATATATATATATATATATATATATATATATATATATATATATATATATATATATATATATATATATATATATATATATAATACAATTCCTAGAACAGTAACATAAGATGTAGGACAAGAATAAGATAGTATGAAATATATAGAATGAATAGAAAAAAGGGAAAAATGAAATAAGAACGACATCTTCCTTAAAAGGGAGATGGTCATACATATATGCAAATTAAATATTTTTCTCCGATACTCAGGAAGGATATACGTCTAAAATCTTTCCCTTAATTTTCGCTAAAAGTGTGAGTTAAAGGAAAGATGTGGAAAAATATTTACTTAAAAAATTAAAGTAAAATGTATATCGAGGAAATGTAAACAAATTCGAAGTAGAAAAATGAAATATCAAAGCTGTACAATAAGAGGAATATCAATTACAGCACATCAAAATCTGTTTACTAAATTGGAATAACGATATGATTGCCAAAAGTAATTGGAAAAATTGTAAATTGAATTCAAAAAATGAATAAAAGTTTAAAAATCATAGCCTTTAATTCAAATTTAAAGCTTTTTGAATGCTAACACTCAAATACTTCAGATTATTTTCATATTTTAAGTGATTTGTTAATCATAACACAAAATCTAAGCAAACTAATGAGTATTTCACCCATGTAGAAATTATTTGCATCTTAAATACAGAAATAAGAGAAGATATTCAAATAATATATTTCAATTTATGAAACAGTGTGTTACAAACATATTAGAAATGTTTTTTAACGATATTTTAAATGAATTTAATCATGTATGTAACTTAATAAAATTTCTTATTAATTAATTCTCACACATTATGTTTAATATATATTAATCTATTATGATATATATTTTGCCTTTATAAATTTTAGGTAGAAATCTATATTACTTTTCTTTGAGTTAATTTTATTTTAAGTCCTGAAAGTGGTCTCACATTACATAATTAATACAATGTTGCTACATATACTCTGTTATTAAACAATTTTGTATTGAAACATTTCCATTTAATGATTATATTTAACTATCGAAGGAAATAAGATAAACAGAAATTTAAATAGAAAATAAAATAAAAACTAGAGATTAAATAAATTAAATAAGTATTTCATTTTAAGGAATTTCAGATTTTATTGAAAAATATTCGGAACAAGAAAGTTGTACTGTTTTTGATTTGATCTACAAAAAAAATATTTGTTATAATAATCATTAAACTTGATTAGAGCTCTAGTTAAGGTACACATGTTTCAAATCGTTAAAGTTTTATCCTTGACTACAGAATAAAGAATCAAAATGAATACAGATTTTTAAACGGCTCAAAATATTTATTCTTGTTCATGTTCATGCTGTTCAAACTCTTTATTGTTATAACTGTAAAGATGTAATAAAAATAATATTATGTTTTGATCGCTTGAAACTTTAAGGATTATAAATAAATTGCCAATAATCACAGAAGCTAATCCGCAATTGTTTTAAAAAATGTGTGATCCAACTAAATTCTAATAACATAATATTTCAAAAGAATGTGAAAAAAACAAAGAAAGATAAAAATCATCACATTTATGAACAAAGCTAAATGAGTACATGTAAAATTTATGTGAGCTCTAACAATCATCATACTTCAAATTCTTTTTTTGAAGTTCTTGAGAATAAAAAAAGAAACATAAATTTAAACTGATTTTAAAAAATCCTCGGATACACATATTTATTCTTGATTTCTTCATAGAAAGAGGAATTTCCTATACATATCCTATACAATGTATAATATCATGTATAGTATACATGATTCTATAACATATCATACTCTTACCTTTTTCACTAGAAGATCATAAAATAATCTTGTAGTTCACTCATTTAATATAATCAGAAGTATCACAGTTATTAAACAGTAAGTGTGTGTGAGCTAGGTAGTATTTAAAAATCAATAATATCACATAGTCATAATTCAGAAGCAGAAGTAATCATAGTTCAGCATCAAAACTGAGAAGAATATATATATATATATATATACTTACATACAGAGAGAGAGAGGGAGAGAAATTTTGTGTACAATTTATTAATATTCCTTGTATTGCTTCAGTAATTAATACAAGATAATTTTTCAAAAGTTATTTTATGCACTTTATAAGATAATCGAATAATTACATTTTATTTCCGCAGGGTCAAAAATTTCTTTATTAAGTTATAGCTAATGTGTTTATTTATTAAGTGTCAAATAACTAGTAAAAAAATATACTTAAAAATATGAGTTCATAAAAAATTACAAATTCAATTTATTAATTGATAAAAATTAAATTAATGAATGTCAAATTGTATTTACAGGTCAACCATGCTCTGAGAGCGATGGCAATCCAGACGATGTTCCAGTTTTTGTTACAAATCCTCCATGCGACCCCTCACAGAACCTGGAGTGCACTGAAAAGGGAAACAGGGTGAGGATAGCTTATACAAGGAATTACAAGGAAATATTAAAAAAAACCTTTCAAAATCAAATGCTGTTTTGTTTCCTTAAGAAAGGATTCGGATGATATTCTTACTGACTAAAAAAATAATTTTCTAATATGCTTACTTTTTCTGTGAGTATTTTTAACGAATTAATTCTTGTCAATTGATTATCTTTAACGATATTATTTAGTGGATTTGATTTTTTTGATGAAGCGTGGAAGATAGCCTTGCAGCTGAAAGATTTTGTATGACATTTAAAAAAACGGGATACCTTTCTGTCATCCGACACAATTTTTTTATTTATAGTGGACGGAACTTAAGTGTTCAGATGGACAAACACTCAAAAAATTTCCAAATATATATACCAGGGCTGACCATGGTCAAGTGGTAGGGCATCACTTTTCGAAGTATAAGCTCCTGGGTTTGATCCCAGCCACTGCTGAACAGCTGGAGATTTATGTTGCGCTTCTGCTTTCTGTCTATATGTTTGCTGGGTTGGGTGTTTTACGTAGGAACTTCCTGGTATTTTCCCGTGCGACATTCCATCATATAAAATAAGTCTTCCTATAATGTAATTTAAGCGGTAATGTCTTACAATGGCCTATGGCCATTAAGCTGCCCCCTACGCGTTCTCAAAAACATTTGTCTAAGAAGGATGCATGCATTCAGAAACCAAAAGCACAATTTCCATGTCCCGTTTTTCAAAAGACAATGAAATCGAATAAATTAATGTCTGTGATGTGTAGAATGGCCGAGAGTTAACAATCTACATTTTCTGGACAACACATTTATTTAATTACAATTAAATATTTAATATTAACAATAAAACACAAATTTACTTGGAGCCTTCTGCTCCTACCAGAATTACAACCTATCCGGACCTCGCTCCGGTGAAAACTCTTCTAAAATATAGCAACCTCTCGAAAAGGAGCCAACCACGCCAAGCGCGGTTTATCGATCGCCAAATAGTCGCCAGATACTACACCTCCCCCGCAAGATTGATGTTACATTAATGAATTAATCATCAATCTGAAAACGAATCAAGCGACTATTTGTGATCTACACATATACAACAATTTACACATAATGCACATAAATAGAAATTCACAAATTCCAATTAATATAATGTTCAAAAGAAATACTATACATATACATTACTATTAAAGTAAATAAACAGAAACACATTTGTTTTCATGAACATATTTCATCACATTACAGCAAAAGTAACTAAGAAATATAAACAAATAATATAGCAACGTTAATACTTTCAATGTTAATTAATTATCTAATAAACAGTAAATATTTCAAACATTTACTTACAAAATTTAAATTTACTAAATATTGCTATTATACTTCAAATATTACTAATATTTAATTTTACTTACCACTTCACTTCTAATAAACATACAAAATAACCAAAATTTTATACATAGAAAAAAATTATTAAACACAAATAAATGTTCAAGAGTCACTAGTTGGTAATCTAGATAGAGCATCTGCATTAGAAAGATTTCTTCCTGGGCAATGAATGATTTCTATATTGTATTTTTGTAAAGCTAAGGCCCATCGTTGAAGCTTTGATGATTGTGGGGCATTTTTCACAACAAATGATAAAGGATTGTGGTCTGTCACAATCTTTACTGTTGATCCAAAAATCCATGATTCAAATTTCTTTAATGCCCATACTATAGCGTAAGCTTCACGTTCTATAGTAGGCCAATTTTGTTGGGGTTTGGACAATTTCTTGCTTGCATAACACACAGGAAAATGTTTATTTTCTCTCACTTGAGACAGACATGCACCTATTCCAATTTGCGATGCATCAGAGTGAATGATGAAAGGATCCTGTATTGTTGGGGTTATTAACTCTGTTGCTTTCATAAGTTGGTCTTTCAGCTTTTGGAATGATACATTATGTTCTTCTTTCCATTCCAGCACTTCTGGTCGTTTCTTTTTAGTGAGCTCTGTTAAGGGGTAGGCGATTTCAGCATAATTAGGAATGTAATTTCGATAATAGTTGCATAATCCTAACAAGCTCCTAAGATGAGATTTAGTCTTTGGTGTTTCTAATTTCTCAATTGCTTTAATCTTTTCGGGGTCAGGTTTGTGTTTTCCTGATCCAATGATATGTCCTAAATATCTTATTCGTGGTTTTGCAAAAGAACACTTTTTCGAATTGACTGTGAAACCAAGTGATTCCAGTTTTGTAAAAACTTTATGTAAATCTTGGAGATGAGTATCAAAATCTGGTGAAAATATAGCAATATCATCAATATATGCTCTTGCAAATTCTTTAAATTCTTTTAGTGCATTATTCATTACTCTCTGAAATGTTGCAGCAGCATTTCTTAATCCAAATGGCATTACTTTGAATTGGTATTGTCCTCGATGAGTTTTAAAAGATGTAAATTCTTTACTCTGTTCTTCCATAGGTATAGCCCAGTATCCTTTGAGTAAATCTAATGTTGTAATAACGTTTGCTTTCCCAATACTGTACATCAAGTCAATTGCATTTTCCATAGGAAAATCATCTGGTTTGGTTGCAGCATTCAAAGATCTATAGTCCACACACAATCGAATATTGCCATCCTTCTTGCTTACACACACTACAGGGTGAGCTATCTCAGCATTGCTTTCTTCTATCAGTCCTGACATCATTAAATCTTCTATTTCTTTATCAACCTTTTCTTTCAAGGCTTCAGGAATTCTATAGATGTACGGTTTCTTCCTCTCTAAATTTGGTACTAATCTTATCTTGTGTGGTTCTACTTTTGCTATTTTTAATTTTCCAGTAAATAGTCCTTCATGTTGCTTGATAAGAGAAATTAATTTCTTCCTCTGTAATGAACTTAAATTTTCAAAATTCAGATTTTCTCCTACTTCTAAGATTTGTAATGGATTTGGGAATTCTTTACCTGGCAAAGTTATAATTTCTCCAAATTCTTCTTCATTTTCAAATATTACTCCATAATTCCAAGCTTCTTTTAATGTTGGGCAACTCTTTTGCTCCACCCGGAGTTTCTGCGCTTCCGATAGAACGGTTGTCTGGTCGCTCCTCTCCGCTAGAGTGAGAGTCGGCGCCCGCTGTCTCCCTTCCTCCCTCCTCTTCGTTTTTCGCCTCAGGCAATTCTAAAGGGGGGATTCTCCTTCCGTAGCTGTTTTTGTTTCGGTGGCTAAACTGAGCACATTTTCTCCTTCGGAACGTCTGATGTCTCCTGAAGAATTGTCATTGGAACAGTTTTCTTTTGACAGATCGGCTGTTGAATTAATTAATAATTCATATGTTTCTGGAGTTATTAAACAAGGCACATTTAATTTGTCCGTTACTGCAATTAAAGTATCTACACAATTAAATAAATTATTTCCAGAGTTTTTATAGTAAATAGGCTTACGACAAACTTTCGCTTCAATTGGGTTTCCAAATGCAGGTGTTAATATAACTTTCCCTCCTTCTCGATCTTCTAAATCTGGAATTAGTGATGAGTGAACTATGCAGATTTGAGTTCCAGAATCTATAATAGCTTCCGTTTTTAGAGAGTTAATGAAGACATCAATTTTCTGTAATGGTTGAATAATAGTTTCTTTCGATTCAGTTCGTATGTGAGTCGAGTCAACTTTAGCTACTACAGCATCTTCTTTCGATATTCTATTTGTATTCCTCGAAGTTGTAGAATACACCTTTTCATTCTTTTTAATATATCCATTTCCGTTCCTCTTTTCTGAGCACTCTCTTGCAAGGTGTTGATAACTACCGCAAATATAGCATTCCTTACGTTTTGGGGTAAAACTTTGTTTCGTGTATTCTCTTCTTTTGGGTGGTGGAATATATTTATCTTGCATATATGTTGAATCCGTAAACTTTGGATATTTCATTTCGTTTCGAATTTCATCAAATGATTTTCTTCTTGCTTCAAAATAAATATCACATTCTCTAGCTAGTTCTTGTGGTTTCAACCATTGATTTCCTTGGCGTATAGCGATGTGCGAAGCTGTTTCTCCATCTAACGTTTGGAACAGTTTATCGGAGATGATTAATTCTTTTAATGTTTCAAAATCAGTTACTGCTCTTGATTTACAATAATAGTCCCATGTCGATGTTAATCGTGAAGCAAATTGAATATGTGATTCTCCAGAATAACGTTTTGCTTTTCTAAAATTTTCTAGGCATGCTTGAGGAGTAGGTTGATATTCTTTTAGAATTAAAGTTTTTACTTTTTCATAATCCTGCAAATCGTCTTCTTTAATGTAGACAAGAACGTTTGCCGCTTTCTCCCCGATTAATTTCAATAATATTTCTGACTTAAATTCTTCCGGAACTTTCTTGTGTTTAAATGCTCTTTCTATGGAATCGAAAAATATATTCCAAGATTCTGCTCTTTTCGGTACTGGTATCGTTAGCGTTTCTACTCCCTTGATCAGCTTGTCGAGTGGAATTTCGAATTCGCCTCCGGTGTTCGAAATTGAAAATGGCGTCGGACTACTGCTCGCTATGTTCTGCGTAGCTCGGATTTTTGCTAATTCTAATTCGTGTTCTCTTAATCTTTCTTCTTCAGCTTGTGTTCGTTCGAACTCTTCTTTACTTTTCCTATTCTCTATAGTAGAAATCAAAATTTCTTTTACGAAGTCAGCATCTTCGGCATATTCTTTACTGTTCAGAAGTTTGTGTTTCAGTTCGGCTAATTTCAAATCAAAAGTTGCTTCTTCACCAATTTCCAGCAAGACTGTTACCAAGTCTTCCTTTTTCACGTTTTTGAACATTTTCTTCTGTTTCTATCACTTTAGAATTCCGTTGACAGTTTTATTCTTTCTTCTGAAATTCGAATTTTCCAAGTTAAGCCATTTCGTATTTCTCAGCTCTGGTTCTCGAAATGAGAGCGTGTTGTGATGTGTAGAATGGCCGAGAGTTAACAATCTACATTTTCTGGACAACACATTTATTTAATTACAATTAAATATTTAATATTAACAATAAAACACAAATTTACTTGGAGCCTTCTGCTCCTACCAGAATTACAACCTATCCGGACCTCGCTCCGGTGAAAACTCTTCTAAAATATAGCAACCTCTCGAAAAGGAGCCAACCACGCCAAGCGCGGTTTATCGATCGCCAAATAGTCGCCAGATACTACAATGTCCATTCAAAAAATCGCGATTCCATCCATAGACCGAATCAAGCCCTTAACATTTTAATTTGGATAGATTTTATTTTTGATGCTAATATATATATATATATATATATATATATATATATATATATATATATATATATATATATATATATATATATATATATATATATATATATATATAGAAAAGTTTCCTTGACAAGAAGTAAAAGAATACAAGTAAAAGAAACAAGATGTAAAAGGATAGATTTTATTTGTTGTTGCTTATGACACATGGACAAGCTAAGCTCGCTATGTCTTTGGATGTGTGAATTAAGTCATTAGCGAGCGTCTTTCGTTTGGATCAGAGCACCGCGTAGGTGAAAGTACGACTTTGCTCTTTTTAAGGTGCCTCGTAATTTTGAACCATGGTCAGGTGACGAGGCCCCGCCTGAGCTGGCACCCTTTTCTCCACATCCACGCCACACCAGCGGAAGGACTTTGGACATCACATATTAACGTGGACACGTCCCCAACCCACGGAGTTCCTGCAACCCAGAGAAGGAGAGTACAGCGTGGTCACCCTCCTAACCACTGCCCGCGGCAAATGATGCTTCACTTTGCTGAGCTTACGGGAAGCGGCGTGAAGCTACTGAGCCACTGGAGCTCTGATTTTTTTGTGATGCTAATATAGAAATGTTTCCTTGACAAGAAGTGAAAGAAAGATCAACACTAGTAAATCAAAACTTAATTAAATTTATAAACTTTCTTAGATAAGTGCGTCTTATTTCAAGTAAATATTTAGAGTGAGAAATTTTTGTACGTTTTAGTTTTCTACAGCTTGGAAGTTTCAGCACTTAATTTGCATAAAATTTTGCCTAATGCGATTTATACGAAGAAGAACAACTTCTAAGATTAATAATGGAGGAATTCTCCATAACAGAGGATTCATATTCATTTATTGGAACATAGTTTTTATTTTTTAGAAAAAATACATCCAATTTCTTTTATTTAGACTAAAAATATTAGAAAGTGAAAATAAATCACTGAAGATTTGATGAAACTTTTACGCATATTTTACTCGGTAACTTAAAAAATAAGTAAATATAATGTATTAGTCACTTATTGACAACCGAAAGTAATTGCTGGTATTATCTGCGAATCATTAAGTCTAAAATTACATACAATTTTTAAAAGTTAAATTCAATATTGAATTGAGAAAGTGATGTTTTTCGAAAGTTGTGTGTGAAAATATTATTCTCTAAATTATTAGAGGAATATTGTGAACAAATATAACGAATATACAATACAAATATTTAAGTTTTAACCGATATTTATTTAAGATGTTTTATTTCTACAGCTGTATATTTTTAATTTAAATTCAAAAGATTATTTTTAAAATAAATATATTTAGCATTTCTTATAAATTTATAAATAAATTTTGTATTTTTTATAAAAATGTTATAAAATTAGTTCAATATCACAATATTTGTTATACACAAGTACATTTTTTTTATCTTGCAGGAAGTTTGTGTTAAGCAATAATATTCATTGAAGACGAAGATGAAATTCAAGTCATACGCATCAGAATTATATTAAATAAATTGTTTTGAAATGCAATCAACAGCAAAAAACTACTGCAATAAATTTTTGTCTCATGAATAATTCAGCTTTTTTTCAAGTTGAAAACTTTAATTTAATTTTAAGTATAACAAAAATGATAAAATTTAATTTTGTGGAAATAGCAACATATATTACATTATAATCTTGTTATATGTTGAATTATGAATCAAATTTAAAATGCTAAGTGAAATACATTATCTATTTGAGTTTTAAATCATATTTCATTTGATGAAATATGATGCAAGACAAATTTTAAGTTAAAGTACATTTCATTTTTATATCAACACAAACTTGAAGGTAAATAACAAATTAGAATCGCTCTTAAACCATAAAAAGCTATTAAAAGTAAGTTGCAAAATATATTCTATTTTCTAAAATTAAGTATTTTAGTGATATAAATTTTGAAATAATGAGATAAGTGTTTCTTAAATATATGAATATGTTTCAAATAATACTTATTTTTTAAAAATAAATAAACTTTTAAAAAGGAAATATTTTAACGATGTGATCAAATCCATAACTACAAAACTCACATTCAAATGCATTCAAAAGGAAAAACTATAAAAATACGAAAATAATTTTTTAATGAATTTCAACATGTATTTAAATGATAACAATAATTTTAAGAAATAAAAAATGCCCTTACACTCATATATAAATAAAGTAATGCATATTTATAGAATCATATAAAGCAAATAAATTTTATAGTTTATAAAGTTAAATTCTTCAAATTTGTGTGAAATTACCGTCAGCACTTAAGCTACATATCTGTAAAATATTCAAAATGAATTTTAAAAATGCATTTTATTCTAAATAAAAAAAGGGAAATAATATTGTAGATAATAATGAATATTGAAAAATAGAGAAGGAATAGTAATAAAAAATAGAATAAAATTGGAATGAAATGTCTTGATTAATCTGTCATCAATAAACTCAAAAGTATCAAATCTCCAAGATACATCTTTTATGTTGTATTTAACCATCCAAAACTGCAGTTTTATTAGCTGAATTATTTATATAAAACTACAAATTCAAAGAACATAATGCAACAAAATCTTTCAGAAACTTCAATGATAATATGTAAATATGATAAAATTAATTTTTAATAATATTAGTAAAATTTTAATTCAATAGTAGGTAAAAAAAGAATCAATATTTAAATGTGGATAAAATTATGAGACCAAAATCAAAACAAGCATACTATTGTACAATCCACAATATTAAACGCTATTTATTATATGCTCAATCACAAAAATTCTAAAAATTTGATAATTGTATTTCACACTATAAAAGCTTTACTTTAATAAAAAAATATAACTTTTTTTCAAGAAATAATTACATTTTAATAAAAATATCATTTGTATGTGGTACAATATTTTTTCGAAAAAATGTGACTGAGTCTGAAGATATTTCTTTGAAAAACAATGTAGAGCTGCTTCCTATTTTCGAGAAACAGAAACATATTATGTTGGTAAAATGAATTTTATTTTTGCTCTTTATTCTTACACAAAATGGAAAAGGAAAAATTCCTTTGTTAGAAGGCAATGAAATTGCAAGTCATTTCAGTGATTTTCCTGAGATTAGGAATCCATTTTAAATTTTATCACTGACATAAGTTGCTAGGTTATTTTGACAGACAAAAGGCAATAACAACAAAATTGAGGATATTTATGAAAATAAATAAAATAGGGGGAAAATGAAAATATTCTAATTAGTGAATAAGGTAATAATATTTATAAAGACAAAAACTTTTTTGAAATTATTCTTTTTTAAAATGCCTAATAAAAGTTAAATCTGTAATTTTTTTTAATTTTTAAATTTTTTTAGGATTACAGAATTACTTTCTAATGCGGGTTTATGTAAAAAAGTTGAGGATAGAAACGCTTGTGAGTGGTTGTATTATAAGCATATTTTTCATCTGACAGTACACATGAGATGAAAAATAAAAAGCCTTTTTTGTTGGCAGCAACTGTTTTGAAAGTTGGCTACTTCTTCTTTTCGCCGAGTACACCAACACCAAATGTCTGCTGAATAAAAAAGCTAACTTTATGATCGTGTCTATGGTTCATTGTGACTTAGTTAGCGTTCTTCAGCACTATGCTGAATAAAACTTTATTTGAATCAAAACATTGCATTACTTTAAGAGCATAACACTACAGAGACAATGTATTTTACTTATCATTTAATTTTCAAAAGAAGCTGCTTTTCTGGATAATGCGTAACAGAAAATTTACAAATTTAGACGTTTTCATATTTAGCTAATTAAATTTTCTTACAAAGCATCGGTTACTAATATAATATTATGTATAATTCCAATTTCTCAACGAGGAAAAAATTCCAAACTTTAAGTAATTTTTAAACATATAGTTTGCGTAAAGTTATTTTTGTCTGTCAACCAATGTAAAAGTATTGCTTACACTCATACGTACCCATACATTAAAAGCAAATATTTAAAAAAATCATGGAAGTTTGATAAAAATGTGTTTGATTTTCTTAAATTTTCTAATATTGTAATTTAAAAGTTATTAAGATATATTTACGCCTAAAAGTTACGGGACAACCTTTTTTGACGCCAAATTTGCAAGTGAATGAATATAGAAAACCACATTTTTGAGGAACATGTGCACAAAACTGGTGTGTAAATTGGTATAACGAAAAAAGCAATTTCGCTGGAAATGTCCATTCTTGGAAAAAAGAAATTCACAGTTTTATGTGATAAATGTCGAAGAAACATAACAAAGAAGACATAAAATAAGTAAAGTACCCAGCATTAGAGCTTGAATGCATTAGAGTATCGATAAATTGAACCATGCTATCAATAAATTGTCTTCCTAAATGGGAAACGAAGGCGAGAGTAAGCTTCTTTTCAGCTCTCGTACTAACCTTGGAGGAGGAATTAAAACAGCAACCTATCTGCAAAGATAGTCTCACTGATGCTGTATGGGAATCTGGTCTAAAGATCAAGTTGGCTATTCTGTGTGCTCGAAACCAAGACTCTCCTGATATTCCTCAACAACTACAGCTCAATGAAGGCGTGCGTCATCATCCACCAGAATGAAATAATTGGTTGAACAAATGGATCAAGGATCTCATTTCAGTATCTCACACCTGACTCAGTTCCACCCTGGAACACATGCAGGTCAGTATTGCCATCGCGAGTCTGATCACTGCTCAAAACATTATTCACCAAACCTGGTTTAAAAATAGTGTTGGATTTTTCCATATCTATCAATCCAACACTATGCATGTTTCCATAGTGTTGGATTGATAATTTATGGTGCTTTGTTCCCTCCAAATTAGCACGAGTCCTGAATCACTCTCCATTTTGAATTTTGATTCGTCTGTAAAAAGTACAGATCCCAATCACCGTCTCTCGTCCAGGATACTTGCTCTTTTACTCAAGATATGCGGAAATTTCTCTGTCATCCCGTGAGGGGGGACACAAACAATTGGTTGCCTTGCATAGAGATCTGCATAGTGAAGTCTTCGCACCGTACTAGAGGATATTCTTTACCCTGATTGCTTAGAGGATTTCCCTAGAGGATATTCTTATCCATACGGTCTGCAACAAGTTGCGTCACTGAAACCCTTCTTTTCCTTCGGGCAAAAAGGACTATAAAAATGGCCTTCCACAGCTGTTGCAGCTCGTATTTATCTTGGAACATGTCTTCTGGACATAGATGCTCCGGTTTGATATTCATTTCAGAGACGGTAACCACACTGCGAAGCACATTAAGGCGCCTAGCACATCAGCATGTGACATCCCCATTTCCAGTCATCTGACTGTTCAACACCTTAATGACTTGGACAAACGGCTTGTCTCAAAGACTGGGGGATCCCACAGTCTATTGTCAATTAATCAGCTTAAAAAAAGTTGAAAGTCAGCAAAAGTTACACGCGCTATTAGAAAAGTCTGATATTTGCAAATTTTTTGATTGATGCACCTGTACTTTTCTAAGTCTAAAATTTAATTTCCTTAATTTTTATTCTTGAATTTGAAATTTAAAAAAGTAACAAAAACAGGTTGTCTGGGTCTGATGAAATTAACAGCGAATTTTTAATAGTTAATGAACCAGTGCTATATAAAGCGTACATGTTATAGTTTGCAGAGTTTGGACAACAGTGCCGAAACACATTGAATGGTATGAGGGTACTGTTTGCCCTATCTTTAGGAAAGCTGATAGACAAGATAGATGCAGCTATCGTGGAATAGCCCTTCTGTGCTCTATATTTAATTGTTTTCAAACATCCTTTACACCAGACTATTAACACATGTTGAAAATGTTCCTTGAATTTACCAATGTGAGTTTTTAAGAGGTAGGCCAACTACTGACAAAATATATGTCTTGAGACAGGTACTTGATAAAACAAAGGAATTCAGTGTCTATATATGCCATCTTTTTAGAGATTCTAAAGTTGCATGTGACAGCATTATTTGACGTAAATTTCGTGAAGCAATAGAAGAATTTGATATAATAGCTAAATTAATTAACCTGACAAGAGCTGCATTTAAGAGGGTAAAACACTGAGTGAAACTGATGAATGACGTTTCTGAATTCTTTTGCATGGATAAAGGTTTGCGACAGATGTCGCTGTATCTTGTTTATTGCTTGTCTCTGGAAAAGGCTATCACAGAGCTTGGTCTCATAATAAGAGGAAGGATCTACGAGAAGACTATACAAAACTTGGTATTTGCTGATGAGATCGCCATGATTGATACATCCATAAAATTTGTCGCAGAGGGTTTCAATCTATTAGAACCTGAACCTTGTAAATTAGGCCTCAAAATAAATTAATAGAAAAGAAAATTCACAAAAACTTCACTCAATACACCTATTCCACAGTAAAAATGAAAAATTACACTTTTGAAACAGTGTCTCGGTTCAAGTATCTTGGAACTATCGTTACCATTAACAATGATTTGACTGTAGAGATTAAATAACAGGCTAGCTATTTCAAACAATAATATTATACCCTCGAAAA
The DNA here is from genome assembly GCA_037975125.1 of Latrodectus hesperus. Taxonomy (NCBI): domain Eukaryota; kingdom Metazoa; phylum Arthropoda; class Arachnida; order Araneae; family Theridiidae; genus Latrodectus; species Latrodectus hesperus. The sequence goes on from CM075857.1 coordinate 91,796,406, forward strand.
GCTACTAAATCTCGATTTATGAGTTTAAAAACCAAATTTAACATCTGTAAAACACTAATTTCAATCCTACTTTATGGGAGGAATGCTCTGAAATACTAATTTAATTCAAAATCATTTGTTAACTGTTGAATATAAATTCTCAAGAAAAAGTTTTGGTGTTTATGAGAATAATAGCTGGAGATTGTTCTGTAATTTTGAAATTTATCAAAAATACAAGCAATTAGATATTGAAGGAAATAATGAAAATTCAATGAACTACGGGTATTTGCCTCAATCTAACAATGTATACCCGGTAGAAAAACCCACTTTTATTAATGTCATGGCAAACAGAAAACGTGGAAGGGCATCAATTAGTTGGTTTGACTCAGTTGAAAAGTATAATTATCTGATAAATAGGGGAAACTGATGGAGCTGAGCAATGAAAATGACCCTTTGGCTCCCACTGTTAGGGAGGGCTTCGGCCTGTAACAAATTGCATAGTCATATGTGTGAATTTCTGCTTTATATTAAATTATTTCTTATATTTACTTCAATAAAAGAGCAAATAATTATTGAGATACTTTAGAAATTAAAAACAAATAATCCATTTGTAATAAAAATACTTTATACCAAATTATTGCAACAAAAATATTTCTTAAATTTGAAATGAAAACAAATATATTTTTTTCAATTTTTCCATCAGAAAAGAAATTATTTTTTTTCAAAAATTAGAATTTTGTAATATTAAATTATAACAGTGTAAACTGATCTGAATTTGGGGACGAAATTTAAAATAATGATAAAATTTATGCATAATAGGAATAAATTTATGATTATAGTTTTATTTACATTTTAAATATCTATATAACTAAAATTTCAATATTTTTGTATTGATTAAAATGTAGTTATAACACTAAGTTTTTTAAGAAAAGATTTAAAATATAATAGAGCAGCAGATCTTTAAATTATTTAACATAAAGTCTTCTCCTTTATATATATATATATATATATATATATATATATATATATATATATATATATATATATATATATATATATATATATATATATATATATATATATATATATATATATATATATGTATTTATATATTGTTCGAAAAGAAATTCAAATTTTTCCAGAGAGTTTTATACATGTTAGATATAATACTATATTTAAATTCTTTTCTCAATTATTAACTACAATAACTAAAAAATTGCTAATGATTAAGAATAAATACAATAATGTTATATGGTTCTAGCAAGGATAACAAATTTACTATCACAGTTTTATAAATTCTTTATCATAAAAATAATTTTATCATTTTTACTTAATTATATCTAATTATAAAATTATTTTATAGAGAGATACATAACAGTATTTATATTTTTAAAATATAACGAAAAGCACAGCTTCAGTGGGATTATCTTTATCCTAATTGATATTAAAACAAAGCAATTTTTAATATTGTTAGGCTAAAGATACATATACTGCACGACAAATAAAAATGCAACATCAAGAAGGAATGGTCAGAAAATCATGCAAATTTCAAGGTAGTCGTACCTCACGGAGTTATGCAAATGACATAAAATGCGAAGCTCTCCAGCTCACATAGGATTAGATATAAGATAAGGAACCAGAAGAGTGGGCAATATTCACGTCGTTATTGCTGCTTGAAAAATAATAGTTGAAAGTTTGATCTTGTCGCAAAGGACGCCTTTAATTGCAGAGAATGCCAGCCCATCATCGACGGAGTCGATTCCAGCAGATAGATGAGTTTACGTGGGATAGTGATCGGACTCAGAAAGGAAGGATAGTCTGTCCAGCAAATCATAGCTGAAATATACCCGGACGTGTCCATAATGCACTGGCTGCGTTGAAAATGTTAAGAACATAGAACTGGAACGTTTGCGTTGTGTCGGTGTACCCGAAGTGACGTCACACGCTTGCATCAACGAGTCCAATGGGAGGCTGTAGTGGCAAGGCAACACCCGTTTACTGAAATTCTACAGCATGTGCAAGACACCTTGGATTCTTCTATGTGGAGAAGAACCATTTGCCATCAATTGGTTGCTAGTGACCTGCACTCATAGCATCAGTTAAGAAGACTGCCATTGAACCCACATCATACACGCCAACGGAAATTGGACGCAAGTAAAAGTAAATCTATAAATATATTTCTATTACTTGATTATAAAACATCGATATATTTATCAGATATATCGACATATTCATCAACTGAAATTAACAGCTTAGTAATTTTTTCTGATCGTTTTCGTTTCAAATTTGCAATGGATTTCCAATGAAAATTTGCGTACCATCTAAAAATGAATTGTTGATTGGTGTTTCATGAAGGAGATGATCAAAAGTATCGTGGTGTTACAACAGCTTCCGGCTTTTCAGCTAACCATTATACGCCGTTTATACCATCTATCGCCGAATGGTGATCTACCGACTACCAAGCCTCCGTGACTCATTTTAGACGGTCCTTTGCAAAAGCGGCTGATTATTCTTGTAAGTTGTAACACTAGTAACAAATAGTTGCATTAACATCCATATTAAGAATGATCACTAACAGAAACAAAGGGGAATGATGTTCTAGTGTTTTACAGTCCCTGTGCAGTGCTACACCCTCTTCGGACCCCAATCTGACGGTCCCAGCCCTCAGATAAAATCCTTGTCCCGAAGTTACAGATAAAACTTGCCGACTTCCCTTACCTACATTGTTCTATCGACTAGAGGCTGTTCACCTTGGAGACCTGCTGCGATATGGTTACGGTTCGGTGTGAAAATCACACTCTCTCCCTCGGATTTTCAAGGGCTGACAGAGACGCAGCGGACACCGCAAGAGCCATGAGGCTTTTAGGGGAACAACATCCTTATCTCCGGACGAGTCGATTCCAGGGACACGAGTGACTTGCTTCGCAGGTGCTCACCGGGTTAAAGATAAATGAGTAGCAATTTTCGGCATTGTTGTGGCCGAATATTAGTCACCCAATACCCACTGTTATTAAAATAATATTTTTTAAACTTAAGTATTATTTAAGAGCAAATTATTTTTTCTTTCTTTCTGATGTCACTCTTCGACTCATATTTCCGGCTACTCCACCTATTCGAATCAGAAAGGATGAAAAGACAATGAATTCTCCAAATGTATCTAAAACCTCTCCAGGTGATTTCAATTTATTTTGTGTATTCATATTTATCATGAAGGATTTAAAGGCCATCCACGAATCCTGTTAGCAATTCCTACATTATCATATAAACACATATAATTGATTGTCTTATTACTGCGTAATTCCTGAAATCGAAACAGGGAAAATCAATCTTTTTCAGAGCTGCAAAGGATGTTGAATCCAGAGGAAGTTCTGGAGTTATCTTGGGGTTTTGCAAGCAATAACGGTGATGTTATATTACATTTGTATCACAGCTGGCTACATTTGCAGGTTTGGTGCCATACGTATAACCAAAGTCCAATATAAAAAATCATAGTAATTAAACTGTTAGTATGCATATTACTTGGTATGAAACTACAGCTTATTGATTACTAAAAACTGATATTGTATTCAGTGGTGGTTTTTCTCCTTTTCATGACGTTTATTATATGGTAGTAGATATTTATGAAATAATAGTGATATAGCTGCAATTCAACATACTTGGAATTACTAATTAATAAAATATATACCAATTAATAGACAATGAACATTAATTTTAGTACTTATTAACATTAATAAATTATAAATAGTAATACTTATTTATATTCATAAATTATTAATATTAATATTTATTACAATAACTCAATTGGTCTTTACTTTAACAAAAATACTTCGTCTTTTAATATAATCTTTTTTATTAATTATATATTCTTTTTTAAACTTAGACCGAAGACAAAAAATTTTTCTCTCAAGCAAGTTTCATACTGTGTTTTGTTCTCTTTGTTGTGATCATATATACTGTTATGTGAAAAAGTATTTCATTGGATTATGCAAAAATTTAATCTAATGAATTTGCTATATATAATATCTTGTTTTCCAAGTGTTTAATTTCCAAAATATTTTCAATCTTTTTACTTTTTTCGTCTTTTTTTATCCTCGGCATTGAATGAAAAGATTTTAAAAATGTTTAAAAAACTATAAAAATTTTAAATTGGTGCAAAATAGAAAAGTATACTGCAATTACATACACAGTATCCAATAAATAAATAAGAATTAAACGCATGAAGGGCAATTGAAGAAACTCTGTTTAAAATTCAATACTAAAATGGTTTATTCAGAATTTATTAAAGCACCATTTTTATGTCACAATGTGCTACATTTAGTGTTAGCGCCATGTTTTGGGCATGTTCACATTGCAATAAACTACCATTTACTATGTATTCTTTGTTATGATATGACTCTCAGCTCAAAATAAGAAATTTAGTAAACTTCAAACATGAGAAGATCACAAATTCGTCAATAAACCAATTTATGTAATATCATAAAAAGTAATTCTGAAGAAATTTACTTAATGATTTTGAAAAGAGGATTCATATAAAGATTTAATTTTTAAAATGCTTTGAAAATTGAATTTTACCTTTTACATGATTTTGTTGTTAATAATTCTAAATTTTTTTATTGCTTTGTAATTTAAATGGAATTATTAAAAATAATCAAAACTTATTGTTGATAAAAACATTATAATATAGAAAATTTATAAAAGAAAACTAACAAACAATAAACAATAAATGTAAGCATATTTGCATTCTCAAATGAATCTTCTATTCAATAAAAGATTCTTTCTCAGCAAATAAGGCTTCTGTAATGAACGTTGAAAATATTTTGATAGAATAAAGATTTAGTGTGTTTTTAATGAAAAGCTAACTATGCGTCTTTCATAAAATGTTTAGGAATAAAATATCGAAAACAGAATTCATGAATTCATTTAATAATCTGTGATATTAAAAATGGAGAAAAAAAGTATTCTGTGTTTTTAATGTTTAGTATATCTATTTATATTGTTTAAAATAAACATTCGTGAAAATGCAATTTCTTTCATATTCAATTTTATGTTTATTAGAAGATTAATTTCTCTTTAGTACAAACTATTTTATTTCTACAAGTGCAATTTTTAGAAAAAGTGAAATTTTTAACTTTAAAATTATTGTTTTAATTTTAAATGAAGAAGTAAAAAATTAAATATTTTTATGTTCAACTCACTTATAATTTTAAATCTTTGACAAAGTACTAACACTATATAGAATAATAAGTTACATAAAAAATGAAAACTTTTTTAAGAATTTATATAACACCATATTTTGACTTTCAAAGTTACTTTAATTTTACATATTATAAAATAATTTAATGCTTCAAATAATACATTGTGGAATGCATCTATCAAATAGTATATATATAAATGAATGCACTACTTTTAATAGTGTTAAAATTAAACACTTATTTTAAGAAACTAGATCTAAGATCTTATTATAAAAATGAATAATTTTGACTCTTAATTTTTATGGATTTCTTTCACAATAAATTAGAAACAATAAATTTTGATAATTTTTCTATTTGTTATTGTGTTGTCAAAAACTGTCTAAATTTTCTATGAATTACAGTCATAACTATCTCATAGCCAAACATTTTACAGCTCATAAAATTAAATCTTTTTGAATAAGAAAGTAAATGTTATCCTTTACGACTCTTTTGTATTTTTAAAGACAAAAATTATGTTATGGTATTTCCCTTATTTTTCTTCAACAGCAAATTCCTATAAAAAGGATTTTAACATTGCCATTTTCAGCATTCGAATTTGAATCTAGAACCAACTTTAGAACTTGCGTTGGAAAATGAAGGCCATATTTACCACTCTTTTGATTCTGAGTGTTATCATTTATGTAAGTATTATTTTCAGTAACTTAAAAATTCTTAAATTATCAATATAAATGTTAATAATCACATTTTATCTTAATCTAGTATGAGCAGAATTGTTTATGTGAAAAAATATGGTTTCTTAATCGCTAAGCATAAGTTGAATGTTCACATTAGGGCTTAGATTAATATGTATGATTATGTTACCAAATAATTAACTTCAAAGAAGAAAAGATGATTGATATTCTAATTTTGGATTATTCTCGATTTCTTTTTCGAATACTGAAAATGCATTTAGCTTTAGCAAAGTTTTCATAAATTTTATTGATTATAAAAAATAAGTTTGTTCTTATATTTCTTTACAACTAAAATTTCTTAAAAATATAGACATTTTATTTTGAATAAAATTGTAGAATAGTGTCTTAAATTAGCAATTAAGGAAATTCAAATGTGAAAAATAATAAGATTACTAAACATATTCTCTGAAAGATTTAACATATTTTAACTCTGTTGCTCAAAATTAAGTATATGCACTTGTGATTTAATTACACATTTATACCTATAATTTATTTTGAAAATATGAAATATATACAATTATAAATTTATATAAAAATTTAACAAATATTTTTTAATTTATTAGAACATCCTCTTTGAGAAGAACAAATGATGTTTGTTAACATAATAGATATATTTATCTAATTAATATTTTATTTACACACTACCAGACTAAAGATATTTTTAGTATTTCTTTATGCTATGTTATTTGTCGGTTTTATTACTTTTCATATAATAATTATATCAGAAACACTAAAGAATGATTCTTCAGAAAAGCTGAGAAAAGTAAATTTAAATATTATATTTGTGAATAGTAATATTTCTCAAGTTGTATTTTCTGAGAAATAAATTGGGAACACTTTGTGTTCACAAATAAAACATTTAGACTTTACATGTCATAGTAAAATATTTATACACAATAAAAAGACATTAATTAATTTAACTAATCAAAAACATAAAAATTTTTCTATTTTTATGTGCAATTAAATTCTTTTAAAATTTCATTAAAAGAAAATAATTTTCTTTATATGGTTTATAATTTTCATATTTTCGTAAATTATTGGAAAAGAGTTAGGAAAATAATGTGCAAACTTAAGTAATAAAAAGACTAGTAAAATTATAGAAAGGATTCTTTACAGCTTTTATTATAAAATATATTAAGACATTATAGGTAAAATATATTAATTGTAATAGCTAAAGTAATGGATTAATATATTAATCTATTAGTTTATCTGTAAAATATATTAACGCAGTAATAGTTCTAATTAATATACAAAATAATAGTTATGCTTTTTTATGTTAAATAAAATAGTTTTTTTTAAACTTATATGGAGAAAGTACAGATTTCTGTTGACAAATTATATTCATATCTTTATAAACTAATAGAAAATACTCATCTGAATAATGCACGAGCTTAAAAAATAATTTTACAATCGTGCAAATAAATCTTATTATCTTTTGTTGTAAAATAGTCGTTTTTTGAGTCATTTTTTTTACTGTATACAGTTTTGTTAGAAAATGCTTTTCCCAATACCAAATACCAAATATGTTGTTATGTGGATTTAGATGCCAGTTGTCCAGAAGCATATACTTACGCATTATTGTATAATTGATCCCTATTGGTATAAAAATATTTTTCATTTCTGATTACATTTAAGCCTTGCACCTAATTCTGTAAAAATATCTTACATTAAAATAATAGATGTGCGGCATACCTTCTATGAATTGTAAATTTATACAACTAAATAAATTATTTTATTCAGTGTAACGCATCAGTTTTACTTTGCTTCACATCTGGTAAATTATATATTTGCTGTTTCAAATATTAGGTTTAAACTCTGCTCTTTAATATTGTGCCACGAAAACCATCGAATTGGGATCAAAAGAAATATTATATTTCAATATATATTAGTATACTATAATTAAATTCAAGCTAATGCAAAAATGAAAAAAATATTTTCCAGTTAAAATATTTGTGTGTATAAATGTTCAATTTAAAAAAAACGAAGTATGATTATTTTGAAAATGGAAAGTGAAGATGATAAAAAAAACTGGTATGTTTATTCTAAACTTATTTCAGATGATAAACGCCGAGTGTTCGTTAACGGAGAGATGTCCAAGTGGGCAAGCTTGTGTGAGGAAAGGGGGTGCAATGAACTGCATGAAGTATGCGAGTAGAGGTAAGGAATCCATTTCTTTTTAATATTACTTACCACTTTCTATCTCTCTCTCTGTATATATATATATTTATATATATATATATATATATATATATATATATATATAATTACAATTCGTAGAACAGTAACATAAGATAAAGACAAGTAAAAAATAAAACTGTGAATTAGAATGAATAAAAAAAGGGAAAAAGACATAAGAGTGACGTCTTCGTCAAGAGGGAGATGGTCATATATATATGCAAATTAAATATTTTGTTTTTGATACTTACGAAAGATATATGTCTAAAAACATTCTCTCAATTTCCATGAAAAGTGTCAGTTAATGGAAAGATGCGCAAAAATATTTATTTAAAAAAAAGTAAAATGCATATCGAGGAAATGTACACAAATTCGAAATAGAAAAAGAAATATCAGAGCTGTACAGTAAGAAGAATATCTATCACAGCACATAAAAACCTGTTTATTAAATAGGAATAAAGACATATTTGTCAAAAGTAATTTGAAAAATTAGAGATTAAGTTCAAAAAGTTAAAGTAGTTTAGAGATTAATCGCACATGGCTCAATTAATACATTGCTGCTACATATGATTCCGTTAGTAAAAGATTTTGTACAAAGCAATAAAATATTTATTTAAAAAAATTAAAGTAAAATGTATATCGGCAAAATGTACACAAAATCGAAGTAGAAGAAAGAAATATCTAATCAGTACAATAAGAAGAATATCAATCAACGCACATCAGAATTTATTTATTAAATTGGAATAACGATATAATTATCAAAGGTAATTTGAAAAACTATAAATTAAGTTAAAAAAGTTAAAGTAGTTTAGAAACCAATCGCACACGATTAAATTAATACAATGTTGCTACATATAACTCTGTTATTAAATGATTTTGTACAAAATGCAAAAATATTTATTTAAAAAATTAAAGTAAAATGTATATCGGCAAAATGTACACAAATTCGAAGTAGAAAAAGAAAATATCATAGTTGTACAGTAATAAGAATATCAATAACAGCACATCAAAACCTGTTTATTAAATTGAAATAACGGTATGATTACCAAAAATGTAGTTAGAAAAATTATAAATTCTCAAAAAGTTAAAGTTGTTTAGAAACCATGACTTCAAATCACACACACAAACTTAAAGTTCTTTGAATGCTAAAACTCAAATACTTAAGATTATTTTTGTAATTTAAGTGAGTTAATCATACCACAAAATCTAATCAAACTAATGAGTTTTTCCATCATATAGTAATTGTTTGTCAGAAGTATAGGAGGATATTCAAATAATAAGTTTAAATTTATAAGATAGTATGTTGCAACCATATTAGAAATGTTTACATAACGGCATTTTAAACTAATTTAATCACCTTTGTTTCTTAATAAAATTGCTAATTAATTAATTCTAAGCACATTTTGTTGATATTTTCATTACTATATAAATTTTAAATATATATTTATATCACCTTTCTTTGCATTAATTTTATTCTAAGTTCTGAATGTGATCTCACATAACACAATTAATACACTGATTGTGTACATATAATACTATGATTAAACGATTTTGATATGAAAAATCAAGATTCAATGGTTATATTTATTTATTGAAAGAAACAAGAAAAGCAGAAATTTAAATAGGAAAATAAAAGATAAAAAGAATGGAAATAATTTAAATAATTGTTTTGATTGAAAAACACAGAGAGGTGTATTGTTTTCAATTTGCTTACGTACAAAAGATTCCTTTTATTTGTTAAAATAATAATTAAACTTATATATTGCTCTAGTTCAAGTTTACGTATTTTAAATCATTAATTTTTTTAATTGACAACGGAATAAAGAATCGAAATGAATACTGTTTCTTCAAATGGTTCAACGTATTTATTCTTGTTGTTCATGTGCATACTGTCCAAACTCTTTATTGATATCACTGTAAAGATGTACGAAATCATATATATATATATCTATATATTTGAAAGATTGAGACTTTTATTGACGTAAACAAATTGACAATAATTGCAAAAGCTAATCACGCTTTGTTTAAAAAATCTGTAATCCAACTACATTTTGATAAACATGTATTTCAAACAATCGTGTAACAAACAAACAAAAAAAGGAAAATAAAAACATGCTTATGCATCTTTTTATTCTATTTTTTTAGCAGCATGCTTATGAGCAAAGTAAAATGAGCTCTTACACACACACACACATTCACCATATTTCAACTTCTTTTCTTAAAGTTCTCGAAAATAAAATGAAAAGCATAAATTCATACTGATTTTGAAAAATCCTCTGATGTAGATATTTATTCCTGGTTTTTCATAGAGAGGATTTTTTCTATAAATATCCTTCACGATTCCGTACTCATAACGGAAAGTAAAGCTGAGATTACTATCAAATTAAGACTATTTGTTTACTATGTCATTCCTTTATTTCTATTAAAATTTCTGGTTTGTTTGCCCCTCAATGGTCATCTTTTTCACTCAGGGACAAATTAAAATCATATCCTGAACATCTACATACAACCATTTCAAAGAGAGAGATTCAAACCCCATTATATCATACACTTCTTTTTTCATAAGAGGCACATAGATTAATCTTATAATTCACTCTTTTGCCATACTACTCAAAATATGACAGTTATCAAGCAGTAAATGCCAGGTAATAATTATATATTGATAACAACACATGGTCATAATACAAAAGCTTAAATTTTGATATCAATTTGGAACAATTGCATTCCCTGAATCGGTCTTATATCTTTTACATTTTTCGTTTCGGAGGATGGTTAAATGTCTTTGTTCATTGAACAATTTATTTTAATTTTCATGGTAAAATACATTACAATGAAGTAAAAAAATAGGAAATTTTGCAAAATCTTTGGTTTGAAAATATTAGTTTTTTTAAAGAAAAACATTTTAAGCAAATTTTGATTACTGAATGAAAATGCACACAATTATTAATTTACTTGTAAAAAATGATAATATTTTATATACTAACTTTTTTTAATATTAACAAGAGACTAACTTTTTTTAATATTAACGAGAGATTAAAACAAGTGAAGTTAAGGACATTTAAAATAGTTTTGTCCTTTTGTTAATATTAAAAAAGTTAGTATATAAAATATTATCATTTTTTACAAGTAAATTAATAATTGTGTGCATTTTCATTCAGTAATCAAAATTTGCTTAAAATGTTTTTCTTTAAAAAAACTAATATTTTCAAACCAAAGATTTTGCAAAATTTCCTATTTTTATATATATATATTATATATATATATATATATATATATATATATATATATATATATATATATATATATATATATATATATATATATATATATATATATATATATATATACATATATATATATACATAAATTTACATGCATTCAGAGAGAGAAGGATATTGTGTGTACCATTTATATTGCTTGTAATGCTTTAGTAATTTACTGGAGTAAATTTCTCGATTGCTATTTTCTTAGATTATTGAATAACTATATTTTATTTATGGAGGGTAAAAATTTTTTTCATAAAGTTATAGCTAATATGTTTATTTATAAATTAATTTCATGTAATTAATTGATAAAATAATTTAAAAAATGCAAGTTTTCACAAAAGACTACAGTGTTATAAATTAAATTTATTAATTGATTGATATAAATCCATTTAATGAATGTCAAACTATATTTACAGGGCAAGCATGCTCTGAGAGCGATGGCAATCCAGACGATGTTCCAGTTTTTGTTACAAATCCTCCATGCGACCCCTCACAGAATCTGGAGTGCACTGAAAAGGGAAACAGGGTGAGGATAGCTTATATGATTCGAAAGGGAATATCGAAAAACCTTTTAAAATCAAATGCTGTTTTTTTTCATTGAATAGGATTCGTATGATAATCTTACTGACTAAAAAATTAATTTTCTATTATGCTTACTTTTTAAATGTTGTCTTTAAAGATGTTTGCTAGATTTGATTTTTTTTTGATGATGCATTGGAAGATATCCTTTCAACTGAAAGATTTTGTATGACATTTAAAAAACTCGATATATTTATGTCATCAAACTCAATTTTTTTATGTATAGTGGATGGAATTTAAGCGTTGAGATGGACAAATATTCAGAAAATTCCCAAACATATATATACCAATTTTCACCGTGGCCTAGTGGCAGGGCGTCACTTTTCAAAATATATGGTCTTGGGTTTGATTCCAGCGATTTTTGAAAAACTGGAGTTTTATGTATGGCTTCTGCCTTAGACGCCTGTCGGGAGGGATGATTTGCGTGGGAGTTTGCCTGGTTTTCTCCTCTGCGACAAGTGATTATATTCCACCATATGAGAAATGTCTTCAGATAGTGCAATACAAGTGTTGAATGTTAAAATGCCTTACAATGGCCTAAGGCCATTTAGTTGCCCCCTACGCGTTTTCAAAAACATTTGTCCAAGAAAGATGCACGCACATAGAAAGGAGAAGCACAATTCTCATGTCTTGTTGTTCAACAGGCAATGAAATAGAATTTTTAACTGTCCATTCAATCTATAGACATAATCAAGCCCTTAAAATATAATTTGGATTGGTCTTATTTGTGATATTAACATAGAAAAGTTACTTTGATAAATAGAAAGATGAAACTAGAGAAATACGTGAAATTAAAATTTAGTTTAATTTATAAATATTCATAGATAATTTTGCTTAATTTCAAGTAAAAATTAAAATACAGAAATTTCTGAAATAGAGGCAGAAATTTTTGTACGTATTCATTGTATACAACTTGGATGTTTCAGCCCTAAATTTGCATAAAATATTGTCTTATACAATTTATAGGAAGAAGAATGACTTCTAAGATTAATAATGAAAGAGTTCTTCATAACAGAGGGAATGTTCATATGCATTTAATGGTTCATAATTTTTATTTACAAGAAGAAATATATCATATTTCTTTTATAGAGATTAAAAATATAGAAAGTTAAATTACTGATGATTTGATGAAATATTTTACACATATTTTACTCGGAAATTTAAAAAATAAGGAAACAACATTTTTTTTACTCATTGACAACCGCAAATAATTGCCAATATTATCTGTGACTCTTGAAATCTAAAATTATATACATTTTTCGAGAAGTTCAGTTCTTTATTTGAATAGAGAAAGTGTACTTTTACAGTTGTATATTTTTAATTTAAATTTAATAGAATATTTTAAAAATAAGTGTATATATATTTAACATTTCTTATAAATTTAATATTCATAAATAAATTTTCTATTTTTTTTATAAAAATGTTTTAAAAGTAACACAATATTTGTAATACATAAATTTATTTTTGTTATGCCTTGCAGGAAGTATGTGTTAAGCAATAATATTCAGTGAAGACGAAAAGGATGAAATTCAAGTCATCTGCAAAAGAATTGTATTAAATAAATTGTTTTGAATAGAAATTAACAACAAAACACAACTTTAATAAATTTTTGCCTCAGGAAAATTCAGCTTACATTTTCTCACTTTGAAAGCTTAAATTTAATTTTAAGTATAACAAAAATGATAAAACCTAACTTTGGGGAAGTAGCAACATACATTACATTATACGCTTAATAGAAGTCGCATTATGAACAGAATTTAAAATTTATAAAGAATTACATTAGCTATATAAGTCTCAAGTCATATTTTATATTATAAAATATGATACAAGACGTCTTTCAAATTCAGGTACATTTCGTTTTTAAATCAACACAGATTTGAATTTGACTTGAATGTCTCATAAACAAAAAAAATCTATTAAAAGTAAATTGTAGAAAATAAAAGCTATTTTCTAAAATTAAATATTTCAGTAACATAAATTATGAAATAAAAAATAAGTGTTTTTTTAAAAATATTAATATATTTTAGATAATATATATTTTATAAAAATAAATGAACTTTTTAAAAGGAATTATTTTAACGATATGTCGAAATTCATAACTGAATAACTACATTTAAAAGCTACAGTTTACAAAAATAAGAAAATTTCTTTTTGACTGAATTTCAAAACTTTTTAAAAATAACAATATTTTAAGTGATTAAAAACGGGCTTTTATTCATTTCTTAATAATAGAAATTAATATTTATGAGAAATTAATTAATCAAAGGAATAATATAGTGGTTAAATCTTAAATTCTTTCACTTTTATGAAATTAGTATCAACACTAACTTGTTAATCTACTTAGTTGTACATATTAAAATAGTTAAAATAGTACATTAAAAATGCATTTTATTTTACATAAGAAAGATAAATAATATTGAATATAATAATGAAAATTGAAAAATAGAGAAGGAATAGTAATAAAAATAGAATAAAATGTCTTGATTATTCTGTCATCAGTGAACTCAAAAGTATCATATCTTCAAGAGACTTTTTAACGTTGTATGTAACCATCCAAAATTGCAGTTCTATAAGCTAAAATATTTATATAAAACTACAAAAATTCAAAGTACATAATGCAACGATACCTCTGAGAAACTTCAATATAGGGGGGAATAACCAAAATATAATAAAATTATATTTTATTGATATTAGCAAAATTTTAAAGTAATTCAATAGCAGATAAAAACGGAATCAATATTTAAATGTGGATAAAATTATGAAACCAAAAATGCAAAACCTGCATACTATTGCCCAATCTACATCATTAAACGCTATTGAATTACATTCTCCATCACAAAGTTTCTAAAAATGTGATAAATTGTATTTCAAACTATAAAAATTATATTTTAATAAAAAGAACAATTTTATTTCAAGAAATAATTACATTTTAATAAAAATATCATTTGTATGTGGTATAATATTTTCTCGAAAAAATGTGACTGAGTCTGAAGATATTTCTTTGAAAAACAATGTACAGCTGCTTCCTATTTTCGAGAAACAGAAACATATTATGTTGGTAAAATGAATTTTATTTTTGCTCTTTATTCTTACACAAAATGGAAAAGGAAAAATTCCTTTGTTAGAAGGCAATGAAATTACAAGTCATTTCAGTGATTTTCCTGAGATTAGGAATCCATGTTAAATTTTATCACTGACATAAGTTGCTAGGTTATTTTGACAGACAAAAGGCAATAACAACAAAATTGAGGATATTTATGAAAATAAATAAAATAGAGGGAAAAAATGAAAATATTCTAATTAGTGAATAAGGTAATAACATTTATAAAGACAAAAACTTTTTTGAAATTATTCTTTTTAAAATGCCTAATAAAAGTTAAATCTGTAATTTTTTTTTAATTTTTAAATTTTTTTTTAGGATTACAGAATTACTTTCTAATGTGGGTTTATGTAAAAAAGTTAAGGATAGAAACGCTTGTGAGTGGTTGTATTATAAGCATATTTTTCATCTGACAGTACACATGAGATGAAAAATAAAAAGCCTTTTTTGTTGGCAGCAACTGTTTTGAAAGTTGGCTATTTCTTCTTTTCGCCGAGCACACCAACACCAAATGTCTGCTGAATAAAAAAGCTAAGTTTATGATCGTGTCTATGGTTCATTGTGACTTAGTTAGCGTTCTTCAGCAAGTTCTTCAGACATTTCTTTGAAAAACAATGTAGAGTTCTTCCTATTTTCGAGAAGCAGAAGCATATTATGTTGGTAAAATGATTTTTATTTTTGCTCTTTATTCTTTCACAAAAAGGAAAAATTCCTTTGTTAGAAGGCAATAAAATTTCACGTCCTTTCAGTGGTTTTCCTAAGATTAGGAATTTACGTTTAATTTTATCACTGGCATAAGTTGCTAGTTTATTTTGGCAGGCAAAAGGCAATAAATAACAACTTGTTATACATTAGGGATATTTATGAAAATATATGGCATACTGAAAAAGAAGGAAAAAGGAAAATATTTTAATTAGTGAATAAGGTGCTAACATATATGAAGACGAAAAACTTTGCTGACTTTTGAGCTATATATTTAAACGTGCTTTTGTGCTTTTGAGCTATATATTTAAGTGCTTTTGAGCCATAAGTGCTTTTGAGCTATATATTTAAACATTTTCAAACATCCTTTACAGTGAACTATTATCACATGTTGAAAAAGTTATTGGTGAATTTTTTAAAGGTAGGCCAACTACTGACCAAATACACGCTTTGAGACAGGTACCGGAGAAAACAAAGGAAATTCAATGTCTATATATGCTATCTTTTTATAGATTCTAAACTACTTATGAGAGCCTTATTCGATTTATATGTTATTAATTAATGGAAGAATTCGATATAACAGCTTAATTAATCGACCTGACAAGAGATAAAGTGCTATCTGAAACTGGGAATAACTTTTCTGTTGTCTTTTATAATGGTAAAGGTATGCGACAAGGTGAACATCTGTCTTGTTTAATTTTTAACTTGACACTGGAAAAAGCAATGAGAGGCTAATTTCAAAGTAAGAAGAGCAGTTCACAAAAAGACTGCATAAACATTGGCATTTACTGATGACATCACCTTGATTGGTACATCCAAAAAAGTTGTCACCTATCTATTAGAACCTGACCCTGGTAAAATAGGCCTCAAAATAAATGAAGATGAAACAAAATTCATGGAAACTTCACTCAATTTACCTATTCTATAGTCAAAATGAAAAATTAAATTTTTGAAACAGTGTCACAGTTCAAATATCTTGGAACTATTGTCACAACTAACAATGATTTTACTGTAGAGTTAAATAACAGGTTCAGTAATGTCAAACAAATGCTATTATGTGGCATCAAAAATCTACTAAATCTCGATTTATGAGTTTAAAAACAAAAATTAGCATCTATAAAATATTAATTCCAATCCTCCTTTATGGGAGCGAAAGCTGGAACATTACTAAATTATGTGAAAACAAATTATTAACCTTTGAACGTAAAATCTAATGAAAAATATTTGGTGCAGTTTATGAAAATATTATCTGGAGGTCCTTGCTTAAATTTGAAATCTATTAAGAATACAAACAATCAGATATTGTTCAAATCAGATTATGCAGTGGCCTATATCGTCTCCGGCATTTGCATCGATCTGACAATGCAAATCCAATAAAAAGCTCATTTTTACTAATACCGTGGGAAATGTAAACGAGGAAGACCACCAATTAGTGGGTTTGACTCAGTCGAAAAGATTTTAATAAGATAAATAAGGGAAACAGGAAAAGCTGTGCAATGGATAGGACCAGATAGCAAAGATGTGAGGGATACCCTTGGCCTATAACAGACTGTAGATCTTTGGAATAAGAATTTTTATGCACTTTACATTTCAATAAAGTAAAAATTGTAATTCAATCAATTAAAAGATAAAGGCTTGAAATTTGCCACATTATTTTTTTATCATACACTTTTTTTACTTCATATTAAAATAAATTCCTTACAATTGTTTCCATTAGAGAGTAAAATATTATTGATACTTTAGAAATTGAAAACAAACAATCCATTTGAAATAAAATAATTTTAAGCCAAATTGCTGAAACAAAAACATTTTTTTTATCTTCAAAAAATGATAATAAATATTATTTTTTTCCAATTTTTCCATCAGATCAGAAATAATTTTACTTTCCAAAAATAAGAATATTGTAAAATTAAATGATAAAAATATAAAATGTACATAACAAGGGGACGAAATTTAAAATAATGAGAAAATTTATACATAAGAAGAATAAATATATCATTATGTAGTCTTTTACTACATCTTAATACATAAAATTAAAAGCCCAATATTTTTGTGTGGATTAAAATTTAGTTATGCTACTAATATGTTAAAGAAAAAATTAAAAAATAATAGAGATGCAATTTTTTATATTGATTAACATAAGCAAAATATATTTCTCTTTTTATACATACACACACACATTAATCAAACGGAAATTCAAATTTTTCCAATGATTAATTATATAAGTGAGATATAATTCTCTATTTCAATTCATTGTCGTATGCCAGCTAGGCTGGCAACATGGGGTGTGCTGATCCACTTTTCCAACTGAACCATATTTTGGTGTGGAGTCCGACTTCCTCAGAACACACATGCCATAGGGATCCGTTTATAGGGTAAGCAACCATTCACACCTCATTTATACAAGGAAAGGACAAAGACAGGATAGATAGAGAGAGAAAGTATAAGAGAGAGAAAGTAGATAGCGAGAGAAAGAGAGAGAAGAACCGAGATTCGAACCCAGGACCTCCTCATCCGTAGTCAGATCTGCTCACCAGTTGGGCGGCTCTCTATTTGGCAAGTTGGCGGCTCTCTATTTTAATTCTCTTCTCAATTATTAATCTTATTTATCTTATATATATATATATATATATATATATATATATATATATATATATATATATATATATATATATATATATATATATATATATATATATATATATATATATATATATATATATATATATGTGTGTGTGTATATATATTTATCTTGTTATAAATCGTCTTTATCTTAAATATAATTTAATTTATTTATGTTTACTCAATTAGATTTAAATATAAATAATAATATATAAAGAGTTACAAAATACTATTAATATATTTTAAAAATTAAACTAAACGAAAAACACAACTTAAGTATGAATATCTTTATTCTATTGCCTTCAAAATTATTCTATTGCCTTTAATATCTTTATTTAATTGCCTTTAAAAATAATTGTTAATATCATTAGACTAAAGAGATGTAAATAAATTATTTAAAAAGTAAATTTCTTGAGTATGATTGAATATTATTTTGGAAATATTTTCTCAATTGTTGATCTGATTAAAATAATAATATTAAAAATTATGTATAACAATATAGGATCCAATTTAGAAATTGAAAATAAAAAATGATGTGTTACAAAAAAATACATTTTTATATAATATTAAAAATGATACGAATCAAGACTCAAATTTATAAACATTGTTACATACTATTATTTTAGTATTTAGGATTACATCATTGATTAATATCTACTAAAGGACTATAATATTAAAAATAAAAAACATAAAGGAATATCAGCTCCTATGCTAATATTTATATAGTAACCATTGCACCCTATTCAACACATGAGTTAATTAGATGATTCAGTGAATAAAATTTCTTTGTTTAAAAATGAGGTGATAAATTTGCTTTTGAGTAGATAAAATTAGGCTGACTTCGTCTATTGTCAGACTTAAGAAACGATTTTCTCCGGTAATTTAGTTTAAAGTTTAAACATTTAAATTGTGCATCTGTGTGTGCCTTTTTTCCAATGAATGGTGTATAGTCCCATGAAAACTTTTCCTTTTCACTCGAGTCTAGAGTAAGCTAAAATTTATCACCTTTTAAAGAAGATAAAGCTGTAAACTAAACTTTCCACCTCATTTCGAATAGAATACTTTCCCTTTGAGAGCAGTTATCTATGTACGATACAAAAAGATCTTCCTTTTTTTATTCGAAATTGTTTTACTTTCAAATATCTGCAATCGATAGTATTTACAATGCTGTAGAGAATTCCAGCCAGTCAAAACATTGTTTCACATATAAAGAAAGATAATGAAGGAAAGCTGTACATTTAATGTTAAAAATAAAAATAGTGTGTTTTTTTATCAGTTTCTATTATTTCGGAAAAGTGTAATGAAACTTCACTTTTATTTGTTTGATTACTGCTCTAATTTATGCTGTTATTAATTTAAATTACTTATATATTGTACATTAAATATAATTCTACATTATTTTTAGCTATTACATAATTTTATTTTCCCTTTCGATAAATGTTACACTACTTGAAGCCCGGTGGTGTAGTTGAAGCGCTTCGTGCTTCCAATGTTCGATCCTCAGGCTGGACGGGGTCGATTACAAATTTCATCCTCTCAGTGGCACGATAAGTACCAATTATGCTTGGGAACTAAGCACTGGGAGTTTCGCTTAAGGCTGTCCATCTTTCTGGGACATATTCTTCAAACTTTAGTTCACTCGGACGAGAAAACAGATATAGGTATTGTAAAACTTGACCCCTTGAGGCTGTTAGAAAACTGTGTTTCTTTGCTTTTTGTCACATGTCTTTTAAATATTTTACATGGATTACAAGAAATTTAAACAGTTCAGTTTTCCAGAATTGATTTTAATTCAGTCACTTAGATTTGAAATAAATAAATATCTTTTTGAGCCAAAAAGATAAAAATGAATTTATTTTTCTACTTTTTATATAATAGCGAGTTTATCAGATAAGATAATTTTGAACTCAAAATTATAATTTGATGAAGTGGTCCAAATGACAAGGCAGATGATGTTGTTCTTCAGATAAACTGCTCTTGAGCTTAATTTTTCACTTTGAGCGTCGATGCCTGTAGGATGTATGAATAGAATGAGAATGCGTTTTAAATCGTAGATTCCAGTCATTTTTGTTCTTGTGGGCAAAAAAATATTTTGAACAATGATCAAACAGAAATTAAATGATTAGGCAATGATATTATTTGAAGATATTTCAGCAAAAAGGCATGAGGAAATTTCTATTTTCCTTTTGAATACAGTAAATTTAATAACTGACGTCAACAATTTAACCTACAGTTATTGAAGGTGAGTAGTTTCTATTTGTATAGGCGATAAATATATTAACAGCTGCAGATGGATTTAAAAGGGTATAGTTACTGTCTAAGATGAAAGTTACGAATAACATATACTTTTGAGAACTGTGTGTCTCAGTAAATCCGTGGTTAAGACTCAAGTCTTACTACAAGTGCTCTGTTAATCTTTGAAATCAAAGATATTTTTTGATCTGATCTTATTTTAATCATGAAACACATTGTTGAGAGGTATTTACACTCAAATCGGCACGAGGATCGACAAAGTCGGATCTTGCAGCATCAATGCACGATCTTGTTCCCCAGGCATTGTAATCGTTTGTATTGTGAACTCTCTAACCTCTAAAACAATAGTGACAGTCCGCTGTCATACAGATGCTCAAACTAACCTCTAAAACAGACTAAAAACTCTTTAAAACTGTAGATTCTGATTGCTAGTACTCATTTGTAAAATAGGGTTACAGACACATTTGAAATCTTGCTTATTTCTGAACAGCCAGCACTACATCTCCGAGGTGTTGGAGCCAGTTGTCCTTCCTTACCTTCGGGGCTTACTCACAACTATATTTCCAAAGGGTAATGCGTGACCACACGGGGCACGCATTATGCAAGGGTTCTTCGCCAAACGCCAGATTGAATTGCTTACTTGGCCGGGTTGCTCTCCGGATCTTACGCTAATAGAAAACATGTGGTCCATGGTTGCTCAACGATTGACCCAGATTACATCTCCAGCTGCCACACCAGATCATATTTGGAAACGTGTGAAAGCTGCTTGGTCTGCTGTACCCCAAACATACATTCAAAATCTCTTTGAATCAATGCCAAGGCGTGTAGCAGCGGTGATCTCCAACAAGGTCGGCTACTCTGGCTACTGATTTTGGCAGGAATCACACTTCACAGAAGTCTATAAATCTAATCATTTGATTCTTTATCAACCGGTTATCTACAAAATAAATTTTGTAGTGATATCTCTTGTCTTTTTTGGTGTTGCAATTTGGTGGCCAGCAGTGTATATTATGTGAAATTAAGAAGTTGTTGAAAATGATAAATATATGACTCTATTAAACCAGAAATATTTATATATAGTTGAACATTCCTTTCAGGAAAATTTTCATGATACTTTTATAAAAGTATTTTTGAATGAGACATGAAGAATTGCTTAAAGGGCAACTTTAAGCAATTCTAAAAGCATTATTGATCAGAGCCTCTAAAAATAAACCAAATAGATAACAGGAGAGTAAATGTTTCCACAATAGGCTCAGTTTACGTTAAGCAATGAATCAAAAAAACATGTTTCGTTACAGAAAAATCATAGGAAAATAGATAAAAGACATTTTTTTCTTCATGGTGATAGAGAGGAAACTGAAGAACGTTTTATTTTGATACCAACAATTCTTTTGATTGTAAAAAATAATTTGTGAAATAAATTGCTTCCTCATAATTACTTTTCAAGCATGTTAGCACAATAAAATATTTATATATTCTGTGAACTTCATTTGCATTCTATGTATAATTTATTTGCAAGTCATCAAAAAATATCGAAAACTATGAACTGTCAAAAGTATACAAAACTATACGATAAAATTATATAATTTACAAATATAAAAATAATTACATAATACTCTATCAACTACTGAAACTTGGCCTACAATGGGAAATGTTTTTTTTTTAAACTTTTCGAAAAACATTTGTTTTTGAAAAACAAAGATATTTAATATATTTTGATAATATTTACATAAGACATACATTTGAAATTTTGATTTGCAGTATGAAATAGGTCTCCTTATAAACTTAAAACAAATGGAACGTGATGAGGAAAGCTTCAAAATTTTTTTTACAAAAATAAAGACTGAAGTCGTGTATCTTTTCATTTGCGTTCCAGCAGATGCACTAGGATACCTAAAAATGCGTTCGATATTATAAACAAAGAGAATAACTTCTTGAAAATAGAAAATATTGTGCATATTGTTATTTTTTAATTGCATTATGGGGTGGGAGTATGGTGAAAGGAGACATCCGATATTATACTTATTTTTTTCTTGGTACACTTATCCATAGGTAATTATTTTCAAAGGGGAGAAGGAGAGAGTGCCAGAGCCTCTTGAAATGGAAACTTCCGGAAATTTATGTATCTTAGCATAAGCAAATTTATGGTGAGTTCAAATTATGTTTACTTAGGATACAAATTAATTATTTTTTTCCAATGGCGGGCAAACACTTGGGTGACTAACCCTATGTCACAACAAGGTCAGAAACTGCTACTCATTTGTCGTTACCCAGCGGGCACCTGTGAACCAAGTCACAGAGGCGAGTAGCGTTACCCGCGCCATATCACCACAAACCCGTTTATAGGGCGGGTCACATTCATACATCATCACAGAAGAAAGGACAGAGAAGCACTGAGAGAACAGAGAAAGAAAGAAACATCCATGCTCGAACCGGGATTCGAACCCGGGACCAACATCTCAAGAGCCAGGAACGCTTAACCACTCAGCCATCGGTCGGTCATAAATTAATTATAAATGCTATAATTAAACAAAATATTTTTGAAATGAAATAACTATTATTATTTGAAGTTTGATGGAGAAAAACATCTTAATATACATTTTATTGAATTTCCTATAGCCATTCTGACATCAACGTGAAAAAAATTCCAATGATACATAAAAAACGATTATATTAATATAAATATGTAATAATTATTGGTTAAGGGACGTGATCAGAGTCCTCAATCGACCAACACACAAACAAAACGCAAAAAATCTGGTAAGTTATACACCTCTTTACATATGGATTTTGATTCTTTAAAAAGATTAGTTCCAAATGTTCACTTCAGGTATCCTTTGGCACAAGCAGTGAGAGCGATGAAAGAATATAATCGAAATAGGACAGTATATATTAATTTTATCATCAGTGCATCGTAGTGTTTACTTAATCTCAAATGAGATCGCAATTTGAAGAGGAAACTTTATTATGATGTTTTAAGAGTAGCTTGCAATACTGGAGACTATTTACCCCTAGAATAGTTATAACATATTCAAAAGTTTGCTGAATGTTTAATTTAGTTTTTATTTAAGTACGATGAAAAACTAATAACGAACCCACTCAAATAGAAAAAGCTCCGGAAATTATTTTCCTAGAAGCGACAATATTCAGCAAAATATTTCTTAGAAATCGGAGAAACAAATCTGTTTAAAACATGAACAAAAAAAAAAAAAAAAAAAAAAAAAAAAAAAAAACAGGCGATGTAGGAAATATTAAATAAGTAATGTTTTCTTAAAAGTAGATAATATATTAGAAAAACATGCCGTTTCCAAATAATTTTTTTTCCAGGAAATTATAGAATTATTATCAAATGAAACTTTGATTAGAATTGAAAGGACATTTTTTATCATGAAATCAGAAATGTCTTATAATATATATATATATATATATATATATATATATATATATATCATTAAGGTGATCAGAAAAAATGAATTTCTGCGAACATTTGAATTGCGATTTTTAAATTCGCGAATATTGCTCTACAAAATTTCTGTGCTTATGAAATGCTTTGCTAAACGTGAATAGTTTGAAGTGTTTTTCAGTGCGAAAAAGCAATTTTGAAATAAATTTTTTTAATTTTCATAGAAGTATTTCATCATAAATATATTGGTAATTTTTTTTTTGCACTGATCTTAACCATATCGTAGAACATAACTTGTGTTGAGTATAGCAGGATAAAAAACGAAAAGAAGAAAATTTACAATTATTATTTTAAATATTAATAAAAAATTTACTTGACGTCTCTTTCTGGAATTTTGTTTAGTATTACATGTTTCAACTATGTTATTTGCATATTTTTTTCCAACGTTGGGCACTCGGGTGACGAACCCTATGCCACAACAAGGCCAGAAATTGCTACGCATTTATCGTTACCAAGCTAGCATATGTGAACCAAGTCACTGAGGCGAGTAGCGCTGCCCGAGCCATACCACCCACAAACCCGTATATAGGGTGGGCCACTTTCATACATCATCACAGAAGTAAGGACAGAGAAACACAGAGAGAGCAGAGAAAGAAATTAACATCCATGCCCGAACCGGGATTCGAATCCAGGACCCACAGCTTAGGAGACATGAGCGCTAACCACTCAATCGGTTGGCATTTGCAAATTTAATGCCCACATATAAATGAAACAAAACATTGTTTACTATACAAGGAATTTCTTGTATCAAAATGTATCATTTTCTAAACCTTATCATTTACCTTTATAGTCCTTTTTAAATAATGAAAGGTGTGCTTTCTGAAATTAAATACTCAATCAGGCGACAATTTTTAAGATAAGACTGTTATTTGAATTTTCATATTGTGAATTACAGTCTAAAGTATCCCTAATAAATTCTTGATTGACATTACTAAAATTGTAAAGTTTGTTTTCGAGAGCCATTTTTATAACAAAAAATATTAACGTTATTTTTATTTTAATATCTAAAGGAATATTGAATTTTGCCACAATAATAATTCCAGCAATATTTACATAATTTATTTATCAAAATTTAAGTAAAATTTTTTAATTCTTTAAAAATAAATATTTTATAATTATAAACATGTAGTTACAGATTGGTTATAATGAATCTTCTTCTAAACATATATCTTGCAGTTTAAATTAGTAGGAAGAATTTGGTGTATGGCTATGTAGGACATGAATTCAAAGAATTAAGAGTATATTAAGTTAAAAACAGTCACTGAATAGCATTCTGAAGAGAGAAATGGAAGTATAAGAAAAGAAATAACGATATGAAATGATTAGAAGTTTGATCAGTTTCTATATTTTGGTTGCTATGAATTGGAACGGTATAAATAAATAACATCATGAGTAAGGACTGTATTCTGAAGATAGGAATAATTCAGAAGCATGTATAGAATATGTGTACTGAAACAGATTATTACTAAGTATGACGAGAGGGAAAATTACTAATTATATTCAGACCAGTGTAATGAAAGTTGTACAGTGTGGTCGCTATTATGATTAATGTGCTTATTCTACAAAGTAAACAAGAAAGTTCTTGTCGTTTTCGCGTAGCCTTTGAATGAAGTGAAAATAAGTATGCAAATTATACTAAGACAGGGTTGAGATGCCAGCCAATCTAGAGTAGAAATATCGCTCGTTATATAAAAGCAGATCCACCAAGCACATTCAACATTCGTAACTCGTACAGTAGAGAGAAGAGATGGACGCATCGAAGGAGCTCTTTCGGTGTTGTTTGTTTTACGACTTCAAAATGGGCTAATCAGCTGCTGTATCAAGTCACTGAATATGTCAACCGTTTGGGGATAGTGCTGTGAATGAACGTACTGCAAGACATTGGTTTCACAAATTCTGCTCAGAAGATTTGTCTTTCTGTGAGGAAGCTGGTGGACTAGTCATCAAGTGGTTCACTTTAAGCATCTACCAATGGTCCAAATGGTCACTGGGGGCCTGTACTCCCAACAATTGGAACGTGAGCAACAGGCATTGCAACTGAAGCAGACCTCACTGGTTAATCGTTGTGTACTGTTTTTGACCGATAACAAGAAAGTTCTTGCTATTGTGAGGCCACATGTCTCACAGGTGGCCAGGAATACGATACAGCGACTTTGTGACCTCCTCCTTATTCACTTGAGCTTGCAGCATTAGATTACCACCTCTTTTATTCCATGAACAATAACTTTCGTCGAAAATCCTAAAGAAGACTTGCGCTATACACTCACAGACTTCTTTGCGTCCAAAATCCCCGAGTTTTACCGTAAAAGGATTGCACAGCTGGGGATACGTTATATCGGCCACTATGATTGAATTGCTAAGAATTACTAAGATAATTATATGATGCATCACTAAGATATGTTACTAAGATGAGCATCACTAAGAAAATGATAAAATATCATTGAAACTCTTCACTATGATCTCCCCATATATTTTGCAATGTGTTTTACGTTTTGAATATGAACACAGTTTTATATTATGCTGTTATATTTATAACATGTTATATTTTTGGGCACTATATGATTTCAGAAAGTTTTTGGCGAAATTCTGGCAGATTCTGGCATGTCTTGATCACAGCAGAACCGATTATTTTTGGTTATGTATTTCCTTTGTAGCAAGCTGGTTGAAGATTTTTCACTCTGAAATTTATGGCAATTGGTAAAAAAATCTCTGAAAATTTCCTAAGTCGTGGACATTTTTTAATGTGTTGATTTGATATAGCTTGTTACGTTACATCTCTGCTTTGTATATGATCAAGTTTACTTTAATAATGAATCAGAGATTTTCCGAGATTCGAACTCATGAGTTATACTGAAGTTTACAACGATTAAAGTGGTGAATAATATAGCATGTATATTTGCATAAAATATCTATACTTTTATTTTAACCACATATAAGTTGATTGTGTAATTCTTGAATTTACTAATTTCTTTGTTAAGAATAAATAATTTAATTGAGGTAAAAATTTTAATTTTTATTTCATTTATAAAATTCCATTTTTTTAAAACTATAAGAAATGTCATGGCTTATGCCTTTGAGTTCTTAATTTTTCTTATTTTACATACATAGAATTATATATTCTATGTATCAACTTTTTAAAAGTTTAATTTATACGTAATTTTTATTTTTAGAAATACAAAACTCATTTTAAAGTTATGCTACATTGCGATAGATGGCGCTGCTGTAATTTAAGATTTAAAAGGGAGAGAGTTGTAATTGTAAAAATTCTTTTCAATCTATGTTTTATATTTGTGGATAAAATATAAAATTCTAGATAAAAACTTTGAAATATTTTTTACCTATTACAAATTTCATATTTACTGAAGAATAATCATTAATTTATTTT
The DNA here is from genome assembly GCA_037975125.1 of Latrodectus hesperus. NCBI lineage: Eukaryota > Metazoa > Arthropoda > Arachnida > Araneae > Theridiidae > Latrodectus > Latrodectus hesperus. The sequence goes on from CM075857.1 coordinate 91,823,853, forward strand.
TTGAAATGAGAAATCACTTAAAGCATTTTTTTCAATGTTAATTTTAACTGTTATAGTTGTTAAACACAATACAATTCTTTAATAGAATAACATTAATTTAACCAAAAACTTGCATAATATTCATTGATTTTCTAAAAATACTTTGAAGAATTTATTCATTAAAGTCTTTTTACAATGTGTTTGGAAAATTCAGGAGTTCAGTTTAGATGATTAAAATGAAGTTTCATATTTATTTCCTGAAGTTTATGTTCTTTGAACATGATGGATTTCCATTTAAATTTTAGAATCATCTAATCTAAATTGATTGAAATTTTTAGCATTCAATACAAAACAATCTTAGTAAATTACTAATTTTACAAATGTATTTAGGTGAATGTTAGATTTTCCGGGTTTCTCTTCTTGTGACTTATGAATATGATCCACAACTCCCAAATAGTGTCACGAAGAAATGCTCGAATTAATCACACAACATCTTTCACAGCTCCGTCCACTTCGCCTTGTCAAACTCAAAATAGTCAAAATTAAGTTGATGGTGTGCAGTTATTAATGTATAACATAATAATATTAACACACATAACTATAAAAATTTCATCAGGCAAAATTAGCTTTTAATGCTGAAAAAATTACTAAGTTGATATATAAAATTTTAATATTTGTCACTAAGTTGATATGTAATAATGAAATATTTGTCAAGAGCTAAGCATGTATATACCATATTAAGTAAAAATATTTAACAAGAAAATTTGAATACATTCTCAAGAATTTGCTCGGTCAATATCAACAGAGGACGAAACTATTTTATTTATTACATTACATATATTCAGACTCGTATGCTTGATTCTAGAGACCCGCTTGTAAGTCTTCGTCGATAATAGGATAAATAGCACAATGACAGATGTACAACCACAGAAGAATAACGAAGAAAACACCCAGGGCCACGGTGGGAGTCGAACCCACACTCCTACGCTCTCAAGCGATTAGCGGTGATGCTTTAGACCACTCAGCCACGGAGCGCCCAACGAAGCTATTCAAACTGTAAATAAATTGCATGTGTTGCCAAACAGTAGTCACAAAATAATGTAAATAAATAAAATTATAATATTTAGCTAGAATTTTAAATAATTATTTATTTGCTTAATAACTTAAAATAATTTTTCTAAATCTCAAAATGTCCTTTTTCATAATTTTTGTAAATTAAATTTTTTTTCATGTGTTTTATATTTTCATCTGCTTTACTGTGCAAGAATTGTTATTGTATATTATAACTGTAACTGTACTTTACTTATATCTGGAATAAAATAAATATTATATTAGCATGCGGTTCGTTGATCGCTGTCTGGTGTGCATGATATATCATTTAAATTTAAAATTTATCCTAAACTAAAACGAGAAAAAATTTTTATGAGATGATTTAATATCCTGACATCTCAGTTTAAAAAAAAAATTGGAGTAAATAACGTGATAGGATATGTGTTAGCGGCCTAGCATAGCAGTAACTAATTTTTAATAAAGGGTTTGATCTAAATATCAGTGTAAGAAAGACCAACTTTATTTTATTTTTTATGACAAAACTAAATAATTTAATTCCAAAATCATTTGTAAATAAAAATGCTGAAGTGTGTGAATCTTATAGATAGATGACACAGTTTTGTTTTAAAAAAATTAAATGTTAAAGCCATCGAGTGTTCGGATATTATTAGCAATCCACCATTCACACATAATGGCTCTAGGTCAGAATCGTTTATCTACAACGAAGCTCTTCCAAAGAAAACGTTATGATGTGGATGCTGAAACAAATGTTATTTGGTCTTAATATAATCATGCAGCATGATCAAATTCTCTTAGAATTTTTAATTTTCAATGATACTGATATGAATCTAAAAATAAATACGTTGCTCAGGTAATATAGATATTGTTAAGATCTTAAAGTTCTAAAGAGATAGAAGGGCTGACGGTAATATTAAAATAGAAATAATGGCCATTGTTGGGTGTGGTCGCAATGTCCTCCAAGTAAAATGATACCACTGGGGTGGCAAGTCAAGTACTGAGGACCTCCTGCTTGGTCTTTGCTTCAAAATCACAAAGACTCCATCTGCTTCCTTCTATCAAACTGGTAGAGCCCAACGCAGGTCTAAATTCAGGGAAGCATGCTGGTGCAACAACTTATTTGGATGGTAGAATTAGTCTCTTTGAAATTCTGCAGTTTTTAAAAAATTGTTGTTCACGAATACTTAAGAGGAAGAGGTCCGAGCACCATTACTTTGAATTATATAACTAAGTGGTTTGGTTTGTTTGTTTGTCGCTCAACGGTCATTTTTTGCACACGAGGGCTAATTAGACCGGGACCTACGATTTAAAGTGGATTCCGAACCACTACAAATATCCATGCCCAAGGTAGGATTCGAACTTACGAACTGTTGAACCGAAGGCAAGAGCGCTAACCATTCGGCTGTAAAATTAAGTGATTTACCCAAAGGAATACTTAGTAGATGCAGGAGGTGAAATGTGTTTGAATCCTAAAATTGAAATAATATACACACCGTAGCACATTTGAGAAGCTTAGAAATTGTATAAAGCCTAGAATACAAATGTGTTGATTTGCGTTCTGTAGATAAAATCAGCAAAATCCCTAATACAATATAATATAGGAAAGAAAATTAAGAAACAACATGGAATTTTTGATATATATTGACTGGTATGTGGAACGCAAAATGCTACTTTATTGTGCAGTATATGAAGACGGTAATATTTCCTTTTTTTGCAGACAAGTTGTTAATTAGGATATGATTTAGTATAAAGCTATTGTTAACTATAGGGAAATAATACATAAAATTATGATGTGAGTAGCAGATGATGTGAAGAATGCTGTTATGTCGGCGAATTATATTTGTGCCGCGAACTTAACACACATAATTTTAGTAATCAAATACTTATCTTCTATGATTGCACATAACACAAAATTAAATTAACAGGAGCATGTTATAAGCGAAAACGCACAATAACATTCTTAACAGTTGCATTCTGCTTCCTTCTTTGTAGAATCTAGTCGAAAAGCCCACCTTCTCACTTTTTTGTTTTTGAAACTTTATTTTGTTGCGATCGAAACGCCATCTCGCGTCTTTGAAATCCTTACAATGCTCATTGCACAAAAATTTCATTTGCATATTTAAATATAGCTGTTAAAAACTTCTATGAATGAAACAATGTAATACTCTTATTTTAAACTTGCAGAATTGTTTGCAAAGAAGTTAATGTGAATCTTAAAAATGAAAATAATAAAATCTCTCTTTTCGCAGTAATTATCGACTAAATATAAAATTTGTGTTTAGTGCTAGAAAAAGTCCTGAAGTATAAATCTAAAGTTCTGGTTAAAGGTTATAAATCCAAATTGAAAAACAGTAAGAAGCACACACATATAAACATATTTATTTTTATTTATATCGTGTTATCACAATAGAAAATAAACAATGACAATTAAATAATGTTTCACATAATTTTTTCAGTGACAGTTTATATGAATAACTTCATTTAAACTTGACTAAATAAACTGCATATTCACAAATCTTTTGTAAGAATGTAAGCATTTTTGTGACTTTATTCAATATTTGATATGGAGTTTCATTATTATGAAAGTAAACAAAATGAAATGATAAGAAATGTGATAACATTTCGGGCGGTTAAACAGCTCGATTCAGAACGAGAAACAGACTCATCGCAGGAAGTGTGTGATGACTAATATTTTTTGGAACCCGGTAGTCATCAGAAATACACAATGAATAGCGCTAAAAAAGAAAATGTGTTTCGCGTATCATATTTCAAAGAGAGCTGAGTGGGAGAAAATAAATTTTGAATTTACTACGCCATTTGAATGTTTTTATAGTATTAACTTCTGGCTAAGTATAAAATGCTTTACAAATCAATCATAATTGTTGCTCAAAATTGTCGAATACTGGCTCACAACACTTGTAAGTTGAATTTATCTCACTTTTTTTATATTTGAATCCAAATTGAAAAGAAAAATGTCACTTCAATTATAAGAAATACCTAAATATAATTGCATGAATGTTTTGAAAAGGTACTTATTAATTACAATTGTTTAAAACATAATGTATTACTTTTACATAAGTGAACTCATTTTATACATCAATCAAATTACTATAAAACTCACATTACATCCAATAAATAAAACTTATTGGTTTGAAAAAAATTTCGAAGAGATTTTTGAATTAATCGAAAAGTTATGTAAATTCACAAAACCTGCGCCATTGAATAGCTAATATATATATATATATATATATATATATATATATATATATATATAAAATAAAACCGCAACACATAATTTATTTAAAATCATATAGATATTCAAATCTAAAGATTAAAAATAAAAAACAGTCAAATTACTTTTGATATTACATTCTATGCTGATAATAAAATTCAATAATCTTCTTTAAAGATATATTCATACATTTATGTATTTTATTATACATATATATATATATATATATATATATATATTTAATCAGGAATGTATTATAAGTTGATAAAAAATAATAATGAATATTACGCAGGTATTTGTCTTAAAACGTTATTGAAGTTAATTTTTTGTAATTAATTCTTTTTTAGCAACTGTCAATGATATTTACTTCAAAATAAAAGTGTATTTGATGTTATTTTAAGAACATGCATAACTTCTTATATTATAGACGAAAAAACTTTGTTTTTAGATTAATAATAAGAGAAACTGCAAACGGGAACACATCTTGGTTTAGTTCCCTACTTTTACTATCCAGGCATCATAATATTTTTTTAAATATTACGACTATAAATTTGGTTATTAAGCCAAATATATAGTCTTTAAGATTTTATTTTATTATGCCATTTATTTATTATTATGAACATTAATCGAGCGTTAAAACAAAAACGAAAGCAGAATTGTACTACATACCTTTAAATCCTGGGTTCCCAAACTTTTTTTCTCATGAACCACTTTCAAAATTTTACTATTTTTGGTGGACCCCCGTTGCTGCATTTCTAGACTGTATTCCTAAAACTCCTATAAAATATCACCCTAAATTGGGGGTGTTACCTTAAAAATATCACCCTAAATTAGGAAGAAAATAAAAGTAGCACATTTTCTTGTGTCCTATTTATTTAAATTATACTTGTGGTTATACACAAAATTATAAACATTTATTATCAACAATTGACAAAAATCAACAATGAACTCTGAAATGAAATTTTAATAACACGGCGCATGGGCGGTACTTTGCAAGTCTAGACATGTGGTGTACACTTGTACTGTTATCTATTGTTCTATTCAATTCTGTGTTTGGAACTGAATTTTGAATATTTTTGAGTACCTACCTAGTGAATGATACTACCTGCCTGTTGATAGGTAAATATAAGCTAAAATTTTTGTTTTTTATTATGAAAACCAGAAAATGTTTCGTGGATTCCCACTTACAACTTATGAACCCCTGTTTTCTTTTCACATCTACGTGGACCCCGTGTGGTCTTCTATGGACTCCTGGGGGTGCAACTGGACCACTTTGGGAACCTATGCTTTAAATAAACAAAATAGAAAACGTTTGTAATATATATTAAGTGTATATTTCTTATTGAAATATATATACTCCGATTAAAATTTTTCCAATAAATAAACTGTAGTAAGTTTCAAATCTGAATTATATATTTACAAATAAAGGTTACCTGAATAATAACTTATGATTTTTAAAACTCTTGTACTCTTTACTGTAAGAGTATATATCCTTTCAAAATAAATAAGTTATGCTTATTATTAAAATGAAATTTTAAGATAACAAATATCAGTTATGTATATTATTAAAATGACAACCTTTAATAACAAATATCACTTAAATTCATTAAACAAATTTTAAATTAAGTTTTGACTTGAAACAGCATTTCATTTCTAACAGTAGCATTTTTCTGATATAACAAGATTTGTTAAACATCCTACACTTTAAGAATAATGAAACAAATGAATTATTTCAAACAAAACCAGTCGCTCGCGAAAAATAACGAAAAATAATGACATCGTTCTTTCCATAGCTTCAGTTTCATTATTAGTTTCACTTTCGAGAAACTGGTTATTTGCGCATGTCATGTTATTTGGCAGAAGGAAATTGCAACAAAACTTTCCGGTGGGTAATTACAATAAGGAAATTTATATCTGCACACGCACAGACAAAAAGGCAGCCTCTCACATATAGATGTAAATATAAATTTTGTTTACTGATTTATAAGTAACGTTACTGTTTATTATAAAGAATGAAAAACATTTGTATTCTAACTTGAAGTCTGAAGCAAAAATTTTATGATTTTAGTACTAAGCGAAGTAAGCGATTATATTAATTTGTCTAAGATCTTTATTATTGAATTTTTACGTAATTATTGATAAATATATACATGTGCTTCTGTATATATAGTTACATAAACCTACTATATATATGTATTATGTATATCTGTGTATGTGAATTTTAAATAATATATATTATTAATTTTACATTATTTATTATTTAAAAACCGTTTTGCATTAATAATTTCATAAATAATGCTAATTGAATTTTATATTAATAATATAAATTAATTAAAAAAATTATTATAAATTTAAATGGTTTATTTTTTTATAAAAAAAGAAAGCTTAAATTAAATGTTCTGAATAAAATGAATTTTTATGCTTTTACCAGATTTTCAGATATATGGATTTTGTAACATTTTGTTTGTGCGAAAAATATCATTCTTTTTTTCATAAGCTTAACAGATTCGGCACATTATAATTTATGACTGATGTCAGTTTTCTTACATTTTAATAAGTTTTTAAAATTCCCATTCATTGTGGTTTATTGATTAAAAATTTCTAAAACTTTTAATTTTTATTCCATTCATTAACTTCTTTCTAAGAACTGCTTAATTAATTTTCTATGAAGTAATTTTTATTACACTGTATTTATTTCAACAATATTCCATTTGCTTTGATATAAGCAGTTTTAAAATTTTCATTCTCATATTTAAATTACCAAACTTTTAAAAAAATTTACTTCTTTAAATATTTCATTCCTATATACCGAACAAACAATTGATTAGATAGTACTTTTGTCTTGTATTCAATACCTTGTAAATTCGATTACGATTGCAGTTGTTCGAAATAAATTTGAAGCGTAGATTTCATTTGAATTAATCTACTTGTGTAAAAATGACTATAAAATGACAAAGATAAACCAGCTCATCCTTATATCTATAACCGTGTAGAAGATTTTTATATCAACATAATTAATTACCACATTTATTAAACTAACTTTATTCACATGATCACAAACTGCAGATTTTAGTGCTGAGTAGAATATTTCCTTAAGTTTTCAATTGGATTGTACGCACATAAATTTTTTCATATAAACAAAGTAAAGTTTTTATCATTGGCGATAATCCTAAGAATCATTTTATGTAAAACATAGTACGAGGTTTTGGTAAAAATTTATAATCGAGTACCCCTTGATTCTGTGGCGATTTTTTGATGCTAAGATGTGATTAACAAGATGGCTGCTACATAAAATCTATATAAAGATAAGGTCACCAGGATTGCCAGAAATTAAATTTTATCGCTAAGATATATCGCCAAGCCAGAGTTCTACGCAACTCCCGACGTTTTGATAAATTTCACACATATCCAGAAATAAATTTTTTACAGCGATATTTCATTTACAGGTTATAATGTATGAGTTTATTCGTAATTAAAATAATCAATACTTTTTTTTAAGAAATCAAATTTCATGTAACCAATATAAACGCATAAGTAACATTAAATATTTTACGTGGTTTTCATACATAAATTTATGCCATGTCCTAATACTATAAATTAAAAGAAAGTTTACAACTCACTAAGCTGCTATTGCACATAATTTTCACAAAAATTTTAAACACGGGGTTGTTTTTTTCTTAATTTTTATATCATATAAAAAATTCATAATTATGGAAAGAAAATATGAAAAAACCTTTTTATGTTTTAACTACACTACTGACCATTAAAATTGCTACATCAAGAAGGAATGCAAATAACAGAACGATATTTATTGGACACATACATTATAGTGGAAAGAACAAGTGATTAGATTTACAGGAAATTAGGATGTATAGATCTTGAGAAATCAGTACCCAGAGCAGATAGCTCTGGCTGCAATAACAGCATTTATCCACCTAGGCATGGAGTCAAATAGAGATTGTATGGCATGTACGGGAATCTCTTTCCATGCAGCTTCAACACTATGCCACAGTTCATCGACAGTAGTGGATGGTGAGTGATGGCGTGCCAATCGCTCGGCAACCATTGACCACACGTTCTCAATTGGTGACAGATCAGGAGAACGTGCTGGCCAGGGTCACAGTCGAACCTGTTCTGTATCAAGGAAGTTCAGAACAGTACGTGCATTATTCTGTTGAAACAAAGCATTAGAGAGGCCTCGAAGAAAGGGCAGAACCACGGGCCTTAACACATCGGAAATGTAACGGTTGCTGTTCAAAGTGCCGGTAATGTGAACAAGAGGTGATCGAAACGTGTATCCAATGGCACCCCATACCATCACTCAAGCAGCAGGTAGGCCAATATGACGATGTCCAATGCAAGCTGGCAATGCGCGTTCTCCTAGATGCCTCCAAACACGGATGCGGCCATCATGGTCCTGTATACAGAACCGAAATTCATCTGTAAAGATGAAGTGATGCCATTCCCGCGTCCAGGTTCGTCGCTGATCACACCATTGAAGGCGCTCCTGTCTGTGACGCAGCGTCAATGGTAGCCAAGTCATGGTCACCGTGCAGACAATCCATGCTGCTGCAAACGTCGTCGAACTGTTCGAGCAGAAACTTGTTGACTTGCAAATGACTCCATTTCTTTACTCAGGGTTCGTGACGTGGCTGTACGATCCTTTGTGACCATGCGTATAAGATGTCTGTCTTCTCTGCTGTTAGTGATGGGGGATCGCTGAGATCCTGCATGACGTTCCGTATGATTGTCCTGAACCCATCGATTCCATATTCTGCTAACAGTCATGGGGTCTCGACCGACGCGAGCAGCAATATTGCGGTACGATAAACCGCAATCCCGGTAGGCTATAATCCTTCCTCGATCAAAGTCAGACACGTGCTGATAGGCATTTCTTCTTCTTACACGAGGCATTACAACAACTTTCTTTGCCGAAAAACAACGCTGAAACGGAAATTGAGTACGAGAAAACTGCTGTCAAATCTCTGGTTTTATACACATTGTAGATGTCGCTACTTTTGTCTGCTTTGTATGAAAGCGCTGAAAATCTAATCATTTGCATATCACAGCAAGTTCTACCTGTCATACAAATTTGACGTGTGTGGTGTGCCGCTTTCCTAGTGTAGCAATTTTAATGGCCAGTAGTGTAAATATCAGTATATCTTGTGAAAGTTTTGAAGTTAGGATTTTTACTTCGATAAAATTAAATTTTATTACTTTACATTAAAATTATAATTTATTTTCCCAATTAATTTGATTATATATGAAAAAATACCTGATTCAAATATTTTTACTAACAAGAATTAAATGTCTAAAATTAATAACTAAGAAACTATATGTCATTTGTGATACTTTGAGTACACGTGATATAACTAATATCATCAAATACGCTTGCATTTTTCGATTGTAAAACTGTATTTCTAATTAAGAATCATTTTTCAAATGTATTTCATTTTCATAATTTTGAATCAGGAAAGATATTTTATTAGAGAAATGAGTATCCAAGGACCTGTTTTCATATTTATTAACATTTCATTATTGCGTAAAATGTTGTATTGCATAGGCTATATTATATCATTTTTACTAAGGCTAAGATAAATAATTGGAATCTAATTTTTTCAAATGATACTCTCATGCATTTTCTCAGGAAAAGTTGAATTCAAGTGATACTTTAAAATGGGAATTCAATGTTGTTGTTGTCGTGTGCCAGCTAGACTGGCAATATGGGAGTGCGCTGCTCCACTTTTTCAACTGAATCATATTTTGGTGTGGTGTCCGACTTCTTCAGTACACACATGCCATAGGGACCCGTTTATAGGGTAGGCAACCATTTAAAACACATTCATACACAGAAAGGACAAAGACAGGATAGATAGAGAGAGATCAATGCCCGAACTGGGATTCGAACCCAGGACCTCGCTATCCGTAGCCAGGGACTCTGACCACTAGACAGGTTGGATGGCAATGGGAATTCAATAAAAAGTTTACATATAACATTTATAAATGGTCTTTTAAATAATTTCTGGCGAAATTAAAATAATAATCAAATTGAAATTGGGTTTGTATGGTAATACTCGTATTTATTTCTATTGTGCATAATGGTTAAATTTTACAGTCATTTTGATTGACTTTCTAAATTATATTTTTACATAATATAAGGTTAATCGAAATCTCGTTGTTGTTGTTTTATCAGTATACTTCCTTGTACCCCACCCTGAATTGGGCTCTACCAGTTAGATAGAAGCAGCCGGGTGGAGTTTTGGTAATTTCAAAACAAGTACGAAGCTGAAGACCTCCAATACTCGGACTGCCACCCACACAGGTTTCATTTCACTTGGAGGATATTGCGACCATGGCCAGTTTTATTGTGCCATTAGTGAACACGACGGGTGTTCGGTTCAGTCAGAATTCGAACTCACTATCTTCCGATAATGAGAGCGACCCCTTTTCCAACCGAGTCACCTCGGCCGAAACCGAGGTCACGTTGATAAGTTCTGGAAACAAAAAGTGTCTGGTTTGGTCTTAGTTATTGTTGAACCTCACATTGGCTTGGTTTATTTGTCACTCTACCGTTTTCTTTTTCGTACATAAGGCAACATTAGATTTGGACTTACAGTTTAAAGCTAATTCTCAAGCACTACATGCGTGCAATGTTCGACAAGGAATTAAATATACAAGAAGTGTTCACTAATATCAGAGTGCTAATCGTTCAGCCTCTCTCTCAGTAGCTGAAAAACTGGAATTGGATATTTAACTTATACTTTCCTTATACGTATAACAATGTAGTACGTGGGATTTTTAATTTTTCCCCTTTTTGTTGTTGTTGTTACTAATGACACTTGGACAAGGCATGCTCGCTATGCCTTGGCTATGCAAATTTAAGTCAATTGGGAGCGTCTTTCGTTTTTCATCAGAGCACCATGAAGGTGAAAGTACGACTTTGCTCTACATACATGCTATAGGTACCCGTTTATAGGGTAGGCAACCATTCACACCTCATTCATACAAGGAAAGGACAAAGACAGGATAGATACGGCCGTATTCACCAAACACGGGTTAACTTGAGTGTAGCCTATCTCGGATATAACTCAACTCTAGCATGACTCGCCGATTCTTATTCACGAAGCGGGGAAATCCCCGTGTAAGACAACTTTAGAGTAAACCGAACACGACATGTAAGACGGCTTCTGATTGGCTAGCAGAAAATGTAAACAAAGCTTCGTAGCGAGCGGGAAAGTGATTTCGTCAAGATGGACAAAAGATTAAATTTTACACCGTTAGAAATTGCGACACTTTTGGAAATAGTAGAAAAGTATGCTGATATCATTAACTGTAAAAAAAACGAATTGTATCAGCAACGATAGTAAGAAAAAAGCTTGGGAGAAAATATGTCTTGAGTTTAACGCGGTAGCTGGGGTGTATAAAAGAACGCCTCAGCAACTTAAAGATAAATTTAAAAAAAACTGTCTCAGCAACACAAAGCTGCAGACAAGGTCGAAATTTTTAAGACTGGGGATGGAACAGCCAAACTGATATCAACAGACATCGACCATAGAGTACAGGAGATTGGTTTCGTCCGAAAACCTTTGGAATGTGCCTATGATTCTGACTGCAGATACCAAGAAATTACATCGGCCAATCAAGGTAAGAAAAATATTCAAAAATATAATTAATGTATTACTATTTATGTCAAAAAGAATAAACTGTGCCTATTAAATGGATACAGTTATAATTATATAGTTTGTGATTATAAATGTATATGTATTTATAATATACACAGGTATCTTTAAAAATGAAATGCTTGAATTAACATTTTAATAATTTAAATTAGCTTTGTTGTGAACAGTTAAAAAATTTACTCCTGAAAAATTAGACAAAAATATCAATATTATTAAATACATCTATTATATGTATTCATATTTAAGAATTTAATGTAATATTAGAATCATTATTCTGATAAAAATTATGTGTAGAAAAGTAAAATTAATTATTGGATATGTTAAAATTATGTACAAGTTTAAATATAATAATTTAAGATGTGAATCACTTTTTGTAAAATATATAACATTTTTATTTATATAGTATGCCAAAAAAGAGTAATATAAAATCTTGTGAATAATATTATTTAACAATAATGTAAAAAGTTTTAATCTTAGAACAAGTAAATCCTTTTATAAAATTTTGGTAGAAAATATGTATGGGTAAAATGAATAAAAATAAAATTTAGATTTCTCTTCCAGAAACTGAAGTTATATCACTTGTGGAATGCTCTGAAGTAAACAAGGAAACTGAAATTGTAAGTAATATTGCAAGACATTTTATATGTACGTACAGAATAGTAACTTATAAAAAAATTACATATTAGTTTCCATAGGCATAAGACACGAATATAAATAATTACTGTATTTTCATTTTTGCGAGAAAAATTGTGGTTGAATAATACAGATTCATAATTTATTTAGAATGCTTGCAAAGCAAGATGTAGGATATACATACTTTAATTCATACATATAATTTTTTGCATGTTATTTATTTATTTATTTATATTTTTCAGATAGTGCCCCAGGTAGTTGAAATTCCACCTTTCATAGAAACAACATCTACTGAAGTGGAAAATGAAATTTCAACATCAGTAGCAACCCCATTTATAAAAAAAGAGCTATAAAGAGGAGGCCAAATGCAACAGAAGCTGCAGCGAAACAAATAACTGAAGGTGCTAAGCAAAGGAAAAACATCTTAGACTCAGAACATGAACTGAACATGAAAATTAAACAAGAAATGCATGCAGCTATGTTGGAGGAAATTGAAAGAAATAAAAAGAAGAAATTCATAAATTAACAATACAGAATATCGAAAGAGAGGAAAAGAGGAAAGAACGAGAGGAAGAAAGAAAAGAAATTGAACACGAACTGCGAATTGCTGCATTAAAGTCCGAAATAAATGCAAATGCAGCAAAAGCATTATATTTTGAAGAGCTTAAAAAACAGCAAAAATAATTTTTTTTAATATTATAGAATTATTTTGTTTGTTTATTTCTTTTTAACTAACATTTACTAACAAAATTTTATTGGATTTACTAACCATTAACATTTAAAATATCAAATAAAATTTCATTATTATTCATTTACTGTCATTTTTTTGCTTAAAATCAATTTTAAAAAAATTGTCTATTTATATAGCATTTTCAATGGTTTTGTGCAAATTTTAAAATCAAAAATGATTGCTTTTCATAAGAAATGAGCAGTGTTTAAAAAAATTTACAGGTAATACACCTTTTATTTATAAAATTAAAGAGGAAAAAATTGTTTCGGGTAAAGATTTGAGTTTTTTAAATTATAAAGAGCTAATATGGAATGATTAATTTATACAAATCAATGTTACAAGATAGGTTAAAATAGTAAAACAAAAAACAAAGTAAATTTATTAAAGAAATGTGAAACTGAAAATGTTTGAATTTTTTTATACTATCGTTAACATTTGTTTTAGTGATAAATGCAGTTTTCTACAGTTAAATTAAGTTTCTATGCATTTAAAAAAATATTTGAAAATATTGCATGAAAGAACAAGTCAATCTCAAAGGCAACACATTTTTAAATTTAGTGAAATTTTCAACATTTTATTTTGCACAATAAAACAAAATTAAATATAACTTATTTGATTTTAAAAAATACATAAAATTTTATATGAGAAATTTGTATTTATAAAATAAACATGGGCAAATAATGAATGAAAAAACTTTATTGTGCATAAAAATTAAAAATAAGAGTTGACAATGGCATTTCTTTTTGAAATGCCAGCACATTCATTATTAACATAGTTGCTGTCATGGTCATTATCCTCATTCGGAATTTCTATGCTGTAGCTGTCACCCATTCTTAATGCGATGTTGTGCAGCACGGCTGTAGCTACAATGATTGTTTGTGCATTTTGTAAACTGCACCGCAAAGGCAGAGAAATGCATTGGAACCTTCGCTTCCAAACTCCATATTGGTGCTCCACGACATTTCTCCCCAAGATGTGAGCTGCATTATACCTATAAATGAGAAAATAAAATTTATTTTTAGTTTTGAAGGAAAGTGCAGAATACAGCAATTAGAAATGAATCATAAATTGCATAATATTTCTAAAAATTCTTTTGACTAGTATAATATGAACTTTGGTTATTAAATTATCTTGCCCATTAAAATCTATTTAATGATTAATTTTTCTGTAATATTCACTAAAGCCTGATAACATATCATTACTTAAAAGTATCCTGACTACTCTTTCATAAGCACATCTTTTTTCTTTTATGAATAATCATTTTATACATTTTTTTCATCTTTGTGATTAATTTTAGTGAAACATACAGAATCAAAATGCTCGGAAGAAAATTAATCATTTTTATAGAGTGATTTATAAATAGTTTATCATTTTTGTAATTTAATGTACAATAATTAAATTTAAAATGTCAACATAAATGATTTATAAATAGTTTACCGTTTTTTTAATTTAATGTACAATAATTAAATTCAAAAAGTGAACATAAAATGATTTATTAAACTCAATGCAAACTATCACTTGACACTTTTTTATTATTTCAATTAGTAAAAACATTCAATGGAATACAAAACTTTTACATATCATATTAACTACGAGGCAGTAAAACGCTTCTGTAATATTGCTAATTGACAGGAAATTTTTTATTTAAAAAATAAAAACAAATTGTGAACAAAAATTACCTCCTTTGCCTATCCGAGTTTGGATGAAGAAAAGGTGTCATCAAGTATGACCGCAAAGGATATCCATTATCACCTAATACATGATACGTATTAGGCACTTGGGTTTCCAGGTGAGCTCTTAAGTAAGAATGGTCAAACACAGTACTATCATGAGTACTGCCTGGCCATCGTACAACAATATTTCTGATGTATAAATCCACATCACTCATGGTTTGTACATTAAGGCTAAAAAAGCCTTTGCGGCATCTAAATATCTCACCGATGTCACATCCAGGACTTTGAATTTCAATATGTGTGCAATCTAGTGCACCGAGCACACCTGGCAAACCACACAACCTATAGAAGCTTGAGCTAACCTGTAAAAAAACATTGTTTAAATCCATGTTGAAAATAAAATGCTTTAGTACTTTGCTATTAATGTGTCAACTTTATATATTCAATAAAGCTAATTTATATAAAAGAATAGTTCTTTTTATTTGGCTAATAATATGATTTAACATTTTAATCAAAATTTTCACATAATTAAAATTTAAAACTTCTCTCGATAACATTGTTCAGCAACAGTTTCACTGTTTTTTTAACACCTATACTGCAAATTATTTAAAATTTTATAATAACTTTTGCATCCAAAAATGAAAATTTTACAACATAATTTTCCATTAAAAATTTATTTGTGTAGTAAATAATTGCAGAACACCTTAGGTGTACTCTTAAAACTTCTAATTTCTATTAACAGTTAAATTTTTAAAAAAAAACCAATATTAGCAAGAATTTAAATTGTTAAAATGTTGTTTAAATTATTTTTGTGCTATTTGCTTTAATAACAATCCACAGGTATGAGAGAATATAATTGACAATAAGGGTAAAAACTTGACCTGATGACTTGTTTGGACAGCAGTTCATTGTTTTTTGACATATATATTGAAAATTACATAAACTTATACAATAATTTTATTAATAATTAGTGCTATTTGAGAAAATGAGTGTTTTGCCAAGTTTCCCTAATTAATTTTTTTTAATAATGAATGCATGTGAAAAATCTTTATACTCATACTTTGTGACTGCAATTTTTCTAACATCAATTAATTATTTATTTTCATTACTGAGCAACAAATTACATCACATAAATGACTCATTATTTTTGTGCATTATTCTTTGTATTGTCACATGCAGGTTCACACATTTATTAACAAACTTAAATAATTGAAAAGCCACATCTGCTCTTGTTAACCAATTTCGACAACAAAAATACTCTTTGTTAACACTTTTGTAAATTATGCAATACTCATTAATAATATCATTTCAAACATATGATTAATAATGGAATGGAATTTTTGTTGCTAAATTTGTTGCTTAATTATTAAAATTGTTTTTTTAAATAAATTGCTGTGTATGAGATAAATAACTTAGATTTTTTCTCATTAGATAAATTAAACTACACACAATATCAAACACTTATTATTTTGGCATACATCATATTAATTTGTATAGTTGAATATGCATTTACTTACTTCTCTTCGTTCCTCTTCATTTTGTGGTAAACAAATGTATTCGGAATGGAGCTCTGCCAGGCTTCTGGCGACATCGGTCACAGCACGACTCACTGATGGTTGGCTGCACTGAATTATATCGCCGATGTTCAGTTGTTGAGTTCCTGTAGCAAAAAATCTTAAACCAATTAAGATTTTTTCTGCAGGTGTCAATGCTTGGTTTCGCCTAGTTCGCGATTCCAATTTCGGCGATAGACGCTGAATTAAAATTTCCACCGTACTTTTATTCAATCTGTAACGGCTACGAAAATCAACTTCGTCCAAAGTTTCAAAATCATTTTGCCTACTTTCATGTACAAATCTCGATCTTCTTTCCATTAATTCAAGACTTTGCAAATCTTGCATATCAATGTCAACAAACATATCGCTTAGGTCCGCCATTGTTTGCTGACTCGGCGCTAACACTCCGAAATCGTAGGGTTATTCTAGGGATCCATATCGGCGAGTTAATCGCTGTTTTTGTCGTGGTGAATAACGTTTCATGACTTTACTCGCCCTTTACCCTGAAACCTCGTTTAACTCTGGTTGGTGAATACGGCCGATAGAGGGAGAAAGTACATCCATGCCTGAATCGGGACTTGAACCCAGGACCTCCTTATCAGCAGTCAGGCACGCTGACCATTATACAAGTTGGGCGGCCATTTTTGTTGTTGTTGTTCCTTATCCCACTTGATATAGTACAATCTAGACCAAGTCCAGTAGATCGTTCGCCCAGAGAAAGTCCCGAACCAGCGCAGGGTTTTCAAAAGATCTCTCTTCTCCAAACCCTGACAGGAGAGCAGATGGTCCGGAGAAGCTTGGTGGAAATTACACCTGAGGCACACAGGGAACACCTTCTGATCCATGAACGAATGTAAGGGTGCGAGTATGTCCAGTAATGAGCCTGGTAATGGTGGATTGCAATTTCCTATTGCCCTTCAGCTCCAGGGCAGCCCCAGAATGCCATTTTTTTGTAACACGAGAATATAGCCCATTGTTTTCCAACTCTTAGGATAATCATCACACAGTGCCTAAATAATGTAAAATAAAGTTAACTACGTCTAAATAGTAAAATGCTACTCTTTTTAATTGAAAATGTAAGGCTCTAATCACTATGGAAAAATTTAATATTAAGGCTTTTTCGTTTGTTACGTGCTCATCTATCAGTTGAATGCTTGAGAGTGTTTTGTTTTTCTTCCATTGTGACATTTGAATGTGGCTCATTATATAAGAAATGTCCTCCAGGAATGTATTGATGCATGTTGGAATAAGAATAGGCCTATTTTCCGATATTTGTTATACTGCATTTTGCTTATATATTGTCCACACATTTCATGCTATACTTGTTACGCATGATCTAGATATACTATATGTTATCATAGTTATATGAACCTCTCTTTCTCCATCAATAAAAATAATACTTTACCGGAATATCTTAGGCATTTAGCCTTGGAAATCATAAATAATACCCCTAGAAGTAACGTTAAGTTGTATTTCGATGTAATGTTACTTCTAGGGGTATTATTTATGATTTCCAAGTTATTAAAAATCATAAATAATACCCCTAGAAGAAGAAAATTACCTGATAATCTTGCAGGTAGTGGCATTTATACTCGAAACATCTAAAAACACTTTTACTCTTAGTCAACGTAACCCAGACTTCTGTTCCGTATTTAGAAGTGAATCAATAGCAGCGCAGGAGGGATCTGAAGCCAATTTGAAGGAAAAAGACTATGAATATCTCTGGATTCTAATTGATAGCTGAAGCTCAATGGAACATCTCAATAATTGGATCCATAGCGGGGATAAGACAAATGTATCTATCCTTCTTAAGTTGAAGCGTATTTCACTTGATCAAGATATTCATTTCCAATGAATCCCATCATATGTAGATCATTTTGTCAACGAGAAGGCCGACTATTTAGCCAAGGAAGGTTGCAGCCGACCAGTATCTGCATCTGATGAATTTACCTACCAAGAGCTCTTCTCTCAAACAAAAACATAAACAGAAGAATTTGGCTGGAGACCTCCCCCCACTCACGATTGGTATAGGGCTGGTAAGCCGAGACAGTGGCTGGTTCTTCCATGTCTTGCTATGTATGTGATATATGACTCTCTCCTCAGTTAATTATTTGATAACCTTTTTGAGATTTGTTTTCAAACATTCAAAGCGTAATGCTTTCTGGAAAGATTTCTTTTAGATAATGGGTCATTTTCACTGTCGTAAAGTGGGAAATCCGAAAGTTTTTGTTTATGCTGCAATGTTCCGGATAGACTGAGAATATGGAGTGCTCCACTTTTCTAACTGAACCGTTATTTGGCATGGAGTCAGACTTTCTCAGTATACACATGCCATAGATACCTATTTATAGGGCAGGCAACCATTCACAACCCATTCTTACAAGGAAAGAACAAAGACAGGAGAGAGAAGAGAGAGAAAGCACATCCATGCCCGAAATGGGATTTGAACTAAGGACCTTCCTATCCGCAGTTAGGCACCCTGACCACTAGACAAGGTGAGAGGCAAGCACTATCATTGGAGATGTGTATATAGATTGCATAACAGTATCATTTTTTTCAGTTTTTCAACATTCTGGAACCAAACTTGTGGTATTTCAGTTGGAAGAGCGTGATCCTATTTCAAGATTTTGTAATACGATATTTAATGACCTTAATGGAAAGCTGTTCAGGGAATGTAACATTGCATCACATATTATTGCCTTCTACGTGAGTTTTCATAAATAATGGAAAATATTTACATATATGGAAAAAAATCCGGAAAACTCACAAACAAAAAATCAAAATATATAAGAAAAGCCAATATTCAGAAAGCAGAAATGCTTTCAATCTGCCATTTTTAACATTGAACACGATATCTTCGATGTTATAGAAATCATATGTGAAAATTATCTAGAAGGGCGGTGAAGCAAAACCTTATCATAGATATGTTCAGTATTAAAGGTGTCTTGAGGCTGTTTCTTTAATTTGTAATAGATGCTTAAAATGAAATTGCACACAGGTTTTAATGTCATTTAAGATGTCCCTGACAAACTAAAAAAACATAAATTTTTTGAAATTGATATGATATGATTTTATATGATTTCCAGATTTATTTTGTAAAATTTTCGATATAATATATTCAGGACCGAAAAATTTGTTATTATATGATCATTGAATATAAAATAATGAAAGATTTGAATATTTTCTGGTCCAAGGTAATTTTTTTCACTTGTAAATCGAGACAATTCTCTTCACTGTCACTTACAGAAGACATACCAAAACTCAATTTTAATTATTCTCGGTTGTATATTTAAAGAAATAATAAAAAATAATAAAATGTCGGACAAATAAGGCGATATATAAACTGTTTTACGTTTCATTATTTTTATTGAGATTTATTAGTTAATTTCAATGATTTTAAAGTAATTTAGAACTTTATTTCAAACATTTTTGCCGATGGAATCATTCATAAGTGATTAATGGCTGAGAAAATGGCCGCTGAATGCCATTAACAATGGACACTCTGGTTTAATAGTTTATTTCATAATCCTTATAAAAATCGCTCTGCTCTTTAATTTAAAAAATCAGTTTTACATATCCTTATTTACACATATTTATCCTTACTGAAAACTCTATTTGAGAGGCCTATCTGATCGTAAATTTGGGTTTGGGTATTTTAAGGATCCAAAGGGATGTATCAGTGATGAAATATACCCCGACCATTTCAACAGTCACAATGAGAGTTCAGAATAATAAAATCAATAGATTAATTATTACCATATCTATGTTGAATTATAAGTTTTTTTAAACTTTTGATGCGGCTAATTTTTATTCGTTGCTATATTTTCGTTTTAAATATTATGTTCATTTTCTATAATGTCTCTCTCTCTCTCTCTCTGCTCTTTAACATTAAGCGCTATAAGATAATTTTTCAACTTGAATTTTTAACATTAAATGTTATGTTAGGATTAGCCTTTGTGCATAAGAAGTGCCCCACATAACTACATGAAATAATTAATTTTTGTACTTTTTTTAAAACCGATAGATTTGAACATAAAAATTTCACTGTCGTTAAGAGAAATATCAGAATAATAGCTGTAAAGAGTACAACGGTAAAAAAATATTCTTTTTTATCTGTAGAAAAACATCGTAAATTAGGTACGTAGAGGGTATTGCTGATAGTGTAATAAAGGAAGATTTTCGTGAAGAGATGGCGTAGGATGTGTTGAAAGTGTAACATAAAACGATGCTAGATGTCTCACGAAATCGTATAAATTTTAAAAAAATTGTCTAAAACATTTTTGTTCATGTAGTACTGGCGACTGTTTGGCGATCAACAAACTGTGCTTGGCGTGTTTTGTATCTCTTTCGAGAGATGTTGCCATATTTTGTAGTAATATCGTCGGAGCGAGGTCCACGATAGGTTGCAATATTCTGGTTGGAACGGAAGGCTCCGAGTTAATTATGTGTTTTGTTTTTGCTATTAAATGGGTGTTTGTAAATAAATAAATGTGTTGTCCAGAAAAATGGTTATCGTTAATTTTCTCTGCCATGCTACACATCATAGTTCACATCCCTTATATGTTATCATTAAAAAGATCTCCACTTGCTTTCACGATTCATAAGAAAGCAACGAAGCTCGTCTTCAGTTTAAAAGAAGTACATATTTTTTTGAAATGAATCCATTGATGCATACATGCGAGTAACATATAGCGGAAATTACACAGTGTATCTTGAGATATATATTTGCTGCCAAATGCTCACAGAATTCTTAAATTATTGAAATTAAAAATTTACCAGAATGTCTTGTTTAATAAAATCTTCAAGGAATTAAAAATGTAACTTGAAACAACATTTTTAAAATTACGTGCGATAAATCAAACAAATATCAATTGTATTTAAACTCATTTTTTAATGTATTCAGACATCAATGTAGAAAAATTATTATTAGTTTGGGGAATAAATTTGTAGAGATTTTTATTTAAACAGAAATGAATGCTTATAACAATGAATTAATTATGCATTCGCCGTTTGCAGTTTGCGGCCTCACCCCTTCTCCACCAATTTGTCGATGTTGTTCAGCCAAAAATCATTCTGTCTGACAGCGAAGAAGTTTGCTGAGTCAGTTTTCAAGGTCATTTTCATTGTTGCAGGTAATGTCCCTCACGAGGTTCGACAGGGAGTGGTGATTTGGGTTTTGTCGATGGGATCTTTTCAGTCTAATAGCCTCTTCCACAGGTGTAGCTAGGATGGTGATAGACATCCTTGTTAACCATTGCATTCTTTTCATGCACTTCCCAGTTCCACCAAATGTCATTTTCGATATTTTGTTCATTTTTGAACTTTTCAAAAATTTTCTGTGCTGTAGCTTCGCTTATGACACCTTCAACGTACACATTGTATGTGTCTCGGGCTGCTTCAGCAGTTATCTGGCCTCGATGAAATGCGAAGAAGAGCAGGTGTTGGAAATGTTGCTTTTTACCTGCTGGATATTCCATTTCTAAGCCCTAAAGATAGTAAATAATTTACTCAAAATGACGATCAGCACAGTTTTGTAGATCAAAAAGAGTTCTATATATATGTCTACCTATCTATATGTATGAATATCATATACTTTGTTAAACAGTAAAAAATCGTTGTAAAACAAAGGAAAATATAAAAATGCTGTGAACGTAATCTTCAACCTGATAGAATATTTCACAATGTATTTTGATAAGTGACAAATAAACTATAATTTTATTTCCTATTAAGATAGTATTTAAAAATAATATGCATTATTTTTTTCTTTTTCAGTTATAAGGAAATGAAAGCAAATAATCATCTATTAGAAAAGATTATTGAGAAAGATATTAATACTCTCTGGATGGATGTGAATAGAACAAATGGAACGGATAACACCAATCAGAATATGGAAAGTTTCGTAACTTACAGTAATGAAACTGTATTCAACAAATATCCAACGGAGCTGATGGACTTCGCTGCAGTTTGCTTCATAGCATTTACAATATTAGGCGTAGCTGGAAATTTCATTTCCATCTTGGCTTTGTCTAAGTCCAAGAAGCTGCGAAACGCCACGACAGCATTCATTGTCAATCTCTGCGTTGCAGACTTTCTGTTCTGTTGTTTTTCTATGCCACTCTCAGCTTTGACATTTCTGGAACGTGACTGGAACTATGGAGATGTCCTCTGCAAATTGTTTCCACTGTTCCGCTACTCCAACGGGGCGGTCTCACTTTTCAGTGTCATAGCCATTACGGTAAATAGATACATACTCGTGGTCCATCCATCTTTGTATCGTGACATGTACAAGCCACGGAATGTGGGCATCATGATATTCCTGATGTGGCTTTCAGCCTTACTGTTGTTGTTGTCACCTCTTCTCGAAGTGTGGGGGAGATTCGGCTATGATCCTAAAGTGGGAACTTGTAGTATCTTGAGAGTCAATGGGAAATCACCGAAGATGTTCTTGTACATTACTGCATTTGCACTGCCCTCACTGGTGTTCATTATCTGTTATTCTAGAATCTTCTGGGTGGTGCGGAAAGCTTCGAAGCAGATACGAAACGATGTTCGGAAATCATCAGCAATGACTAGCACAGTTACTTTCTCGTCAAAAATGGGCGTGTTCCGGAAAAATTACCGGCATTCAGAAATGACGTCTCACACTCAGCCTTATAAAATGAAAAAAACCGAGCTGAAAGTTTTGAAAGTGATGCTTGTCATTTTTATAACGTTTCTCTTGTGCTATTTTCCAGTGTCATTTGTCAAAATTTTCAAGAAAGAGGATGATCTACCTGTTTTGAATATATTTGGATACCTGGGAGTTTATTTTTCAAATATAATTAACCCTGTCATATATGTGGTAATGAGCGATGAATATAGAAAGGCTTATATTGAACTTTTTTTCTGCTTTCGATCGAAGGAAAAAGTTAGAAGTAAAAATACATTAACCATATAAACATACCTTCAAAGATCTAAATTCATGAAAAATAAATTAACTTTTAAACATATCTTTATGAATGGAATAATTGTTGATTTGAAATGCTTGACTTAAGCTAATTATATTAAAAATATAAGTTAAAGTACTACAAAATCAAGTTTATGAAAAAAAGATATAAAATTTTCATATTTTTATTTGAAAAAAAACAAATGATTTTTTTTTCAAAAGAAAAAAGATATTTCTTAATGTGTTAAAAATGTATTTTGTGGAAAAAAGTTTTTAAAAATGCTCAAAATCATTTTTGAATAAAATTCATCGTTTAGTTTTCATTGACTGGCGTAACATTGAACTTTATATTTATAAATGATATGTAAGGAATTTTGCATTAATTTTAAAGGTTTGTTTTTAATAACTTAAAATAATTGATGTTAATTAAGATCAATAAATTGTTTTTATTTTCCATAGGTTACATCAAATTCATTGAGAAAGTTGTTATTGCTCTATACCTTTAATAAAATTTATATTCTATTTCTGAAACATTTTACAGTTTTTTGCTTTTATTTTTTATGCTCTAATTATAATTTATGTGGACTTTATTTTTAACATGACTTTAGATTGGTTCAGTTTTATTTAACAGATAATTTAGTTTATTGAAGCTTTGCTGCATCAGTTTTTACAATTAATATATACTCGGAAAATGTATTTCAAAATTATGAAATCAATTTATTTTGAGAGACCTTTTTATTATTAAACAATTTATAAAACAATGTTATAAATAATACCTTGGAAGATAAAATAAATGTGTAAATGGCAATTTGTTATGTGATTTTTTCATGTAATTAATAATGATTTGAATTAAATTTTTTCAATTTTGTTAATAATTTTAATATTAGGTTTGTAAATTTTAACTGTTGGCTAAAGCCGAGCTTTCAGTTAGCTGCCAATGAATAAAAGTTATTTTAAGTTTTTTTATGGTATAGAGAGAGTTTTCAATTGAGTGGTTAGTGATTTTTTAAAATCACATTTATTTCTTAGTTAATAAGGAAAACCAGTATCAAATTTCTTGTGATATTTCGCTACTTTTTTAAGAATCTCATACCTCATTTTAATTATCTTTATCACAATTTGTAAAAGTCGCATATTCCGTATTTTGTAAAAAATTGCTCAAAATTTTATAAAATAAGGGACTTGTGATTTAGTTTTGATTGAATCAACTATTTCTTATGAAATTGCATGGCACATTTATTTTTTTAGGTAGCTGGCAATTTTATTTACAAAAAGGTGTAATTAGGCATTCAAATTAATAAGGAACATAAGTGCGAGATTTTATTTAACTTTTTCTAGTCTTTTGATAAACACTTTACACTTTTTTATAAAATTTAAAACTTTTACAATTTAATTTATATTTTTCGAGTCGAAAGATATAAAAAAATATACGAAAGATATACGAAGAAAATTCAAAAACTACAGGAAAGATTCATAAAAATTTATTATAAATTTTTATGAATCTTTCCTGTTGTTTTTGGATTTTCTTCGTTTATCTGACAAATATATTAATAAATTTGATTCATATAATTACTAAACTAATGATGACAAAAGCCACATGCAACAAAAATCGAATTTATGATCATTATTTTCATTATTTCATTTTTATTTACTGTGGAAATTACTTCCACAATTAAAAAAATTGCCACACAGTTGCTGTTTCAAAAATTAAGGTAGCCAGTAATGAAATGTAAATTGTATTCCATTACAAGTTTAGTTTCATCTGATCAACAAACTAATTTTTCATAACTTGCTTTAGATGTCAACGATTAATTATTTATCGATCAAAATTAGGCTTAGCACATCAGTAGACGGTTAAACCATAACGACTTTCTTAGGCTATATAATTTGTATTTTTGGCTGTAATATTGATCTTTTTCACCCATTCGATGGAATTTATTTCGATGATAACTTTTCCACTATAGCCAAAAGTAAGCTTAAATATATCATCTTTTAAAGAAGATAAAGTTCCAAGCTAAACTTTCCCGAATGAAATACTTTTTTCTTTGAAAGGAAGTTATCTATGTATGATACCGGAGAATTTTCTTCTTTTGAGCTATAAAATTCGTTTTCCAGTGTCCCCGCAATCAATACCAGATGTTACATTGCTGAAAATTCCGACGAGCGAAATTGCTTTTCGTTGAGTGAGAATGTTAATAATATTGTATTTTTTGGCAACAGTAGCTTTATCTATATTAATTTGATAAGTTGCAAATATGAGATGCTTATATTTTATTTATCCTGGGTATTTTTCTAAAATGTAGAGCTGAATAAGTTCTTGATTATTTTATACTGAATGGCCTATTATGTTAAATTAAGATGTATTATTGAGAGAGAGATGTGAAACTATAATTTGTCTTTCTTAAATTTTTTCTATATATAAAGAAATACTGATTTATTGAGTGTTTCTGTTTTATTGTAAAACTGATTCCATATTTTACGTGATTCCATATTTTACCTGATTGTATATTTTATCTGATTGTATAATTTACCTGATTGTATAATTTACCTGATTGTATATTTTATCTGATTGTATATTTTATCTGATTATATATTTTACCTGATTGCGTGTACACAGATTGTCTACTTATAAAACCATCAGGAAAAATGTATACGAAATTGTTCTTAGTTTATTTCTTTTTATTAGGAACTATTTCAAAGAAAAATGAAAAATCTGATTTTTAGTCAAATGTCAGCATTCCTTCCACAGTTTATCTGTAGACATATATTTAATAAAGTAATTGCTTTAAATTAAGATTTTTGTTCACATTCGAGAACTATATAAAACATTAAAATGGTATTTAAATTATTCAGAAATTGAAAATAAAACAAAAAGCACTTTGAAGTATAAACGTTTTTCTCTCTTGCATCATTTATATATCATTTAAAATTAACATTGAAAATTTTTGAAATGACTCAAGTTCTCATGAGTAAGAAATCAAATTTCTTTCATCATTTAAATAAATTCTCCATATTCAAAGGATAGGATGGTATTCTTTGCAGAGGGTGGTGCCGTAGTCTTGCAAAATAGCAGATGATAGTAGCTATTGGGTTTCTGCTTTCTACATGTACTTCTGCCATCATGAATGCGTGGTAGCTTTTTGGATTTACTTCTTTGTGAAACATGAGACCACTATCTGAAGAAAACCACATGCAACACAATCCCTGTGGGATGTTCAGATAGTTTAGAATGTTTTTTATTGCTTGAATAATGCAATGACAAAGTGAAACTATTTATCCACAATGATTGTCAAATTTGAGACAGTTTATAAGGAAGTAACAAAATAACGTTAGATATGTTAGCGATTTTATATAGGTACAAATTAAATGAAATATAAGTTATGTTTCATGCAGAAATAAATCTTTTCGAAATATTTTGTTTCTTTTACTACTGATAATGCCGTTTATAATAATAAGAGAATAGCTTTTAATAGCAAAAACCTAACGTATAAAAAGACTATACATACATACATAGCTGGGAAGGCAAGCCACCGACTGTACCTTCAAGTTAACGGGTTTGGAATTCTCGTTCATTACTAAGCACCTTGTAATGTTGATCCACTGTTAGTTGACGAGATCACACTTGAGCTAGCATCCGCCTTTCCACATCCACTCTTCAACAGTGGAAGGATTTTGGATGGCACAGATTAAGGTGAACCTTTCATTTACACATGAAGCTCCAGCAATCCACTGAGTGAGTTTACATGGTCACCCTCCCAATCACTGCCCACAACAAATGATGGTTCACTTTGCTGATCTTAAGAGGAAGCGGTGTGAAGCTACTTACCCACTGGAGCTTACAAACCCGCTTTAGAAAAATATTACATAAATTGCTTACAATATATTTATATAATATGGAATGTTAAAAGTGTTTAAGTGTTTTTTTATATTTTAAAGTATCTCATACATTTTCAATTATTAAAAAGAAAATAAAGAAATTTAAATTTATAAAACGAAAAAAAGAGCATTCCTTTCAATTCTTGGGGATTCTTTGAATTCTAATAAATTGTGATTTCTTTTGAAAAAAACTACAAAAGAAAATGATTCTAAAGAAATAGAAAGGGAGAAAAGAAAAAAGAAGTATCTAAAAGTTTTTACATTAAATTTTGCTTAAATGTCTGCAGTTTTATAACATTGAGTGAAAGTCATGTAAAAATAGCTTTAATTCAAAGAAATGACGTTTTTTTAGGGCCACAATTTTCTATGCTAATGTATGAAAGAGAGAAAGAGAAAAGTAATTTTTATTTAAAATTTAGAAGAATGTCATTCAACTTTGCACAGTTCATTTTATACTTAAAAGTTTTGATTTAATAATGTAAAAATAAATCCCATCAAAATGTATTTGTCAGTTTTGTTATATATGATATATATATATATATATATATATATATATATATATATATATATATATATATATATATATATATATATATATATATATATATATATCAATGTGCATGTGTCTCTGTATTTATAGTCTGAGTGAGAAAATTTAAGGTTAGTTAAATGATTTCAGAAAATGGGAAAAAAAATTCTCTTGTGGTAAATATTAACCTTAAAATATTCAAAAACAATCATTTGTAAGCATTTCATTATCGGAAATTATTAAAGAGAACACACAAAACAAAACTTAAACTTGAAAGAAAAGCTTTCAAGTCAACAGAGAAAGCAGAATATGAGAAAAAATATAATTTTTTAAAAACTCGTGTAGATGATGTTTCCTTAAATTTCTTAAAATAGTTTTGATTTTATGAGTGAAATTAGATCTTTACGAATTGTCTTTAATTAAAAAAAATTTTTCACAGCTGATGACGTAAAATATTATCTATTTTTATAAATTTTTCTTGATAAAAGATCTCATAAATTCACTGTTCTGGGCTGAGAACATGTTATATACATAATTGGCTCTTTCAAGAGCTAACATGATTGATTAGAACCTATTTTTTTTAAACTGTAACAAAAATGAATAATGAATTGGTTGCTGATATTTCCGATTTTTGCGGAAAGAATTCAGCATATCGTAAAAGATGATTCTTTAAAACTTTTTATTGAGCTTGTTAATACAGATTATCCGAGAAATCGACACAACTGAATCTACACTATTGTGAATAAAGTATTCCTTTGTTATCATAGCAACACCACTTACTTAATTGACACTTGGTATAAATGTATTTTTCTTTTAGTAATAATTACTGTAAATAGTTCCATTCATTTGGTACATTAAAATTTCATTTGTTTCTGACGAAAAAATTCAATAAATCGATTTCTCCAGATCACATCTTGCTTAAGTAAATACAAACTTTAGGTTTCTGCATGAAATTAGGCACAGCCAAATTTATATAAATTTATCTTCCTGAACTTCAAAATATTTTATGCACTCATTTTTCGACAAACATTAAACATGTATTCTGAATATATTGCTTAGATTCTGATAACCTTCTAGCTAATGAAAGTTTGTAAACACTTTTTCCACTATTCTTTTTTAACATAACTGATTTCCAGTTTTGAAAAAATTGCTAATTATACTTGGAGCGTTGGTATATAATGTTGGTATACATTTGGAGTGTATTATAAAATGTAAAACGTAAAACAATTTCCTCGGCATATTATATTAAAACGTATTAAATTTTTTAAGTTTAGAATTACCATATCAAGTTTCGATTAATCAGCCCTATTTATTTTTTCTAGAATTAACGAAATCTCTTAACATATGTTATGATTCCAGTCACCTATTTTTGCTGACCGGAAATAGCTAAACACTGCAAATTACCTCATAACTTTAAACCATCTGAAATTCAATAAAACCCAGATCTTTTATTCAGATTTGTAGATTTCATCATAAAGAAAAACAGAAAGATTATGAGCTGTACAAGTGTACCTCGTACAAGTTCATTCAACATGACAGTCTAAGTTGGAACGTAAAAGATTTGTGATGAAAATGACATCTGATTATTTCATCCTGTCCACGAATGCGAAGACTAAGCTTTTAAATGAATACTGAATCTTTTCAAACGGTTGCAATTTTTATCCTGAGAGTGGTTGCACGTGGTATTTTAAAATCTACTTTGGTATTAGGTGAAATACATCCCATATATAAAATGATAATAGAAAGCTATAAAATGCTTCACTATTTCATTTTGTTTATATTATTACCCGCGAAAGAGTTTTTTCTTAAGCCAGTGTAAAAATGAATGTTTACAGCTTGTTAAATATATTTGTCTGTCCCTATTTTCTTCCATCTATCATTCCATCCATCCATGCATATTATATATATATATATATATATATATATATATATATATATATATATATATATATATATATATATATATATATATATATATATATATATATATATATATATATATATATATATATATATATATATATATATAAATGTATGTATGTATGTATGTATATATCGCATTCCTTCCACTCTGAGAAACAAAAAAGAGTTCCAATCTGAACTTACAATAATATTGGGTATGAGAATTAGCGTTATTAAAAGCTATATAATCAGATTTATTATTTAATGAAAAGTGCTCAAAAGGCCAAACATGAATGTCTTTGTACAGTTGTCACCGGTGAAGGAACATCTGGTACACCCTCTCCAAGATTCCGGGTACCGTAATAATTTCTAGGTGACAAGGATTATCGTCAAGAGATCTTTAAGGCGTCTCGTATTAAAAAATTTCTTATGCCCCCACAAGATGAAGTCTAATGAAATCAGGACTGTTGAGCAGGAAAGTCAAGTTACAGGTCCGTCACACGAGATCCTTTTTGTGTGATATGTAGCATTCAAGTTATAAACCATGTAAGTAGATAAAGACCATGATGAATAAATGTGTTGAGAACCCATAAACCAAATATTTCTCTATATTGGGGGCATAAAAGTCTTTAATAAACTGGGAAGCACTTGATCTCAGAAGATACGACATTTTACATCGTTAATATGATATGACATGAAGAGCCTACCGGGAAATTACAAGAATATCAACCAAGATGTTCACAGAAAATTTCTGGTGTTGTTTACGAGCCAGAGTAGTAAGGATTGTTGGCAGATCAAATGTGTTGATTGCGCATATTGAAAACGCTTCCTCTGCTAAATATTAACCCGCGAAATAATAAGCGGCAGGAAACCGTGGATAATGCATTCATGCTTATTTCTTTTCTACAACTCATACGACTCTAATCTATATGATAATTATTTCTCATGTGGATTAATATTAGGCTCGGTCTAAAATGCAATGAGCTTATATATAAAACAAAAAATATACGAATGGGAGAACTCCAAAATATAAAAATTAATAATAAAGAGCGAGAATAATAAATAAATAAAATATTTTTTAATGTTAAAAGACAAAATTATTATGAATAAATGTCAGAGAGTAAAATTATTGAATTCTTACTCTTTATTTTGATTATTCTTTTTCCTCTTCTAATTCGATTATATATTTGAATCATGAAATTATTCATTCGTTTATTCCAATACATGATGTTTCTTGTTTAGATGAGTCAGATCATCTAAAAGTTCATCAGTTAGAATGTATTTAAACTCATCAAACATTCATTAGTGATTATTTTTTAGAACTTTTCCTGTGTTCATACTCGTAATATTAATCAAACATATTATCTTAGAAATTAGAACTTTCATTATGTAAGTTTACTTGATAACCTTATTGGGAAATTTATTATGACATTTTTTAAGACACCATTCTTCCTGATTATCATTCAGTATTCATTTTTGCAAATGTTTAATCATTATATTAGTAAGATTTTCTTTCAAATTAGCGAGTACATGTTTTCCAGATTTAAATCACTTAATTTATAGTTTTTAGAATAATATCTGCTGCTCTTGATATTATATTTATTCAATAATTTTTACTCTTACTTATTTTAAATTATAAATTTTTCTGGGAAGTGACGAACTTATCAGTATAATTTTAATAAATTAATCATTGCCTAGAAAATCCGCATTAAGTTGAATCCTGAGAATTACCATTGTTAGTATCATGGTCACAAATTATTGATCAATATTTTATGATATACATCAATTAAGAGAAAATGTATGAAATATTAAAAAGTTAATATTTAAAAATATCTTACTCGAAATTAAAAATTATACTATGAATGAGAAAATAGAAAACATGCTTAAGTCTATGAAAGTACTTACTTTTTAAGAGATTTTCATGTGTATAATCTTCGAATACACTGGTTGTTTGATTTGAATCCCAAGATCAATGTTTAATTTTCCTACTTTAGTAAGTGAAGCAACTTTTATTCGTTTGGGAATATATACACTTGCCAGAAAAAAGTCTGCATACAAATGCACAGTAAACATTCTACACAGAAAAAAAGTATATTATAGTGTCAACATTAATTCAATTCTAGTATAATGCTTTTCTTTAACAATTCCTTAAATATCGGTAACAATTTCAGAAAGCAAACACACATTGTTTCAAAGTAATAACAATAATTAAAAATTACATAAAAAGCAGTCAGAAAAGTTTGCGTACTGAGGAGAAAGTCTTTAAAAATAGCTTCCAAGGACGATCAATTAAACTGTAATGTCTGGTTGGAAAGTCTTTGTGTCTAAGAATCTCATCCAATAGCTTAAGCATAGAGTGAATTAGCTTGGTGGTTTCAGCAGGTGAAATCTAATTCCATTCCATCATTATTACTCTTTTTAGTACATCTTTCGATATTATGTTATGTTGC
This sequence comes from Latrodectus hesperus, assembly GCA_037975125.1. Taxonomy (NCBI): domain Eukaryota; kingdom Metazoa; phylum Arthropoda; class Arachnida; order Araneae; family Theridiidae; genus Latrodectus; species Latrodectus hesperus. The sequence goes on from CM075857.1 coordinate 91,856,085, forward strand.
CGAATATTGCGTTTCAATAATTCCCATAAATGTTTGATGTGGTTTAAGTCCGGTGGATGTGGAGAAGTATGTAAATGAATATTTGATATTGTACAACAGTCAGAACCTTACTTTGTGAGCAATGTGTTTTGGATCATTGTCTTGTTGAAACCAAAATTCATCGCCAAGTTACAAATCTTGTTCACTCTGCTTAAAATTTTCTTTTAATATATTTAGATATCCCATATGATCTAATGTGGCGTCTATAAGAGTTAATCAATCAACTCTACTTGCTGCCATGCACCCCCAAATCATAATGCCACCTCCACCGTGTTTAACTAGAGACACAAATGTTTGCTTCTCAAAAGCCGTACCTTGTTTTCTCTACACCAGTTTACGCCTTTTGATACCAAAGATGCAAAACTTGCTTTCATCAGAGAATAGTACTTTTCAAAAAACTCAGATGATTTATTAATATACTTACTGGCAAAATTTCAACGGTTTTGCTTATGGGCTGCTTAACTACGTATCTTTCTACGAGCTACACGGCCGTGGTAGCCAGATTTTTTCAGATTTTTCCATAATCTTCATGAAGAGATTTTTTAATCCTTTCTTTAACATCAAATGATATTTGAGATGCAGTAATTTTTGGATTTAACCGTATGGATTGCATGATGCATATCTTTTCTTAAAGTCAGTTTAGATGATCGGTTACTCCGAGGCTTTAACGTAACACAGGACTTGTAATTATTGATTACTATTGGATAGAAGACTGAGTTTTTCCAACTGTCTTTCCAACTGCTCAAAGAGTTTTTACCTTCATTCCTTTGTCTTAAGATGAATTTCTTTTCGTCCGGAACAATCTCTTTTCCTTTAGAATCTATTTTAAGTCTACTTATTTGCAAGTACTAATGTCATATCAACGAAATGATGTTTCTTATTCTAGTTCTTGCATTGCCATCAATGTTAAAATGAATAAGTAGTAAAAAGTAAATGCAGACAGTATTTCACTTCATATAAGCTTACGGAGGCTAAAAAAATTTAAATTAATTTGCAAATATCTTTGTAATTTGTTCCTGTACTCAAACTTTTTCTGATAATTTTTTGCATAATTTTTAATTATTAGTTTTAAACAATGTGTGTTATCTTTCTGAAATTGTTACTGATATTTAAGAAATTATTAAAATAAAGCTTTATTTAAAAACAGAATTACTATTGACACTATAATGTACATTTATTCCCAGTAGAATGTTTACTGCGCATTTTTACACAGACTTTTTCTGGTAAGTTTATGCTTTTGGAGTGAATTTATGCTCTGAGAATACCATGCATTGACTACGCAGCTTTTGAGACCTTGTACATTAGATGGAAGCAGCTCTTATTCGTTTGGGAATATACATGATTTTGGAGTGGATTTATGTACTGAGAATACCATATATTGACTATGCAGCTTTTGAAATCTTGTACATTAGATGGAAGCTGCTCTTATTCGTTTGGGAATATATATGATTTTGGAGTGGATTTATGTACTGAGAATACCATGCATTGACTATGTAGCTTTTGAGATCTTGTAAATTAGATGGAAGCACCTCTTATTCGTTTAAGAATATGCATGATTTTGGAGTGGATTTATGTACTGAGAATACCATGCATTGACTATGCAGCTTTTGAGATCTTGTACATTAGATGAAAAAGGAAAGCGTTGTCTATCATATCCCATAGATTTTTACATGGTTAAGAAACCCATGTTATGTGATGGCTAGAGAAGATTATCTGAGTGATGAACAACAAACCAATTTTGACACTTTTAATATGATTTATTGTTGCAAATGTCTGTGAAAAAAGTACCCACTGTCATCGGAGTAATAATGAAACATTGCGGAATGCACTTGATCAGTTAATATAATCCTTACTGAGTCTTAGAAGTTAAGCATTAATATTTAGCAAGATATATCTATGAACTCCTTAGGAATTCCTTTATTTAAATTTTTATAGATTTGACGAAATCAAAAAGAAATCGTATTTAAGTATTGAAAATAAAGAAGTAATTATTTTGTTTGCTGTAGTTCTGTATTTTTAAACACTGTTGGTGAGAGAAAATGCAATGATCCTGAGCAAATGACTGGAAATTTAATAAAAACTTAAAAGATATATCCAATAATACCAGAATATAGTATCATAATACAGATAAATAAAACTTTAATCTTAGAAAAGCCTATTTCATAGTAAGATATTAAATAAAAAAATATGCCAATATATTTGTAAATGTGTGAAACTTTTCTAAATATTTTTAGAATAACAAAATAAATTCTTAATATACTTGTAAATTTCTCAAGAAAGAGATTACACATATATTTTTTAATTTCTTAATTAAATATCTAAATTTATTAATGAATAAACAAAAAATACTACAATACAAAAAAGAAATGCTTGTGATATAATTTGTGATTTCGAAAAAAAATTTGATAAAACTTGGAAAAGGTTGTGAAACAAATATTAAGTAAGTAATTAGTAAAATATAAAAAAGAGAAAAGAAAGTCATGATTTTCATAAAAATTTCATTCGTTATTTATATATATTTTAAATAATATAAATAATTGAAAAAATTTGAAAGATATTAAACCATTAGTGAATGAAGATGAAAAAATTTCGGAAACAATTTTAAAGAACAGATTATAATGCAAATATTGAGAAAAATAATGTAGTAATTATATGGAAGAGAGTTTGCCGGTAAAATGAATAAATTTTTATAACAAAACTAAAAATACTTAAGAGTAAAGAATACAGTTACAATGAAAAATAATCATTAAATGAATAAATCTATAATATTATATATAGTATAAAGTTAAGTATAGTATAAAGTTAAGAAAATTTTTGCTTTTATATGAAAACAAGATATTTTAGGCTGTGAAGATTGACTATAATATTGTCCTTCAGAGAACTATGAATTTAATTATAAATAATAAAACATTGATTTAACATTCAATCCAAATAAATACGAAAATTTATCTAAGAAAAATCCATGCATTTCATTAACAAACCTGATGGGTATGTTGTTAGAGGTTCATAATCTACAATGCTTGTAGAAGTACATAATCCAACTTACATGAAGAAGCTCAAAATTCACAATAGGGTAAGTTCTTGTTGAAATATGGGAGAAAAAAAAGCAATCGCGTGCGCGCAGATCTAAATGGCACACAAATTAACTAATTAAAAACTCCTATTTATGATGACATTCGCCATTTTTTCGAAGCATTTAAATTTGATTGTTTTGAAAATGTTAAGCATAAAATTTTGTACTTAAATGTTAAGAATGAATTCTTTCTATATAAAGTTTTCTACCATGCCCATAATTTTCATAAAGTTCTGATTTTTCCAATATAACACAGGAATCGATGAATAAGTTCCTCTCTTTGGGCAGACTATCTTTTCTGAGGAGAATATTGATCAAAGCATCTAAAAATAAACTATTCCAGACAATGGGGAGGGGGGGAGTTGATGAATTCTCATCTATTCAACAATGGACTTTCATTAATTGAATTCTTCTTGTTCAAGACGGTTAATGACCACGGTTAGGCATTCTAACACCCTTCTGGATAACCTAAATAGTTTTATTGCCACTTGGCACTTAAAAAGAAAGTAGTTTGTTTGATAAAGGCATAAAATGTGTAGTATAAAAGCTGAATTTATCCTTTTCTTAATTATTATCACTTAAAAAGTAGAATTTTTTTTATTTAATGAGTAGTCATTAGATTGATAAAGAGATTATTTGAAAAGAGTCTTAATGCATAAAGGGGTTTCATGAGCATTTGTTATTCGAATTATCTTTATTAATTTAAGTTGGTACCTTTCTAATTTCTCAGAAACATTAAAAAGATAAGAAATCTGTTCTACGAAAAATTTAAGAAATAATTGATAAAATGTTCCAACAAATTTTAGATGGAATTTTTTATTTCGAGTTTGCAATAAAATAAGCTGCATGATATCCAGTTTCCAAGTTCATGAATGGGAACTTCAAAGTTATATTCTCATATTATATTCCATGTTTTTTTACCGATTATTTTATGAGTAATTCATTTGAAAATTAAGTACAATCTATCACTAGGGAGGGAAGAAGCTCTTTTCAAAACTCCTTATTTCCATCAATAGCACCATTTTTTTATCAGTTTCGTAAATTTTACAAACTTTTTATCACGTCATTTTTTAAACATTGCTAAATTCATCAATCGATTCCTATGAATAAAGCCGAGATAGGAGCTTAGTGTTTAGTAGTCTGATATGTGAGCAAAATGTCATGTATTCAATTTCTGATTTGGAATATATCCTTGTTGTGGTTCAAAATTTAGTTTAAACTATTAGTCCTGGTTTTATTGGTCACTATAGTTCATGGTCTTATTCATGATAAGCAAATTACCGTTAAGAGACAGACCAATTAAATAAAAAATTTCGCAATTTGGACTGTAAATTTTATAAATGTCATAGATAGATTGATTAATGTACATACATGACTAACAATGAAAATATAGTTAAGTTTCGCTATGAAAAGTAAATTTTCATTGGCATGGGTGTTGATCTTGATGAAATTACAGAAAGCTTTAGATTGAAAATTTTTATAAAATTCATATTATCTAATTACATCTTCTTTAACACATAATATTAAAAAATACACATCAAACTTAAAATCATCATCATCTAACTATTCATAAATGTACTGAGTATTCAGCTAAAATTTGTTCAGAAATGATATATTCCAGTATATCAAGAAGGTTCCATTTTCTACTTTTCATTCTCAGATGCTCTCTGGAATTGTTTTTGTTAAGGACATATTTTCAGAAAATCAAACGAAGTTCATTGTTAGTATCATAAGCTATAATAGATACTTCTCAGTCCACAAAATAGACCTTCATAAAATTTGGAGTATCTGTATCTTTTATATTTGAATTATTAACGAAATACAGTTGTATTTTTCATGGGAATTAATCACGAAAAACGATATGAAATTTCATACCACATAGAAATTTATCTGTAGACTTTGATTATGTGAGAACATGTATTACATGTTGTTTTCTGCATAATGTAATTTCTTACTGAAAATCACATGTGATTTGCCGAGATGAGTATTCAGTACTCTCTTGGGAATGATGCATGACGGAGCGAATGCAAACAAGAAGAGAAAGCAACAGTTTGAGTGATCAACTAAACACGCTAATTATTGATATTTTCATCAGTTCGTGAATTGATTTCTGCATGAAATATTGATGAATTTTGTAGTTCGAAATATCACTTAAGAAGGTGAAAATAACTCCTTTATGCAAAAGGAGATCATATAGTGACAAATGAAATCTTAAAAAACATGTTATTTAACATCGGACAGGAAATCTTGTCTAAATCAAGCAAGTTTCTTTTCCTAGTTACTAACTTTTCAAATTATCTTATGATAGAGCTTCCTGAATTGAAGTCTGGTAATTGCCAAGGTCATATGTCAATAAATATTCTAAGATATTAATGAGTTTTTTTGTGAATTATATATTAATGACACCAGTAACACAATCATACTGACAGGGTGTTATAATGGTAACAGAGGTGTAACATATAACGCGGTGTGGTTCTCGTTATGTTTCTGATCTGCAGCCTACTATTGCGATGTTAACGTGAAAAATTAACATGATTTCTGATGACTCATTTATTTATATTAACATACACAAACATTAATTACTAATACAAACATAAATTATAGATATATATTTTGAGATACATATATTTCTCATCGTCCGGGAGTGGGACTTTCGCTACTCCTCCTCATCCCAATTCCCTGTTCCTTCTCCTCCTCGCCCACGCTTTCGTTTGTGTGACTGGCACGCCCTCACAAGAGATAAAATAATTTTCCATTATTAAATTACCACAATTTTGTGAAGACTATGTATGAAGTTCCCACTCGAATTAATAGAGATATCAATTTTTTTTTGGAATCAAGTCCCGTGCATGAGTGGTATGAAGTGGTATTTGATGGTATGATGGTACTACTTTAATTGGGGCAAACAATAAGGGAAATAAAACGGTTCTTACTAAGGGAAAGGCTCCTAGTGGATACACTTGAGTTCAACATCATTATACTAGTCTTAAAATTTTTCCTACTTGTCAAATGTAGTATGACACAAGCCATCTTCTCTGCATCTTATCTTTTATTGGTTGCCAAAAGTCTTATCTGCTTATTAATTATGATTCAGTTCTTCATTATTTAATAATGCAATGAATTCATGTATTTGATTTAGATGTCAATCAAGAATATTGAGAAACAACAACAGAAAACTGTATATTTAAAAGAATTATTTCAAATTGAGTCTTCTTAACTTTTTAAACAAATATTTATTTTTGCAATTAATGCAAAAAATTATTTTTTGATTTTATAGATTGTTTCTATTTTTTAATTAATTTTCTTAATTTCATGTATTTATTTTCAAAAATTTTATGTCTAATTAATAATGAATATAATAATTCCAATGAAAAAAGTATTACCTAGTAAATCTAAAATGGTTTGGTCTAGAATATTTTTTATATAACATACTTGTATTACCATATAAATTATTGAGGGTATCAATAAATATGGATGTGCTAATTATTGATAAGTTTTCAACATGCATAAAATTATGCAACAAATAAAATATATACGTATCTATGCACAATATAACTAAATAAAATCAAGCTCTCATTTTTAGAAGAAGCCGACCGATGGCTACGTGGATAGCGTTCCTGACTCCTGGGCTGTGGGCCCTGGGTTCTGATCCCGGTTCGGGGTGGATGTTAATTTGTCTCTTCTTCTGGGATGATGTATGAATGTCGCCCACCCTCTATAAAAGGGTTTGTGATTATATGTCGTGGGTAATGCTACTCACTTCCGTGACTTCCTTCACGGGTGCCCACTGGGTAACGATACATTGTTAGCAGTTTCCGTCCTTGTTTGCTTAATCACCAAGTGACCACCGTTATTAAAAAAAATTAGAAGAAGGAATGAAAGAAGTTTTGACGAAAGAATAAAAAGTCACATCAAAGATTAAATTTTTAGATAAATTACTTTTTGGTTTTTGCAAATTTTTTATAAAATTATTACTTGATATCATATTGCTTTATAATATGTATTCCAAATAGTAATTCTTGTATGTAAATGTCTATATTGCAAAGTCAACTATTCGAAAAGTTATCATAATTTTATTCATGTAATGCAGTCAAAGTGCTTTTGGGTAATATACTCGTTCTGATGTTGTTAAAAATAAAGGAACGGTACAAAAGGAAATTTTAAAATATTTTTTCTAGTTCTCTATACCTAAAAAGGAATTGCTTTCAGATTTCTAAAAATTTCTTATGTTGGGAAAATAAGTAAACAGTACAATTTTACTGCAGAATAAATTGAAGTTTAAATTCTTGAGTTCCCCTTGTTGTTTAAAATACAATTATGATATGAAAAAAATAAATTTTTTAAATTACTTTTTTCTTCCGTTTTGTATTATTTAATAAAATTAATTACTCTGAAATTACTATGAGATGAATATTTTAGATAATTATTCCTATATGTATGGAAAATTCATATTTTATTCTTCTCTCTCTCCCTATTCTCTTAAAATTTATGATAACTTTGTCATACATATAGTGCACACTTTATAAAACTCTAATAAAACAAATTCCAAGTGCTTTTAAATGGTTTGTTGTAGAATGTATCACGTGTTATATATATATATATATATATATATATATATATATATATATATATATATATATATATATATATATATATATATATAAGTGACTATATTAAAATTGAAATTGGTCAATATTTTCTTGTATTTGATATTTAAAAATAACATAATGAATAGAGGGAGAGAGAGAGAGAGCTTTCATATTGCTAGGCAATGAATATTTCGAGTGATATAGGAAAATGTTTACCCAAATAAAATTTATAATATTAGTATGATATATATATATACTGGACAATTGCTATGGACGGATCACAAATTGCAATGTAGCATAACATTGAGCGAGACATGAGGCCTAGTAGGATAAAATATAGTTGCCACACTGTTTACACATTAGAATAAAGTATATTTATTGTTCTGGAAATTACAAAAGCTGTAAAACATCTGAAAGAAAAAAAATGTTCATTTGATGCTGCATACGGAAAAATGGAACAATGCATCTAAAAGTCAGCAGGCATCTTGAAGAAAGGTATTAGTACGGGATATGTCCACCGTTGAGTGTGATGCAACATTCCACACGTCGTATCATATTTTTGCACAACATTATCCAGCAGCTGTTGAGACAATTTATCCCATTCCTCTGAGAGTGCACGGATGAGAGTGTTCTTGTTTCTCGGAGGATAGTTTCGACCAGCAACTTGCCTCCCCAAAGCATCTCACACATTTTCAATGGGGTTTAGATCTGGAGAACGTGATGGTCATACGAGGCGTTGAATACCCTCGTGGTCTGGACAATCCTGAACAGCGAGTGTTCGCTGACATGTTGCGTTGTCGTCCATAAAAACAAATTTATCACCGACAGCACCACGGAAAAGACGAACATGAGGAAGTAGAACTTCATTAATATATCGTTTGCCCGTCATAGTCCCATTCGCAACCACATTTAGGGGCTTGCGGCCATTGATCATGATGCCGGCTAAACACCATGACACTGCATGTCGGATATCGGTCCCTTTCCTAGATATTTTCTGGACGATAAGCCGTACCACTCTCGCGCCAGATCAGTTGGCGTCTACAATCCGATGACAGACTAAACCTATTCTCATCTGAGAATAGTACGCATGCTCAGTCCTGTTCAATCCAATTGAGATGCTCACGACACCATTGCAAACGGGCAGTATGGTGCTGTCTGGTCAAATTTGCATACGCATAATTCTTCTTACTATATCCCGCACTTATTCTAATTTTCCACATTTTTCTTCCTTTCATTTTTTGGTTGCTATGGATGATAGTGTTATCCGTCTTTAGTCCTTAGTAGTAGTCTTTAGTAGTAGTTAGTTATCCGTCTTTAGTAATTGTCCAACAGTGTATATATATACACACACACATGGTGATTCTATATTGTTTTTACAAATTAAGAAGGGTGATCATCCAGACAAGCAAGAATTACTCTAGGAACATAGATTCGCATTCTACTCTGAGAGGCAGAAAAGAGGAATTCCTAGCTGAACTTACAACAGTGGTGGATACGCTAATGAATAATACCAAAAGTTTCAGAGTCATATTTATCGTTTAGTGAAAGTCTGACAGCAAATGTTTAAATTGCCGACCACATATATCGTTGATATAAGCGAAGGAATGACTGTCACCCTCTCCAAGATTAAGAGTGTGTTAATTTTGTTCACGGCAACAAGATCTTCAGCTGAGTCCACAGTTGAAGATCTCGCGGCTAGAACCATTGTTACTTTCTGAGGCCACATGATATCTTTAGGGTCTCATATCCTAAAGATACCATGTGCCCCCCCAAATGTCCAGTGGGTTGAGGTCTGGGTAACAAAGGGGCCAAGCCACTGGTCCACTATATCCAATCCATGGTGACACTCAAAAAGTTACGGATCATGATGGGAAACTTTGTTGGGTCTTCATAGTGTATAAGCCATATATTTCTCTGAATGGGGTGGGAAACAGCCTATAATAAACTCGGAAGCACTTGTTCCAAGTAGATACGGTATATTGCGCAGGTCAAATGGTCTGGCATTATGTGAAAGCCAACCAAGTAATCGCCAAGGATACCTGCCCAGATATCCCGGAAAATTTCTACTGGTGTCTACGAGGGAGTACTGTTAGGATTGTTGTCAGACCAAACGTGTTCATTGCACGTGTTGAAATTGCCTTCTCTGCTGAATGTTGCCTCATCACTAAATAATACTAATGCAGGAAATTGTGGATTGTTATTCTTCATCCCCAGCACCCACTGCACGAAGTTTGTTCGGCAGGGATAATCACCTGTCTGCAAAGATTGCTACGTTATACGTGTACATTGCCATAGCTTTCTCGAAAATTTTCGGACGATGTACAGTGGTGGCCAAAATTGTGGACACTTTTGGATATTTTTATGTTTTTGAACTTTGTATGCTTATAGAAAGCGTTACGTTTCACAAAATGCAAACTTGTATATATCATTTTAAAGAGAATTTATTACTGAATTCAATACAAAACACAAAATTCAATTATTTGCAATACAAAAAAGTTAAACGATAATAGTTATCGATGTACATTAGATAGTGATGATTGCAGTGAGTTATCAGTACTTAGTAGAGTATCCTTTATTTTTGATTACAGCTTCATATCGACATTTCATTGAGCTGAAAGAGCTCTTCTTTCGTTATTACATGATGTCAACATAGCTTCAGAAGAAACACAGCTTCAATTAGTTCCCTTTTATTTGATGGGCGCCTCATTCCGACAAGAGTTTTCAAACGGTGCACCAAATTTTCGATAGGATTGAGGTCAGGACTGTTTACTGGCCATGACAACAATTTAATGCTTTTTGTATAAAACCACTCTTTCGATATTTTGGCCGTGTGGCAAGGAGCAGAATCCTGCTGAAAAATAAACGAAGCATTGTTGGGAAAGAGATCTCTGATGAAAGGTAGAAGTTTTGGTTCTAGAATAGTGTCAATGCATTTTCCTGGCATTCAGTGTCCCATCAATGACATGAAGGCGACCAATACCATCTGCTGACATGCATGATCAAATCATAACACTAACTGGTTTGTGTTATGATTTGTTTCTCACAGTTGCTTGAATGCAGTCAGGATGTAGCTCTTCTCCTATTCTACGTCTTACATATTTTCGCCCATCACTACCGAATAACGATAACTTAGTTTCATCACTCCATATAACTTGTGACCACTGATCATCTGTCCAATTAATGTGTTCCTTTGCCTCACTGTAATCTTTTTTATCGTTGCTGAAAATTCAGATAAGGCTTTTTTCGTGAAATTCTACCTCTCAGTCCAACATCTGTTAATCTTCTCCTGATTGTTCTTGAACTGACAGAAACACCAGCATCATTCATATCACTTCGGATGGCCGTTGATGACATTTTTCTATCTTGGAGATATAGTCTTTTTATTCTTCTGTCATCAATAGATGTGGTGCACATTTTTCGGCCTTTTCCTTCTTTGTTTTTTATTGAATTTGTCTCATGATATCGTAAACAAAATTTTAGGACTCCAGATGTAGTCACTACCACCCACCTATCTTGCAATTTCAGCATAAGAAAGACCACTTTCTCGTAACACAATAATATTACATCTCTTTCTAGGTGTCCAATCTATTCTTTTATTTGATGTCATTGCTTCTTGACTAAATATTAAAATTTTTTTATAAAAATTCCTACTTGAAATTGCAGTGTATAAGAAACAGGTCCTCCTTCTACAGATTAAAGCAAAATAATGAAATTTTTCAAGTGTAAACATGATGTCAGCTTATACTGGCAGTTACTAACATTTGATTGGTTCTCAGAACAAGAACAGTGGTTGGCCAGGAAAGATAGACATTACAAACCACTTCATAACTGTGTTTTTTATTTATATTAAAGTACATATAACTTTTTTGTATTGCAAATAATTGAATTTTGTGTTTTGTATTGAATTCAATAATAAATTCTCTTTAAAATGATGTATACAGGTTTGCATTTTGCGAAACGTAACATTTTCTATAAGCATACGAAGTTCAAAAACATAAAGATTTCCAAAAGTGTCTACAATTTTGGCCACCACTGTAAATCATATAATACTTGAAGCGATGATGTTGCGCCGTTTTTAAAAGTCAATGTCTACTTTGATTGGCATTTTTCAGTAACTAATAAGAGCAAAATGCGCCTTCATCTCTGTGGAAATTTGCATGCGGTAAATTCGTGATAGATTCTTGATGCGCTTCGACTTTCCTCTCTTCTGCATCTCAGAGTAGAATGCGACCCAATGTTCTTATGTAATTATTACTTGTATGGAAGGGTACTATTACTCCTCTTAAATTGTAAAAACAATTTAGAATCACCATGTGTATGTATAGACACACACTTTGAGCTAATTATTTTAAATATTGTAAGTAAATGTTTATTAGAATTAAAATGAGTTTATTGAAAAACTTTATGTATTCAAATCTCTTATATCACTTGGTTTTTACATCTAGTATTTTGCTAATACGAAATATTAATTTTTCTTAATTACTATATAGTAAATATCTAAGGGGATTTTTAATAATATAGAAATGCCATTATCTCTATTACTAGTAGCTTAACTAGCAGCCATGTGGTTAACATTGCTGTCATTTGGTTCAAAGGTTCGGGGATATGAATCTCACTTTATTTTTGGATATTTAATTCGGAATCCGCTTTTAAACTGTAGGTCCCGGTTTTATTAACTCTCTTCTGCAATAAAAAACCATTGAGCGACAAAAACTAACCAACTCTAATTATAATTGTTTTATTTTATGTAATAAAAAGAGTTTTTTTAATTGGTATGTAGTTGAAGTTAAATTGATAGCATTACAGGAAATTTTTTTTAATGTTTCCATTTTTTAAAAATGAAATTGTTTTCATATTTTTATGTGAAAAATATTTCATGATTACTTCCACACAAATAAATAGAAGTTTCATATACTCCGAAACTTATTATATACTATATTATATATAACTATATTAGAAAATATAATAGAGGATGAATTAATGCCATCCTTGTATAATGTCATTTGTATCTTAAAATTGTATAAATCAGATAAGGACCTGCGAATTTAGACTTAAAGAATCATTAAAATTTATTTCAAAAATATAACCGTTAAAATGAATACAATAGTAAAACGAATAAGTTAGTGTATATTAGATTAGAGAAAGATGGTTAAATTTAATTGCTTATTATCAGTAAAATAACATGACTAATGATATTTGCAGTTCAAAAATGGATTTTATACTTCACTTCTTAAATGAATTAGAGCTTAGAAGAATTAATTTAACATTTCCAAAAAGCCTACTTTATATCCATTAGAAATAGTTAAAAATTAAAAGAAATCGACTGAGACATAAAAAAGAGATGACATTGTGTTCTTTGATATCTTAGATATCCAACAATTTATGACATCTTTTTGAAGATCAAAAAGGGAGAAAATGCTGCATCTACAAGTTTTTAAGAATTTTTATTCTTTTTATACTCTTTGAGTAAGATTGAGGAAAAAGCGAAGTATTCTTCAATAAACAGAACTTTTTGTCAAGTCTTTTCCACTATTTACTTAAACGAAAGTTTCTAGAATTGTGTCAAATAAACAGAAAGTTTATTTATATAGAATCTTTGTTAAAAGTAATAGAGGTGGGTACTTTATGATATTTATTTTATGGAGAAAAGTTTTGATATTGGAAATTCAATAATGATATTGATTTCAATATATTAATATTCGTCATTGCTTTGGTTTTAAAAAAAAGTTCTTGTATTCAAAGTTTTTCAAAATATTTTATCCTTATAGCTGTCACTTTTTATGCAAAATGAAATTGTGTAAAAAAGGAAATTTTTTGTTCTCATAAGCCTTTTGACCGTCATCAGAAATAATTGATACATTTTCACATCTAAAATTATTCATATTTATAACTAGAGCTATTCTGTCATTATGTGAGCATCAGTCAACATTAGTTTTATAACCATGATATTCTAATACTACTCATGATGCTAAGCCCAAGTTAACTATTATTTATGATTTTATTTCCAGAAATTTAAAAAACAATGTGTAAGTAAAAATCCTTAATGAAACTTTTTAATAAAAAAAATTCATTTACAATTAACCAAAAATTTACCAAATTACAATTTAATCAAAAAATCCACTTTTACATAATAAATAAGTTTTCAACGAGTTTAAAAATTTGAAGAGCATTAATATTGTTATTTGTAACATTCACTGTGAATCCCCTTTGAAGTATCACAAATTTATTCACAGCTCAACTTTATAATAAAAATGAGAAACGGAAAATGAATCGTACCGTTGTAATGGAATTTCATGTTTTTTGGAAGAATAGTTCTCAATTTGATGCTTGAAATTTCGTCAATTTTTACTTAAAGAGCCTCAGTAATTAATCGTTAAAAATGCAAACTATGAACTGAAGGAATTGAATGAGACTAAAGACGAGAGAGAGAATTAAAATAATTTAATTTACTTCACTAAATATTTTTTGTTAATAATTAATTCCATTGATGTTATAATAATGAAAAATCTGATATAGTTTAAATTAAATAAATATAAATTGGTATACAAAATTAAAAACTTGTAGATATATAACAGAGAGCCTAGGTAGAGTCACCTTACTGGTTTAAAGAAGTGTCTCTGTGGTGAATGAGATCAGCTTGGACATTACTATCGCCAGCTAATCGCATTTTTATTAGAGCTTTCTTGCTCAAAGCAAAGATGTTACAGACACAGATGCAGATGTTCACTATATTTAAGAATCTCTTATCTGATTTACTATAGCAATGTTTGGCATGCCACACATAACCACATGAGGATGGATGTTATCATGCAAGAGGATAATTCTGATCGATATAATGCCACGTCATTTGTTCTTAATATTCTTTCTCACTTCATGGAAGTAATTGCAGTCATTGCTGTAGGCAGCTATTCCTGCATTAATAGACATCAATGATGAGCTATTCCTGCATTAATAGACATCAATGATGAATTAATTGAACATTATTACGAGCTCTAGTTGACGAGTTAACCTTCTTTGATGGAGTTGATGATAAATGTCACCATTCATGATTTTCGTGGTTTTTTATGATGATGTCATCATATTTCACCAGCAGCAATGATCCTGGAAAGGAATTGGTTTCATATTCTGTGATACCACCTAAGGAGTTACATGGAAACAATTATGCGATGAATTATCTATTCATCTATCAAATGTTTGGACACACATTGTATGTAATCGCACTTGTAATGTTTCATGTGGTATTGCGAGCACATATACTTGGCATATCAACTTTTTCTCCGCTATTTCTGAGTTGGTGATTCACCAGTCATTTTTCAAGAGATGGACCACACTAGGAACTGCTTCCTTGGTGGTAATAACATCCTCTTGCCATGTCTTTACCTATAGCCAAAACTGCAACTACTACTACTACCAAGAAAATATATACATCGTTGAAAATGGGTATGCACCCCACACCCTACATATTTTGCATTCCATGATAGATTTAATTTGCACTCATAATTACCACTGTTGAAAATTTGCGCTTTAATACGTTGAAATGTCATAAATACACAATGCCATTTAATGTAATTCCTCACTATCGTATGCACATCTGCCGGATTCTTTGATATCGCATTGTGAAAGTATTAAAACAAAGCCATACTTTAATTTGGGTGACGTTCATAAATACACTGTTCAATGAATCATAAACCTTTGAGATTTTCAGTTAAATGATTGCTGCAACAACGAAGTTAACAATATCTTAATTAGGTTTGTTACACGTCGCTAAAATTAAGCAGTAAGTATGGTGTAAGATTCACTTTGTGATTAATGTAGTATATTGGGTGAAACAACATATGTTGCACCATTTGAAAAATGGTTTATTGGTGGTGGGGGTTTAGCAAGGCCTTCGATTTCTATGAAAGTAAACCTTACTGTGTTCTGAAATTCAATAATTTTAATAATTTTCAAACGGTGAAATCTGAGTCAATGATTCATATCTAAAAGACAAAAATTTTTTAAGGATATTAATCTAAGAATGTGATTGGCGTCACTGCGAATTGTATGGTAGAACAGAGACTCAGCTATGCTTTAAGTGTCAAAATCGTCAATGAAAGTTTCTAACAACAGATTTCAGCTTGAATCACACTCAGAAAATTGTAGAGGACAGGAATGTGTTATCAAGTGCCTTTAAGAGAATCATGATGCCGTGAGAAAGTTCACGAAATGTAAAAAAATTCTTTTGCATTTGTGTCACGAAAAAAGATACTAGATATCTTATAATTGGAAATGGGTAATGTGGTTTCATGAATCACAATGCACCTTTTTTTACCTGACGAAAACTTTGAATTTGGAGAGAACCACACAAAGCCAGAAATTCATCTTGCCTTATTCTTACCATGTAAGAGTATGGTGAAGTACCATTATATGAAGTTATATTCTGCTGGCATAAGTGGGCCCTAGTGATAGTTGAAGATAAAATGTAGCCATATGATATACTGACAGATCAATTGCACATTGTAATTTTGTTTTTATGCCCTGATGGTGAAGGATACTGAATGGACGATAAAGCAACTATATAACACACGGAAGAGTTCAAAATTGATAAGCTGAGCCTCAATCTGACTTCAACATCTTCTCAGTGGCCGCAGATCCCGGATTTTAACACCATAGAAAATTGTGGGACATATTGGAAAGACGCATGTGAAAGACGACACTCTCTTCTTTCCCCTAACTTACAAGATCTAAAAAGCTGTATAATCAATACAGAGACTCTTGGTATAAATGTGCTTCAGAAGTACTTAAACTTGATGCCTCACCGAATAAGAGCTGCTGTCGGTGAAAAAGTTGATTCAATAAAATATGAGTTTTTAATTTCTAATCCACATTTTAGAGAGTCAAGTTTTAGTTTTGAACAATATATGCTTATAAGTAGCAAAATTATAAAATGTAAAATTAAGGATAAGTACAAATATAAGGACAAATGAGGTTAGTAAATCAATAACCATTAAAGCAGTAAAACAATTATCAGAGTAAGAGCAGAAATTAGGAAATGTATCGAACATAAGAGAAGAGAATTTTGTGTCATGTAAATTTGGATTTGTTTTTCCTACCACAAAAGGGAAACTAATTTCTACACACAATTTCTATATACAATTCTTCTTGTGAAACAAATGTATGTAGAAATTGAGTGCACAACACATACATGCAGGTATAAATATTTGCAGTTTCTTTACCACAAGCCACCCACCCACACATGCATATGTAAATATACGTCTGTCTGCGTATAACGAAAAAGAAAATTATAATACAGAGATAGACATACATATGTAGAAATATATTCCCAGTTTCTTCATTGCCATCCACCCACACAAATACACGTAAATGTAAATACATAATCCATCCCTTTATAAAAAGAAGGAAACTGAATCCCTTAAGGAGGATGTAATTTAAAATATATTTTTTACTTTTAAGCATTTTATACTGATCAATATACCAAGAATAAAAATGTTATACTTATTGAGTTGTTTAAGGTGATTTTTCAGCCATTTCACTGTGCCTCACATTTAATTAAAGTCCTGGTTTGAAGGCAACTAATAGAAGCGGTTTGCAATTTTAACATCCTTTTAGATTAGGAAAGCCATTTCCTTTCAGGTTTACAACAAAAGAAAAGAAATCATTTATCTCGTATGAAAGAAGTTGGAAATGAGTTTTTGTTGTTTTTGAATGAAAATGGAAAAAAAATAAATTACTTTTCATTCGGTAATGAGAAGTAATGGAAAATTTATGAAGGTGACACTCGAAAGGTGTGGTTTTTTTATAATGATATTTTTTAATTTACAAAGCACTGCACGTTTTACTGATTATTCTTTAAAAATGTCATTACATATATTTTTTTAGTTACTTTTTAAAATATTAATGAAAAAAATTATTATTACATAAAAAACCGTTAAAAAATTTAGGCATTATGGAAATATAAACATGTTGCAATGACTTATAAAACCTACATATTACAACAATTTGTTACAATTACAATATGTTACAAAAATTTATAAACTTATTAATTAAAAAAATTATACTGAATAAAATTTGAATGCATTTACTAAGCTTTAACTCATAAATAAGAATTTAAAATAATAATACAATATTAAATATAGAAAATACATATTTTGATATTGTTTTAATGTTATATGTTCTTGCATGTCATCTCGCATAAGATTTTTCATGGAATTATTCATTTTAATTATGGAAGAGCTTGTCTATCATTTTTCAGTTTCAAAATATTAAAAATGTAAATTTATATTTAAACTTCTGGCATCTCGAGATTTATTTCTTTTATTTTAACTATAAAAATGAAGAAACAATAAATTACGACTTATAAAAATCACTTGTAACTAAATAATAGGAGAAAAACTCAGATTTTTGTTAAATAGGTGTCAAATTAGTTACAAAGTTCGGAAAATGGAAAACTTCTGATTTTTCAGAAATATTTTAGTGTAGTATTATATTATTAAATATTTATATAATTTTTCATCAGATAGCATACAGATCAATATTATATGATATATTTAGCAACGTATATAGGTTGTATTTTTGTTATCTAAAAAGGAGAACAGTTTATTATACTAATAGATACAAATATTGGAATTATTCAAAGATGGTGTTTTTTCTAAAATGCAAAAACTTAGAGAAATTTTATAACAATAGTGACTTTGAAGTAGACACGCTCGCGCGCGAGTAAAATTTTCCCTCTAGCAACATAAATTTAATTTAAACTTCTGTTTCGTTTTGTTCAGAAAAAAATATCAATATCCTTCATTTATTTTATCTAAATGAATTATAATAGAATAATTCTTAAAACTCAATACTTAGAAAATTTTAAAAATAAATATTTTAAATCAATTATTAATTAATTAAAAATTGATTAACAAATTTAAGATTACAATATACATTAAGAAAATTTGTCCAAATTAGAATCATAAAATGGAAATATAAAGCAACAGTTTTGTCAAATTTCATATATCAATTGTCTAGAAAATAAAGTGCTGTTTAGCAATGAATTATATATTGCATAAAATTTGTTCTGTTATAAATTTTGTACATTTTCTAATTAAAATAAATAACACCTAATCAAAATAGCTGATACATCAAAAAGGATTATAATCACACCTGCCACTAATGCAGACCTTTTTTAGTTATTATTCATGTTATTGAGTAAACAATAAAATGTCCTTGTTAAGGATTCTGAATTATTCATTTTTGGATAAGGTTTACAGCTCTTGTACCGTAAAAATTAATCATTGATTACAAGTTATATATGCTTTTACAAATAAAAATATTTTTTGTAAAATAATTTTCATTGTTACTTTCTAATTTTCCTTAACAAAGTTGCAACGTCGCAGAATGTGTCATAAGATGATAACCACTCTAATCTATATCAGCCAATCAAATGTTTAAAAAATGGGAGAGAAAAAATGGTGTTACTCTAAAATATAGGAATTATAAATTATTAGCGGCAAAACTTTTTATATTTAAAATTTACTCAACTAATATTTTATAAATTTAATTTTAAAGAAATCAAGAGGTTATAAAATATGTAAAAATATCATCTTCATTTTTACAGTTGACTGTGCAATTTAAGTCTTGTCTCACAACAAAATATTGTAACTGTAATTTGTTACTTATGACATTTGGACAAGCCAAGTTCACTATGCCTTGGCTTTGCGAATTGAAGATGGAAATACGTCTTTGCTCTTTTTAAATCCTCCAATAGATGGCACCAACAGAGGATCCACTCTCTCAATTTTGACATTGATCTGAAGGAGGATGAAATTTTCCCCAGACCGTTGTACCCATGGTAACTGCTCAATGACCTATCATAGGACTTTCGATTCCACAGATTTAACGAGCACGTATATCGCATGTACTCGGTGGGTCTTTGGCGGCTTTGGGAATCGAACTCCGCCCTTCCAGATGGAAGGCCGATGCCCTAACTACTGGGTTACCACTGCCTGTAACTGTAATTTAAATAGAAAATAAAAAAGTGTATGCAAGTTATTGCATTTCTAATAAAATTGCAAATGCCTTCATAGGTTGCTATTCATAATTCTGACTTTGACAATAATAAGTGTTGCATGGCGACCACAGCTATTTTTTAAACGGATGTTGATATCCTTAGTCATGTTTTCCTTAGATAGTTTTGCCATTTTTGTTGAATTTGTGTTGTTTACAGTAATTTGAAAAATTCCTAATGAGCAAAAGTAGAATCCACTCGAGAACATCTTTGTGGAATTATTTTTAATAATTTTCGATGTGGGTTATCCAGACAAGAGTGCCTTAGCAGAGGTTAATCCATGAGCTATAGAGTGGTAATGCAGTATTTAACAGCACTGTAAAAAACTGGTGCAATAAAGTAATCAAGGTCAACGTTTGCTCAGGATCAATTCCGTTAAGGTCGTCTAAATTCCATTCATGTCCCAGAAAATATAGATACTTTGTTTGAACTGATGAAGCAAAAACGATATAGGGTATACAGTAAAATTGTAGATTAAGTAATTGCACATTAGGATTAGAATGATAAGCATCGTTAAAATATGGCTTGAACATTCACTTGATTGTAAAAAAGATTTATTCTCTTGGATCCCACAAAATCTGACAAGTACTCAAAAGTAGGCTCATGTCAATAAGTCCTAGGAAATGTTGCTAAAATATATTCGATATGTATCAGATACTGTGTATAAGCTCTACACGTTTGACAAATCATATATCTATTCAAATGAGTCTGAAACTAAGCAGACATTGAGTGTGTGTGTTTCCTAAGCAAAGGGTAATCCAACAAAAGTTGTCGGCGGAAGAAGCACATCAAGCAAATGATTGTTTCTTCGGCATTACCGATCATGTGACGACACTGACGTTAGAGCAATACAGAACGATAGAGCAATACAGAACGATCAATTATGAATGTAACAACTTTTAGTTTGCCAAAAGACATCGGGGGAATTTAAAAAAACACACGAGGTGAATATTTCGTCATCAGAATCATGCGGACTCCTACACATCGACTCAAAAGTAAAAGAACTGTTGACAAGATAAAACACTGAATTCATGGGTCATCTGCTGTATATCCCAATTTGACACAAAATGAGTTTTCTTAATCACCACATATCAAAAATAAGTTACACACTCAATAAATCTCAACTCCAGGAAAAATAGTTAAGGGATTAAAAACTCATGTTTTGGAAGTAGCTAAATCAAACTGGAAAAAGTGCTTTGAACATTGTTTAAAAAATAAGCAAAGTTGTAATGATTTTTACGGAAAGTATCATGGAAAACAATGAAACCATATTTAATCATAAATATGAATTTTTCATTATTTGTCCAGAAATATTATTAACAGATCCTCATAATACATTCATGCAAAAATCAAAAGTCTTAAGTATGAAATTGATTCCAAAAAATATTTTTTAAATTATATGTGTACGTCAATTAGAAAAGAAAATTTAAGGATTAATGTTTATATTTAGCTAAAAACTCAAAGAAAAAAATTGAGCGTATTAAAAAAAAGCATACATTTTTAACTTTGAAAAAATTAAAGTGTAACCGAATAAGATAATAATACTGTATTGAAATGAAACTAATTATTTTACAGTGTTGGTATTTGGTAAAGAAGTAAATGGCTTAGGTGTTTTTTCCAACGGCGGGCACACTTGGGTAATGAACCCTATGCCACAACAAGCTAGAAACTGCTACTCATTTGTCATTACCCCGCGGGCACCTGTGAACCAAGTCACGGAGTCGAGTAGCGTTACCCGCGCCATACCGCCACAAACCTGTTTATACGGTGGGCCACATTCACACAATATCACAGAAGAAAAGACAGAGAAACACAGAGCGAACAGAAAAGGAAATAAACATCCATGCCCGAACCGGGATTCGAACCCGGGACATACAGCTCAGGAGTCAAGAGAGCTAACCACTCAGCCATCGGTCGGCATGGCTCAAGTGTTGAATCCTTCATTTGAAGATGAAGCCATTATTTAATGGATGTATTAAAACAGGCTAAGACCATTTCCATTAAGCAGATAACTATTGTTGTAAATTCAAGCTTTCGTGATAAATATGCTCCTATAATAGCAATAATAATACAGATAATATGCATTTACAAATTAGTTCATTCTTATCTTTTTAAAATTTAAATAAGAAAAGAATACTTTGCTTATATTAATGAATATATTATTATCTAAAATACATGCAAAATGTAATACCTTTAATTTTGTGTTCTAGTTAAACTATCAACATTTACCTTATTATTCATAAGTTTTTGCTGCCACTTACTTATGCATCAATTGATAATCATTTCTCTTTAATGCCATCATTCCATCATTTTTACACAACATCATTTAAGAATTTAGTACTTCTAATAAAACGTGAAGAAAACTATGATTTCTTGAAAAAAACATACATTTAAAGGAGCCTTATCGACAGAAGCATCTTATTGGTTAAAGAATGTAAAGATAAAATCTCCTAGACAGTGGGAGGCATTGATGATTTCTCTGCGTTTCAATAATGGGTTTCATTTAATTGAATTCTTTTCTTACAGGACAGTAAATTGTTGTGTCTAGCCACTTTAACACTTAACTTCCGGTGACATTTTATTGCAGTTTTATAATAAAAAAAGGAGTCATTTCTTTAACACAGAATTATTCAACTCTGCTGAATTGTAAATAAAATTTTCTTTAGGATGATATTAAAGCGAATTGTTTTGAATTCTTCAATAAAACTATTGAAAAGATACGAAAAATTATTCAGAAAAAAAATTAAATTTGAAGGATAAGAATGTTTACAAATTTTTCATTTTATTAATTTTACTCTCGTTTTTTGGACTTATTTTTAAAAATTTTTAAGTAGATCCCAGGTATATTGTAAACCAATTTAATTTATAATACCAATACCAATAAACAATTACCAATGATTATAAATTGATTTAATGATAAATTGCTTATTAATATTTGAAAAGAATGCAAAGTTAAATGGATCAATTCATATATCAACTCTTAGCTTACACTACCATAGTCTCATAATATATTTGAGTTTAATTAATCGTATCATAGTGGCAAAGGGAATAAAAAGAGAAAAACCTTAATTACTCAAAAATATAGATTTTAATTAAGAAATAAATTAAAAAAAACTATTGAATTTTATTGGATTATTTTGATAATATCTAAATTCTCTCTCTCTCTGCAAAATATTTTACTGAATATTAAAAAATTAATGATGCTAAGAATATGCCTGTTTTTAAATTCTTCTCCACACTTTTTCCATTATTTTTATAAATAATCAGTGTAGTATCGGGCATGCTTTAATAAGAAGCACAATTTGAAATATTATTTACGGACATCTTCAGTTACAATTGTAGTTAAAATAATTACCCTTTTTTGGAAAATCTTAAATTTTTTTTGATGCATAAAAATTTTGGTTATCGGAATGTAATCATTAATTGAAATCTATTTTTCTGTTCTATTTTCACCCTAATTATTCAACTGAAATTAAGCAATTCATTTTTTTTCAATCAAGAAATGAAATTAGAAAAATAATTATGATTTAAAATAATTTTGTTAACTTAAAATTGAAAGATATATCAAAACAAATAGAAATAGAAATTTTGAAACATTAAATTTGGTTGATAGTGTTTGAAACACACATGTGCTACAACATTTATTACATCTGTATTCGGCAGTAAAATTTCTTTTTATGTATTCACTTTGATATGACCGTAGAATTATTTGCTGAAGGTATCAATCTAATTTTGCATTACGGGATTTTTTCTTAGAGAGTAGGGTCATTATTATTTGGAGACAGAGGGGATATAATATAATTGAATTGTTAAGTTTGTACGTTAAAATTTCATTTTTATTTATTTATAGGAAAGGGAATACAGCTCATGAAAAACTGAATATACCACCAATGCCAGTAAATTTCTATTAATTCTCGGATAATAATTTTAAAAATCACAATAAATTTCTTTTGTATTCTCCATGGCTTAGAAACAGGACCCCTATCTATGACGTAGAAGATCCCGTATTAATCCCACTCATTTATATTACAATCAAAAAGAGTCTTGCTTTCTATGTTAACGCATGCATACAGTAGATGCTGTGTGGAATTTTCTTGGTTTCCTCCTTTGGCACTCTTGATTATGTCCAACTTATCTAAATATTTTCCAACTGGGTTATTGAGATGAATGTTTAAAAGAACAGTTTTTAGTTATTAAGCTACCATAAAGTGACTAATTTATACTAATGAATATCGCTAATCCCTTTATCATTAGATCTGCATTTAAGTTTAATCGGCATTTTTTTAAAGGAAGTTTTAAAATTTAAATATTTCTCTTATATTTCATTTTGCGATTTATAAATTAGTAATTTTCTAGTATGAGGCAATTTTGGTACAGTAATTACAAATAAAGTAGGCATTAATTTTAGGATAAAGGAGCCTAAGGGAATTCATCAGCACTTAAAAGGTAAACAAGAAAGCTCTTGCCCAAAAGAATGACCCAAGAAAAGAATATGATTTACAGAAAGTGTAGCTTATTGTTAGTTCTGGAAGTAATCCCCATCGGCATCCAGCAACTTCTGCCAAAGTAGCTCTAATTGTGCAATCCTCTTGCGATAAAACTCGAGGGTTTTGGACGCAAAGTCCGTGAGTGCTTGGCGCAAATCAGCTTCATTAATTAATAATTTGTCACGAAGAAGATTGTCTAGGCGAAGATATAGATCGTAATCTGGTGGTGAAATATCAAGTGAATAAAAAGGATGCCACAAAGTCAACCCAACTAAGTCTCTGTATGGTATTCTTGGGCACTAGCGAGACATGCGGCCTCACGTTATCGCCCTTGCGATCAACTAGTATTGCCTTGTTGCATGCATTCCAATTGCTTGTAAGCAGCTCATAGTGAACCACAGAGAATCATCAACATATCACAAAGGAACAAATCACTCCACTTGAATTTGTGAAACCAATGCCTTACCCTTGCGTTCATGCTAACCACACAAACGTTTAATATATTCAGTGACTTGATGCATCAGCTGGTACATCCACTATGACTAAAGCAAACGACACCATTAAGAGCTGCTCCGACACAGCTATTTCTCTCCACTACTCTAAGAGTTACGATTGATTTGTGATGATCCTGCTTTTATAACGACTGATATTTCTACTCTGGACTGACTAGCGTCTCAATCATGTCATTTATCAATTTGTATACTTATATTCACTGCATGCAATGGCAACGCGAAAACAGTAAGAACTTTCGAGTTTACCATATAATTCAATATTGACTTATTTATTGATTGAGAAAGTTTTTAATCAAAGATTTGCGTGATTCAAAGATAATTGATGTTAATTTCCTTGACTCTTCAAATCAATATTGGAGTGATTAATTTAGAACAGTGATTTAAGTTGAAAATAATGTTTTTTAAAAGTATTTCAATATGATTTATGTGGATTGTAATTACATCAAGTTTAAAGAAATCTAAAAAATTAGTTGATAGTTGGTAAGGGGAGAACTTTTGTATTCAAATTAATACAAAATGAATTAATCTCACTTCAAATTAATTACTTTGGCGAAATGCATTTCTGTCTCCAAATAAATAGTTTACAGTTTAGTTCATGTTTTATAAATTAATCAATATTTTTTATTTTACTGAAATTTCTTAACGTTTTATCATTTATATATTTACGTACCTCATAATGTAATTTGAAATAAAATTTATAGAAAAAAAAATTGGATACTGATCATATATCTACAGAAAATATTCCATTTTACCTTGATGGAAATTTTATGTGGTTGTTAAATGTAATAGGGCAATTGAAAATGAAACGTAATGTAAGTCTTTTTCACCATATGAACATATGGAGGTTTCATTTCTACCGAATTGTTTGTAATATATATTGCTGGACCGTGGTCGGAAATGCAACCATTGAGATAGTGATTAGTGGTAAAATAAATGGTGGATACTTTAGGAAGTAGAGTGTAAGTCCATCAGCCTTGTTCTGTTGTGTCCTACAATTTCACCATTGATTTAGTGGGAGAAATACATAGCTTCCACCTTTACTGATTTTATCGGAAAACTCCTGATTTTTCATCATTTCTCTAGATTTCCCAATAATGTACGAAAATCTACTGATTTTTGGCAATTTCAGTGAAAAACTTAGAAACAGCCGAAAATTTGCTGGAAAAAGTTATTGGGTTGTTTCAGTAGCTTAAATAGCCAGTCATATAATTAATATTCAGAGCAGACACCAGGTGCCTGTTTATATAAGCAGTTCAATTAGGAGGAATATTACTAGTTATTAGTAATTTAATTAGGAAAATATTTGTCTCACTAAATTAAATTTATTTAGTACTGTATTTTATGTTTTTATGTAATTTTATAAGTTTAATATATTTATAAATTGCACTAGAGTAGTAAAAGTTACCTTATAAAATAAATACTGGGACATAAACATTGTTTATTTTTTACGCATGTAGCATATTCTTTTAACTACATGCTTAACGAATATTTTACTCAAATATTAAGATTAACACAAAATATGTTTAGGATAAATCATTATCAGAATGTATAATCTAAAGAATAAAATTGTTTTTTTGCGGTACTATACCGTATTAAACATTCAAACAAAAATGTCGCCAGTAAATGTCTCCTGATTTTTTCCCTTAAAATCAGTAGAATCTACTGATTTTTTTCTCCAAGATTGGCAAGTATAGAAATAGTTAATATTTTAAAATGCATTTCAAAGATATATGAAAAATTGAAAATTTTCATCGGGAATGCATTTACAATAAAATAATTTGATGATTATCACAAATCTTAAATCATATTTTAAGTTACTATTTTTTCATCCGATATAACAGAAAAGATTCAATTTTCAAAATTATTAAATATAATTTTAAATATTGAATTTTCACATTTCGTAGTATAAAGCCCAGTAGTCGAATGTGCAGAAGCAGTTTGTACTTAATATCCAAATCGTTATACTTGTCTTTTGGAATTGGGAATTTTTTCATCGGTAATAAGTCATTTTTAAGGAGTTGCAAGAGAAGGAATCTTGAAAACTCCCAAGCATTCACTCTGATAAAATGTGGTCTCAGAAACAACATCAAGGACATTGCCCGAACTCCGGGTTTTCCACAACCAAGATTATCGTCCTATCACTATCTCGTGATAGAAAACAACATAACACCAGTTCTTTTTATATTCATAATTTTCATCAGATACAAAACTATTTTAAATATTTATGATAGCCTTTCCTTTTTATAATGCTTATTAAAATATTTTTCCTTGGAAATTTAAACTATATGTAATTTTCACAACGACTAAAATTTTTTTGACTCGAGTTTTAGTTTAATCCTAGATTTACGTTGGAGTTTCTAAATTCGAATGGATATTAATTTTTTATAAATAAATATGAAGTCATATGTTTAATTTTACATATGGATGTAATTAATTTGAATATTGTTTATTCCAGGGATTTCCTTAATGGATAAATACATGTATCGATATTCTTTTCGGCATATAAGAATCATTGTCATGAAGTGTCAATTTTAAACTTGTTTATTAGAATTCATAATGGTATTGAAAAAGCATCTAAATAGATGTATAATTTGAAAGCATATATAGTTTAATTTCGTTATTTGTTGAAATATATAAGAATCTTTGAATTGCTAAAGAAATGATTTGAATTAAATATAACTTAAAAGTTATTTGCTGATAAGTTATTTTCAGACATCTGATAGTTTTGTTACTATTTATAGAAACTATATATAGAATTACATTGAAATTGTTTCGAAGGTTTAACAAAGCTGAAAGATTTTTTCTAAGATTTCAAGACATCCAACGAGACATCACTATTTTTTTCCAGAGCTATTCCATTTTATTTAAGAACAAGCAAAATGCTGCATCGTGTTTATTTTAGTTTTGGATAAGATCTTCAGTGAAGAAGTCACAGCAATCTGATAAGATTTTAGTTCAAAAGAAAAATATTCAAAACTTCGTTTTTTCTAAAATGTAAAATCCTCGAATCACTTCTAACAAAGTATAAATAAAGAATTTCCTATTCAGATTTAAGCGAGTGCATAAAATAAAATAAACATCATGAGTATTGAAAGAGAATATTTATTTATTTTTGTTATTAAGTCTTCATTTCCAGTTACATTCTTTAATATCAAGGAGATAAGATATTCTAACAGAAAAAAGTTTCTCCTATTTCAAATTCATTTGTGTCATTCTTCAACTTTTTTCAATTTCAAATTGAATATTTCTTTTAAGAATTTTTTAAAAAGATTTAAAATAAAAAATATTGTTATAGAATTAGTGATAGAAATTGAGAATAATTACGTTTATATATGAAATAAAGTAAATATGTATACACTAAATATGAAAAACAACTAATTAGAAAATTTTGATTTGTCAACTAAATATTATTCTATTTTTAGAATTATTTACTTAAAACAGAATGGATAATATCTGAGAAATTATTTTAAAATATTGAATTATTTTCGATAGTACAAATTCCTATTCAGATTTGAATAGGTAAAATTTATAGGAGAAATTTTAATAAAACACTTTGAAACAAATTTAATAGTTAGTTTTTCATATATTTGAAAAAAATTTAAATTTTAAGAAATCTTTCAATGAATATTAAAAAGAAAAATTTAAATTTTTAAGAAAATTATAAAAATCATACATTTTACACAGTTTTGAAAATGCACCCTAAAATCTCTTAATAAGTTTCAATAGGTAATTGTTTTTCCCCTTTAAACCAACGAAAAACAAATTTCGGTACTTAACATTATGAATAACCACTTTAGTTTCTGAATAAAAATCAGAATAAAACACACACCCAAAAATAAATACTAGAACTAATCATAAATAAACTTTTTAAACATGATCAAATGTCTTTCAGCTGACAAAAGGAAATAATCAACAAAATTTACCAGAAATAACCACTAGAAATAGCCAGAAATGAATCCCATAATTATGAGTACCCATTTTATTTTATTTTGTAATAATCTCCATAAAAATCCCAAAAAATTGCTCGCAGAATAAATCGGAAATAAACTTCATAACAATGAAAAAGTTTTTATATTCAAGAATAGAAACAATCAACAAAATTCACTAAAAATAATCACAGGAATCAAATAATTAGATGCACAAACAATAAATGTAACTCACGGCAAAAATAATCTTCGAAAAATAAAAATAAAAATTATAAAAAAGGCGGAAATATGTTTTATAATTACAAATTTTTGTTATGGTTTGTGAACCATACTTATCACTGGGGTACAGAACAAACTTCAACTATGATGTGAAATTGTAAGTTTCCAAACTTCATCAGAAATATTCATTAGAATTAGCATTAATCAATTTTATTGCTTGAACACATATTTAAGCTTTAAAATGGAAGCTTTTCCTTCCTAATAGTAGGCACTGGGTGACTAACTTTTCGGAACAACATGGCCGGAAACTGTTACTCATTTATGGATACCCTAAGGGCGCCTGTGAACCAAGTCACCGAGACGAGTAGCATTGTCCACTTCAATTCACCAGAAACCCGTTTATAGTCTGGGCCAGATTTATTCATCATCTCAGAAGAAAGAACAAGGAAACACACAGAGAGAAAGGAATTCCCACATGTTCTGGGATTCAAACCCGTGAACAAAAGCATGCGTGTCAGGAATACTAACCACTCAAATATAGGTGAGCTTACAGCGAATGTCACAGCATACAGAACACTGCAATAAAGCATTTGCTTATTAGAAAACTGGATGTCATTTTAAGTAATTAAGTAGATGCCACATATGAGAATAATTCAGTGTTCATTCTCATTTATATTAATTAGTTTAATGCTAGTTTATAAAATACAACATACGAAATAAATTGAAATTTATGAACAACAGTTAGCCATCATTTCCTGAAAGAAAATTTCATATCATGACTCTGGAAAAACTTTCTAAATCAGTATGCAAAATTTGACAATGCAGTTCAGTGTGAATCGTTCTGTAACATTAATGTAGATGAAATGTGTACGAAACTTACTTTACTGTCCTTCGAAATAGTTCCCTCCGACATGCATGCATCGCTGAGATCTCCTACACACGACGTGAAAATGTAACACCAAGAGATAGTGGTCAGAAAACTATGTACATTTCAGGGTAGACGCACCTTAGCGAAGTATGCAAATGATGTGAAATGTGCACCTGACCAGCGCGCGTAGAATAACATATAAGGTGGGGAACAGGCAGAATGGGGAATATTCACGCCGTTATTGCTGATAGGAAAATAATGGTTGAAAATTTGTTCTTGTCACAAAGGACAGCACAGCCCGAGTGACGTCAGCATGCGTGGATCAACGGGTCAGGCGTTATCCGGTGGTGGCCCCACAAAGCACGTCTACCGAAATTCTGCAACCTGTGCAAGATCTGGATGCTCCCATTTCGACCAAAACCATTTCCAATCGATTAGTTACGAGTGACCTGTGCTCATGGCGTCCGTGAAAAATACTGCCATTGAACCCACAGTATAAACACCAACGTCTATAATAGTGCTGGATTACAGTGATACAGTTGACGGTGTAGCACAGAGCCATCTTCTCTATGACAACTTTCTTTAGTGATAGTTGACGCATACGAGTATGGCGTAGACGTGGTGACAGGTCTAATCCTGCAACAACTGAGGAACGCCACCGGCGCGACACTGTGACATCATGGTTTAAGGCATCATTGCGTACGATTCCAAGTAACCTTTAATTCGTATTCATGTCACTATGAAAATT
Organism: Latrodectus hesperus; assembly: GCA_037975125.1. Classification (NCBI taxonomy): domain Eukaryota; kingdom Metazoa; phylum Arthropoda; class Arachnida; order Araneae; family Theridiidae; genus Latrodectus; species Latrodectus hesperus. Next base: position 91,886,598 of record CM075857.1, read on the forward strand.
CAACTTTCGTAGATAATGTGGTGCGCCCGGTGACGTTTCCCTTTCTACAGAGGGTGCTCAATACTCTTTATTAGAAAGATTACACCCGAACGCACATTGCTCGCACCAGCCAACATGCCTTGAATGATGTGCTGCTCGATCTTCGGCCACTGTGCTCTCCAGATCTCTGTTCAATCGAACTTTTTGGGATATGATTGGACGCAATTTGAAGACCCTTCCACTGCCACCTTCAGATGACGCGCTTTGGCAAAAGGTTGACAGTGAATGGAGAGTCATTTATCAGGACGCCATCCGTACTCTGATTGACTCTGTGCCTAGACGTGTTGCACCATGTATCGCTGTCCACGGTGGTCCTATAACCTATTGACCACACCCTGTTCTCACTGTATATTATGAATATCATTTTGAAATACAAATAATTCATTGTTTGTTGCTGTCCCTCTCTATTTGCCAAATTTCGTCACTTTCTAGCAATTTTTCTTGGTGTTGAATTTTAAATGTTGGGTAGAATATAAAGGAAAAATTGTTATGAATCTTCTTTCAGGGATTGAGTTCAAAACCCTTGTCACACTTCATAGGATGTCAGAAATATTGTCAAATTTCTTTCTTTTTCAAAACGATTTTGAGTCGTGGGAATAGGAGGAAGTCTGGGGTATTGAGATCTGAGGCAAATATCCTACCAATTCAATTATTATCATCCACTTAATTTATCTAAATTTATTTTTAGGCAAGATTTTTTATATAAAATCAAATATTTATGAAAAGAGTTTTTTGATAAAATTATTTTTTAAAGGAAAAAGCTGTTAGAAAGGTTCTGAAAAGGATTTAAGTTTTTGCAATTACTCGACGATAGCTAGTCATTTATGGTATCTAGTTAAATTAAATGATTTATTCATTAGATTTATTAAATTCTTAAAAAATTATTTAAAAATAAATTTTTTTAATATAATTCAAATATTATTCCAAAATTTAAAAATTAATGTGAAATTCAGAAAATTTGACTAATGTGATAAAATTTAAATATCAAAACAATTTCTTCAATTTGACAAGAATAAAATATAAGAAATAAAAATTTTCGACAATAAATGAAACAACTTGGGATAGATATTCTTAATATAAAAAGAGTTACAGATTATTTTAATAAACATATCCTATATTGGTGATAGAATTTCCATTTTTTATTTTACTGTTTAAAATTTATATCAAGTTAAATGTTAAAAATATCAAGAGCATAATATATATACCAAGAATATAATATATAGATAAGTTGCAATTTTAACTAGTTCTTTCAATTCTATTGATGATAGTCAAATGAATGGAGATAAGTTGAAAGTTTGATTCGTTATTCCTATTTCTCAAAATCTGATATTCAATATCACTTAAAAATTATTAAAATCTGATAATAATGTGTTTAATTTTTGTACATTTATATTTATTTATTTATTAAGCAAAGACCGTTTGTTAAAATCACTGATGACAGTACAAAATGTTTTTGACATAAAGAAATAACCGATAATGATTAATTATCAAAACATTGGAACTAAAGAATAAAAGCAAAAAGTATTTGTTTTGGTAATTCTTCAATCCAAAAATCTATACTATTGATAAATTAGACCAATTGCTGTAATGGTACAGATAATTTCATTTAAATGACTTAATAGTATGAGAATACAATTGTACCATAGACAAATTATAATAGTAAATAATTCTTCTTTAATAGCGTTTCAGTATCTTGAGATCATTTTCAGTGTCAACGAGCCATGTTGTTGGTGCTCTTCTTCGGCACGGGATACTTCGAGATTCTTAAACGTTGATATTCTAGGGGCGTTATTTTCCCGGCTTCTCCAGACATGACCAAGCCATCTTAGCTCGTTGCTTCTGATAACCTGGGTAATCTGGGGCAGGTTATACAGTCTATACAATTCAAAATTAGATCTGGTGCACCAACAACCCTGTTCCTGTACAGGCCAATAGATAGTTCTTAATACCTTCCTTTCAAAGGTTTCCAAGGTTCGCTGTATATCAACATTTAAAGTCCAATAATAGTATAATACATAATAATATTATGCAGTATATTTATTATGTCATTTATATTACGCTAGATTAAATAATAAAAAATTATGATATGGAGCACATTGTCAAAATAACCAATTACGGAAACCTTAATGAAGGTATTCAAGGGAACAAGGCAAATTAAAAACTAGGAAAATATTTGGTGATAGTTCTATGCAAAAATCTATTATATTGATAGTCTCTCAACAAATACGTAAAAATCTATAAATATATAATTCACAGCGTAATTTAACCAGCCTACAAAACAGTTCACACTATTTCCATACACAAGAAATAGCTCTCACTAGCAGCAACGTCAGCGGGCTATGAGAAACTGATATCAACTGACTCCCTGAACGGTTGGAATACTCTATATACACTCACTTTCAAAAGTTAAGGACGGAGAGGAAAATCTAATTTCCGGAAGCCAATCAGAATTGAAGAGGATGCAAATCGCTGAGATGGTAGATGGAAGTATGCAAATATGTTAAGTAACAGCCAATCGCGCTTTCATATCAACAAATATGCAAAAAAGGGCTTTATGAAGTTTTACAGAAGTTGATTGTAAGTGCTGATAGAAAAAAGGTGTTTAAATCTATCGCGTACAATTTGTTTTCAAGACATACGTGTGTCTATGACTTCCAGAAAAAGAATGGAAGATTATGAGCGCCGGCGTGCTGTGGGGCGCATTGAAGCAGGATTGTCGATCTCAGATGTTGCTCTTTTCCTCGGCGTTCATTATTCTGTAATTTCATGTTTATGGAAACAATTCCAAACCACACAGATAGTTGTTTGAAGGTCCATAACCGGTCGCCCAAGGGTTACAAACACTGCGGAAGACCAATATGCTGCGATTTCAGTCGCGCGGAATCGCAGAGCAACCTCCTTACGTGTGACATCTGTGGTTACAGCGTTCATTCGTAAGATGATATCTACAGCTACTGTATGCCTAAAATTGCATATGAGTGGAATGTACGCCCGAGTATCTTGAGTTTCTCTATCCGTCCAATCAAGAAAGGCACGATTAAAGTGGTGCCGGGAACATGTCAATTGGACTGTGTCTGACTAGAGCAATGTCATGTTTACTGATGAATCAAGATTTGCTCTGGACCCAGATGTTAAGCGTATAAGGATATGGCGTAAGTAAGGAACATGCAATCAACCTCAAAACATCACCGAACATCAAGCATTCCAAGCGGAAGCATTATGGTGTGGGCAGGGATTTTATTAGGATACCGCACCGACCTGCTCATCTTTAAACGGGGTTCTGTGACTGCTGACCGGTATCACGATGAAGTCCTAGAACCCATTGTGAGATTGTACGCTGCAGCAGCTGGCCCTACTTTGTTTTAATGGACGATAACGCACGTCCCGATAGAGCTGACATTGTTGATGACAACCTGGAGAGTGAAGTGATTGCGCGTATGGCGTGGCCAGCATATTCGCCCGACCTTAATCCCATTGAAAATCTTTGGGATGCTCTTGGCCTTGCTGTATCTTCACATTTCCCACCTCCAGCCGCTCTTATTGAGATGGAAAATACTCTACAAGAAGATTGGCTATTGCTTTATTCTGAGGTGGATAACCACCTAATTGAAAGCTTGGTCACAAGGTGTAAACTTTGTATACAGATGAAGGGAATGACATACCCTATTATGTCCTTTTTTCATTTTATGCTGTTTATTTTCACTTTATACACAAATACACAATTCAGTTTAAATATTCAGTATTTCATTATCTGATAACTTACAAAAATTTAATATTGTTTTCAATTCTGCATATAATTATTGATTTTATTTTATGCATAAATAGATATGTTACTTTCTTGCCAAATTTTGTGTCAATCAAAGTAATATTTTTTGATTTTTTTGTATTTTAGATCTTCGTGCTTAACTTTTGGAAGAGAGGGTATAGCTTTCAGATTTTTCCAGAACATTCAGTACCATTCATGAAAAATGATAAAAATCACAAAAATTTCTAACGATGTATCGATGTATCTTATTTGGCGATGTTTCGCCAAAAATAAATTTTTTAGAAACGGTGACAACTTGGCGCCATCTAGCCAATTTAGAGAGTTTCCCATAGAACCAATGTATTTCCAAAGTAAAGAGCAGCCAATGGATGCTACTAAAGAACACGCTATAAAAACTCACTTAATCAAATCTATTTACACCAAACTAATTTTGTCTTTAACATTGTAAAATTTAATTTATTGAAGAGGATAAATTTTAAGCTTACATAATTTTTACTATTTATATAAATTTTAATATAACTTTTAACTTAACTATCATGACAATGTCATTGACGGACGCCTACATAAGCGCACCTCCAGTGTGCTGTTTCTCTGAGAACAATCTCAAAACAAAAAGTAAACAATAATACTATAATAGGAAGGGAGGAGAGTGGCTAAATCTAACGCGCATGCATTATAATGATCCCCGCCTTTTAGCTCCTTACAATATATATATATATATATATATATATATATGTATATATATATATATATATATATATATATATATATATATATATATATATATATATATATATATATATATATATATGTGTGTGTGTGTGTGTGTGTGTATGTATGTATAAATATATATATAACCGAGTATTATACTTAATTAATAATTATTTCAGACTTTCAATCTTCACAGGTTCACACGAAGACATGTTGAATCGTCATGTTTGTCAGAATATTGTTTTATGCGAATATTTTATTTTGTAAACTAAAAAGAGTGTTCGTCCCCCTCACTGGTGGACATCATGCAACAATATTTCGAAGAAGAAGTTAAGGTTTGTATACTTTGGATATATAATATAATATCACCAATACTTATTTCCATTCAGTACTTGAGATTCAATCAAGAGAGGTATAGAGTTCATCTACAACCTTCTCAAACGCAGAATGCGTTTTAATCCACTATACGTAATCACTGGACATTTCTATCTATTCTGCTTTTGCTATCATCCTTAATATCATGGGGCATATTTGCAAGGCCCGTATTGTTATTTGAGATGATCATAATCACTATTGTGAAATGTTTCATGTTTAATTCATATATCCAAAGTCAAATTTCTAAAGTTATCATCAGTTTTCTGTTCGTTGGTTTACTTTTGAAATCCAATATTTCTTGTTAAATAATTGTTAAGACTAGGTGACTGTTTCAATTTCACTTTAAAGATGAAATACAGATTATTCTTTTTATTTTATTATGAGGTTAAATTTTTTTGTTTCAAAATTTGACAGTTTTAAGTGGTCTCCGAACCACTGACAATAACATTCACGCTCCCCGTGAAAAATTAATCTATGAACTGCAAACTGAAGGTCAGAGATAGAAGGAGAAAGAGGCAAAAATCGAAACTAATATAGGTTGCCTAAAATAAGAAAAATAAATGATATTTAGTTGAGCATGGTATGAACAATTTATTAAGAGATTCAATAATGTGACATAATACGAGTTTTTTTTTTTTAAAAAAAATTAAAATAACTAGTTAGATTTACTTTAAAATAGCTAAATAAATAACCCCTTCATTGTTTCATTACTTTTTATTCAGGCTATTTGGTTCTTTAATAGTGACAGGAAATGTCAATAATATCATATTTGTGAGTAATTTTTATATAATTTAATTAATGGAAGATTAAAGAATAATGAAATTTTAGTCTTAATAAATTACGTGTTTGAAAGAGAAGAGAAACTGTGGCAATAAATTTATTCATGAGAGAATTATCAAATATAATAAGAAATAAAAATGACAAATGACTGTATATTTTAGCAAACATATGCCACTAACATATCCGGTTTATGAATAATCTACTTATCTTCATTTTGTAAGACTATTCTGAATATTTTATTTATAGAAATCTTTTTAAGATAAAAAAAAACATATAAAAATACCTTATTTGAAAGAATTATGCGAACTACAAAAATTTTTTGAACTATTTGCTTATGGCAATAAATTTATCATCGGCAACCATGGAAACTAAATTTTACAGTTTAATTAAATATTGAAGTGCATAAATGCACTTAAAATGGGAGAAATATATGGCTACAAATAATTGTAATCATTTACTTATAGGTGGTTTAATTTATGCGTTTAATTTTTTAAATTGGAAAGTGAATTGCAAAAACATCTCAATTTACAACCGTTGAATTCATGGAAAAAGGTAATTATTTCACATCATTTATTAAAATATCTATAGGTATATGAATTAATCTATACGAATTTAATTTCTATTCATTTGAAGTAATTATTGTATGAATTATTTCTATACATTTCATAAAGAGAGAAGTATTTGAATTTAAATTATTAACTAAAACTAAAAAAATCTAATTATACTACAGGAAAAACTTGCCATACATTTAAAACAGTCAAAAATTAAGTGATTGTTAAAGTAATCACTTCCGGCTTTGTTGATTGATTTCTTGAATTTGAATTTATTTTTAATATTTTAGCTTCTTCTAATTCAAACCTAGAATAAAGAGAGACTTCCGCAGTGAATCATTTCCCTTTCAACAATTTCTGCTAAGGAGTAGGAGAGAAAGACATTTTATTTTTTGCTGTATAGATAAATTATAAAATTAATACTTTTAAACTATATTACTTTATAGTAAGTTGTAATTTTTTATTTCCCATTTTTTTATTAATCTTTCAAGGATGTTATTTTTTAAATTTTATCAGTGGTTCACATAGAAGTCGAATTTATTCACGAAAATTTTAAATTTTGAGTAAAGTTAAAATTAACAGTAAATTTTCTAGGCAATTAATTTAAATCTGAAGTGGTACCACAATCCGAAATTCAATTTAATAGGAAACTGAATTTAATGAATGAATCATAAAGGTATGACATTTTCCCTATGTCTTATATAATATTAAGAAAAATGAAAAGGTAGAAACTCATTTCTTAATGATAAATATGTGCTTATGATATAAATAAAAATAAGTGTTAAATAAATGTCATAAAATGTTGCATAAAATATATCAATTAATAACATATAATATCTTGTCCTTCAACTAAAGATAAAACTTTCTATATGTATTCGAATCCGTTTCATTTATAAATGAGGAACAAATTAATAAATTATTTTCAAAATTTCAAAATAAGCACCATCTATTGCTAACAACATGTAACAGAAAAATTGAGGCCACTGAATCTTTATGGGTCATCGAACACACATTTACTTTCTCTTTCCTGTATGTGATTAACATCGAAAAAATATCAAGAAACAATGCTTTTTCATATAAAATTACCACAGCAACAAAAAAAATTTGGGTACTAGGAGCTTCCAAAAATACATCAAAGCACTATGAATTATAAGGATGTAACCATACATGTCACACGTGTGGAGGTCGCTCTGCGATTCCGCTTGGCTAAAATCGCAATATATCGATCTTCCGAGGGGTTTGTAACCCTTGGGCGACCGGCTACGGGCCTTCAGACAACTGTATGTGTGGTTTGAAATTATTTCCATAAACGTGAAATTACAGAATGATGAACGCCGAAGAAAAGAACAACCTCTGAGATCGACTGTCCTGCTTCAATACGTCCCACAGCACGCCAGCGCTCAGAATCTTCCATTCGTCTTCTGGAAGTCATAGAAACACGTATGTGTTGAAAACAAATTGTACGCGATAGTTTTAAACACCTTTTCTCTATCAGCACTTACGATCAACTTCTGTAAATCTTCATGAAGCCCTTTTTGCATATTTGTTGACATGAAAGCGCGATTGGCTGTTACCTAATATATTTGCATACTTCCATCTACCTCTTCAGTGATTTGCATCCTCTTCAATTCTGATTGGCTTTCGGAAATTGGCATTTTCCTCTCCGTGCTTAACTTTTAGAAGTGAGAATATTATTCAACTTGACCATAATAACTAAATAAAAGTTGTAACTTTGAAATTTCTATAGAGCTTTATATCATGCATTTATTTTTAATATCCCTTTGCTAATTTTTAATGTTATTTTGAATGTTCTGCATTTATTTTTAAATAATAATAATTAATTATAATAAATAATAATAATACATAATAAAACTCATAGTAATAAGCATAAAGTTGATTCCTTTTGAAATTTCGTTTCATTTCAAATAAGAGTATATAAATTTATGTTAAAGAATGTTCCATAAAAACTAAATTACAGTGTTTAAAATCATATTTCCAAATTTCGGAGTCATAAATTGAGTAGAAATCCTTCTAAAATAAAGGTAATTAAATTATATTTTTTACTACCAAGGACTTATGTGAATTCAGTTTCATTTCGTATAATTGATCTCATGTAATGAATTCCAGCTGCTTTCGTTCAATTTAGTGGAATTATTATGACTATCCGCAGCATAAATATTATGCTCATTAAATCTTTGAACTTAATTGCAATGTATTTTACTAAACTGAAATGCCATCATTTCTGGTATATTCCTTTATTTTGTTGATTAATTTATATAAAATAATTTTATTAACTTATCAAACTCCAAGAGAAAACGTCCATAAAATTCAGTTACATATTGGTTAGGTTACTTATTAGAATTTTTTCAAAAGGTTATTTACCCAAAAATAATAAGAAATGATAATTCTCAATTAAAAAAAATATTTACTAACTCAATATTGCATACTTAGTTAACGGTTTCATTTTTCGTCTTCTTACAGAGCGATTTCCTTAAACTATCTTGATGAATTCATATTTCTTTTTGAAGATTATTTAATTTAATCATTAATAAAAAGTTTATAAGTCTTTATCAACAAAACTTAATGGGTATATGATTCACTGTTTTCAAAACAAAGCATGATAAAAAAACTTTTAGATTCATTTTGATGGTAATTGAATTTGTTAGACAGATGCATTAGGCAGAAAACTTTTATTTAATCACCAACACAATTATTATTATCAAATATGACTTTCTCAGTATTGAAGAACTGCAATTAAAATGAATTTTTTTATTATATTCAAAGTACTTTTTTATTAGTTATGAAGCGAGGTGTATTATTTTATTTTACATTATATGAAGTAAAATGGAAAAAAGAATTATAATTCAGTACTTGAAAAAGTGTGTTTATTGTTGGTCCTGTTTATCAGGGACTTCAGTTTCAAAACCAAAGTTGTCATATCAAAGGCTTTAAAAAACTGAATTTTGAAATATAACCCATAGTCCTTATCTAGACAACGTAACTGCTGTTCGAGCACAGTTTTCAAAGAGCTTGAGCGGTTTCGACTCCGAAGTATTATACGGCAGATTAGGAACTCGTGTTTACTTCAAAAGACCAAAATTATCAATAAACACTGAAAAGATTTTCACTCCCACTATGTGCCGAGAATTGCACAGGCTTGAAATAATAATTTGGATATCGACAAGAAAACTCATACGTGCTGCCCAAAACGCAAACCTTTGTTTCGACAGTGGTGTCGAGAAAGACACTGTACGTCTGTGAATTGGAAATGAGGTGTGTGTGATCGGATGAATTATGCTACACTTAGTTTTGCCCTGATGGAAGACGTTGAATTTGACGAAATCCTCACAAAGCTAAGAAACTGTCTTACTTTACTCGCATGATGAATGTATCTGGTGGAAACATGGTGATATGAGTCATGTTCTGTTAGCATGAAAGTGGTGCTTTGATGTTCCTTGAAATGAAACATACAGCTATGAGATACCCGGATATACTGGCAGATAAAGTGTACCTTTCAAAGTTGAATTTTTACTCCGATGACGACTGATATTTCATGGATTATAATACAACTACATCTTACCAGAAATATTTGAAATTTGATTCTCTGGACATTATTTTGATTTTCAACACATTTCGAGCCTACTCAACGTTATGATCGTATAAAATATGTGGGATATCCGACAGCACTCTGCTTTCCCTTCTAATTCACAAAACCCAAAGCACAGCACGGCATGGTATTTTTTGGACATAAATCATCCCAGAATTATGTAAACTCGGTTGTTGTTGCACCAGCATGCTTCCCTGTACAAAGCCCTGAGTTGGGCTATATTCTTATGAAATATGTGGAATGTCCGACGCACTCTGCTTTCCCTTCTAATTCACAAAACCCAAAGCACAGAACGGTATGGTATTTTTTGGACATAAATCATCCCAGAATTATGTAAACTCGGTTGTTGTTGCACCAACATGCTTCCCTGTACATAGCCCTGAGTTGGGCTATACCAGTAAATAGAAGCAGCCGGGGGGAATCTTCATGCGTTTGAAGCAAGGACCAAGCAGAAGATACCCAATACTTGGTCTGTCACCCCCAGAGATTTCCTTTCACTTAGAGGACATTGTGACCCCTCCCAGTTTTAACCTGCCCCAGCCACCATTAGTGAACACGACGGATGTTCAGTTATGTCGGGATTCGAACTTACTACCTTCCGATTATGAGAACGACGCCCTAACTAACGAAGCCAACATAGCCTCAGGTAGACCCGGTGTCCAAGCGAAGATTACCTTTATCCTTGCAAAAAGTAGCCCAATAAAATAGCCTTGGGTTTCTAATTTAATTGGTAAGTGTGTGTGCATCAAGATTCATTAAATTTTTTCAATTCAGATAGCAAAGAAATAATTTTGATTTTATTAAGTAAAAATATTTCAACTGAAGATGTTGATAAGCTCTTTATTAAATGGGAAGATGATATTAAAACAAGCGGCTTCTATTAAGTGCAGAAATATAAATGTGATGCAAGTCGAGCTAAAAATATTTAACTGATAAATTAAAAACTAAGGGCTTTGGATCTAAAAATTCTGGTCCTTATCTGTTAATAAATAATTAACAGTATTTTATATGTAGATCAAATTAAAACTATATAATTTATATTGAGCTGAAAAGAGTACATTTTGCAGAGATATACGATAGAAGTGTGATGCAACATTCTTTATACATGTTTGCATCCAGATTCCATTTATAAGACTCATGGACAGGTTGTATCTGTTGTTAGAAGTTGCTTTTCTGTCAGGAACACATCTCCTCTCAATTTCCATGGAACTTGAATGGAGTTATTCAAACCCCAGAAATCTGTATTTAGTAGTATTAAACATATTTTGAACTATTCACACACATTAGCATTCCTTTCAATATAAACAATTCACTTGCAATCTTTGAATTGAGCAATCAAAATAGAAAAAGAGTAAAAATCACTTTCCAATTTCAATTCTCTTGCATGTAAATGTTAATGAAAGAACGAATGAAGAACTGATAAAAAATGATGAAATATATTTAAATGGAAATAAATCCAATAAAATAACTTTTAATCTTGGTTTATTGAATCTTTTTTCAATGCTTTAAAATCAATACTTGAATTAATCACAATTAATTTTGCATGAGAATTTTTGGTTGAATTGAATAAACAAGAGCAAAGTATTGGCAAAACAATTAATCTCTCTTTCTCTGGTGTTATTGTATTTATTTCTTTAGCGTAATGATATTATTTTATCTATTATCATTATATTTTTATTCCCAAATACGTTTTTTATGAAAAATAACTACATTTTGTTTTTGAAAATGTTAACTGGTTGTGACAGAAATTGAATGAAATAAAGATTAGCAGAGAACATTCATGTTTCTTTTTAAAAAGAATATTTGTTAATTTATTTGAAAATGTTTGATAGTTTTTATTTTGCGTTTATTTATTTTGATAAAATATTTTAAAACCTAATTATTTTTAGGATTTTCTGTTATTGGATTAGTTAGATGTTTTATATTGAAGGAAGTTGTGCATGTCGGAACTAAAGCATTAAAATGGAATTAATCATTAAGTAAAATTTTATTTTGAATTCTTTACATAAATAAAAAGAAAGAAGTGAACTATTTTTCAGAATTTAAATACCATTTAATATCTTTTAATTTTATTCACTCTGAGTTCTATTTCATTATTCGTCTCAACAATTTTTGTCAAAATTGTAATTTAAAAAATATGTGGAAAGTCAAATTTTTGAATGTAATGTGTTTCTATATATTTTAAAAAAGTAGTAAAATTGTATTTGAGGATGAGATTTTGGCTTTGATTTGATACACATTTTTATATTATAAAATTCTTTCAAATAAATGTTCAATTTATTTTTCTTTAAAAATATATTTAAATTTGAATATATTTTAAAATATAAATTAAAGAAATTTAATTCTAAAAATAAAATTTTATTTTTATTACTTTAGTAAAAAATAAATTCATTATTGAGAAATGGAAGCTTAGATTAAATCTGCATTCCTTAAAAATTTAAATTCCAATGAAATATCAAACTCTTGAAACATAGTGATTCTTGTAGGACTTTAAAAACTAATGCTCAAATTTCAAGAAAAGGCAGCAAATGTTAGAATAAAAAAGTTTTCATCAAAGTGAATATAAGCAGAGAAATAATTTACGTCTAAAAATTCAAGGTTAATTGATTGCGAATGATGAAGCCGTAATCAAAATAACTGTAACAGAAATACAATACATATATAGTTTGGTGTAAATTCGGGATTTAAAAAAAATATTAAATATTTGTTATATAGATGCATTATTACTATATTTTAATTCTATTTAATAGAAGTAATAATAAATTAATATTGAAAGTAACAGAAATTATAAGCATAAAAGCTTCAGAGAAATGATTTAAGAAGCATATCGCGATAATATACTAAATAAACGACAATTTCTAATCGATAATATATTAATAAACGATAATTTTCATTAATAACTGACATATTTAATGTTAATTGCTGTGCAGGAAATTAGTTGGAAATGCAAAGGATTAAAATTTTGGAATTCTTATTACTTAAAGTAAGATGTATATTTTACTATCATTATTATAATATTTTGAATGTTGAGGAAGCAAAATGAACTTCTAAAAAGAATGTTGCAATTTAAAATACCCTTTCGCTGTTTAATTTACATTTTACATTCAAGAATTATAGTTCCAAGATCATTTCTACTTACAATAAACTATTACAGCTATTTCCATTGAAGTCTAAAATGTAGAAATACTTTAAGACTAGGAATGAATTTTAAGTAGTCAGAACAGCAATTGCTATATATAATATAATTTTCATAATAAAACACAATTTTAAAATAAAAGTCTCAAAGTTTGCCTTTTCCATTATAAATTGTATTTTGGAAATGGAAGAGTGCTAGTTTTGAAATTTTAGATAGTGTTTACATTGTAATTTATCCATGTGATGTAACAAAAGTATTAATTGATATATGATGATTTGATAATTGAAAAATGATTAAAAAATTCACCCATAATGCAGATAAAATTTTTGAAAATTTTAGAAACAAATACTGCTTATTTAAGCACTGAAGTTCAACTTAAAAATAAAGGAAATTTATAAAATAAAATTCTAATCATGCATTAATTGTTCAAATCAAAGCTTTTATTACAGAATATTTTTTATCTAGAAAATCAGTTTTTCTTTTTCATTCAATAATTTATTGCATTAAATAAAAATGATAAATAGCTAACATTTGTTAAATTATTTACAAAATGTATAAACATAATTGTAACAGTTTCTAGAGTAATTTTATTAAGTAACATATTTAATTACCTTAAAAATAGTCACTGAATATATTAGTATTTGAAAAATAATAAATTAAATTGTTTCTAAATTTTGCATGAATGAAATTAATGACTTGAGATGTAATTAATTTATGTCATTCAGTTTTTGAAATCGTCTGTATTTTAGACGATTTTTTATTAAGTATTATTTTGATATTTTGCGTCATTAAAGAGTTTCTGTAAAATTATAAACTTTTAATATATTTGTAGGAAATATACTAGTTCCCCTAAAAATTACTAAAAGATAATATCACAGTAAAAAATGATCAATAAAGTAAATATGTCTAACGGTCAACATAATTTTGCAGTATATGCATAGAAACAGGTTATTACAGTGATGACTATTAAGCATGCAACATCCTAAAGGAAAGCAAATAAAATATTAAAAGAATCGTCCTTGCTGATTTAAACTATACATAAAGTGGATGCTTTGTCTTTTAATTTTCATTTTGCTTTACCTTTGTTTTTATTTTCAACGTGTTCAATTTTGGAAGCAATATCACGAAATATGTGAAAATTAATTATTTAGAACAACCGGTAATTTTTATGATTTTGAAAACTTTTACAAACGGAAAAGATTATAATTAAAACATACTTCTTTATTACTGGTAAAAATCATGACTGGATTTTTTTCTCATCGCCGAAGACACGTAGACATTCAATGGTGAATTTCGCCTTGTTTGCTACTGCTCAACGAATGCGATTTGAAGACAGGCAGCAAATTCGTCGATAAGTTGGAATTATAAAGCCGTCTCAATATGATGTCATATAGATGAAACGTCATCTTACGTCCTGGATATTTTGAATCAGTGAGGATTGTAATAAAGTGGCTTAGTCGTGATCTTAACTAGAACGAAAGAGACAACTACTTCTTGATTAAGAAATAGATATTGAACTCAAATAGTAATACACATAGACAAAATGAATAATTTGCAATAAATTCAGGGATTTATAGGGAATAAAAATCGTAGAAACAGTTACCATTCCTGGCAGCTAAAATGGCCATAATGCGATCAGGTATAAAGTCGAATTGGACTGACAAAATTTTACCATGCTTTAGTTCTATACCACATGTTAAAATCATCTGCTAATTAAGAAAAATTTCAGTGATGGAATATAAATTTAAAAAAATACATATTTGTACTTTAGAAACTTGCTTAGAATATTTTCATAAATTTAATATATATACTAATAGAAAAAAGTAATTCTTGCTAAATTATTTATTTATTTTTTAGGATGAAAATTTTAATTACCATCCATATGTGAAGTAAAAAATACAAAATATATAAAATTGAGAATGTGAAAATAACTGTTCAATATAATGAATTAAAATTTGTTTCAGAATTTTGATAAATGCATCTACTTTACGAAATAATATTTTTTGTAAATATAAATAATTTTTGGCGAAAAAATGTCAATCAAACCGGAAATGAATGATTGAACTAGAAAAAATTCAATCTTGGAAGAAAATTATGAAATCTGTTTATAAAAATATTATTTAATTTGCCTATATATTAGAGATAAGCCGTTAATGGTACTCCTATGACGTTATTTGTATAGTCTATACACAATTGATCTATTTATCTATCTATTTTGACCTATCGATTTATTTTGGTAATTTAACACAGGAGAAATTTTAGACCACATAGCAAAAAGCAGTTAGAAATATAATTAAGATAATTGTTTTTGATTGTAAATTTATATTTTCCTAAAACTTTCATTATCAGTGTTTTTAAAAATAATGAAAAGTGTATTGAATACACTCAGAAAAACTGTAAAAGATCATTAGAATGTTTTCATATCTTCCACGCTTTACTTCTTTTGTGTAAATCATGACAATGTATAATGAATTTTTAAGTTTAAATAATTTAATATTAGATTTTGAAAAATTCTGTATTTCTTATTTTGAAGTATTATAAAATAAATCATCAGTAAACACCATCTGGCAGTAAGAGAGAAACAAGTTTCTCAAATAGTAGAATAAAATTTATATTTTCTGAGAAAAAGAGAAAAGAGTTCATAAAAATTTATTCCTATTTCTATGTCTCTTCACTATTTCATAAATCATAAAATAATTTATTGATGAATTTATATATAATTTATTGATGATATTTGTGTTAATTTATTGATCATCATAAAATAATTTATTGATGATATTTGTGTTATATAATATATATTCTAATATAATTTGATTTACGTTGTTAAAACTTTAGCTTTTTTGGAAATGGAATGGAAAGTCATTAGTTTCAAGAACAGAAACTTCATGGTTCTAAATAAAACACGTCAGGTGGTGGAACAATATTTATACTCCAAGAAATAAAACATGCAACGATTAAATTTTTCATCGTGTTCGAACACGAAACATTCGATACAAACAGGAATAATTTATCGTTTCTATCGGAAGTCTGCCAGACAATAACTTCTCGTTTTTTTACCGCTGGTAAACAAGACTTACTTTTTCATCGTCTGACCCGCAGAACGGAAATGGTCCACTTGGAAACGTTCCAGGATATTCGAGCTGCTGGTGCCAAGTTCAGCACGCCGAAGACACATATAAATCTTGCCCAAATGACTTCGTAGTATTTCCCTGAAAATATTTATTGCTTTGATTGAAAATATGTTTTATTCAGAAAATCATTAATTCTGTTGTGTTACGTTTATTTAGATGTATTTGATTAAAACTTATTGTATATAAAAATATGATTTTATTTACGATAATATATATAAAACTGTAAAGAAAGAATATGTAGGTAACGATAAAATTATTTTTAAAATAATGATGGTTCGGTTTATTCTCAGTCTAATATCATTTACAGCAAAATAAGGCTAATCCAGCTATAATCTTTGGCTAAAAGTCTGATTGTTTATTTTCAATATAATAAAATTTTGAATTAAAAACTGGCAATATAGCAGTAACGTAGTATGGTATATTTTTTTCTACAGCCTTTAATTATATTCTCTTGATCATAATTTTTAAAAATTCAAAATGTTTATAATTATTTGTAAATTACACATAAAGGTGTGCTGCATTCAGTTTTAGCAAGGATTATTTCTAAAAGTACGTTAGAATAGTTTTCAGAAGAAAAGTTAAAAAATTCTTTTCTCATTTGCTCACAGTTAATGCATTCGATTATCAAAATAATTCACTTCCGCATTTAATTAATATGAATTAAAATGTTAGAGAAAAAAATAAAGTCTAACAAAAAGCTGCTCACTTAATTAAATCTTTCATAAAAGACTAACAATAATATCCCAGATTATAGGAAATAAATGCCACATAATTTCACTGTCACACATTTCAGCTGAAAAATGAAATAGCAACATACTCACTTGTTTGTAAAACTCGGTTTCTTTTTTGAATTTGATTCGAACATTTCCAAAATTGTAATTCTCTGTTATTTTAAATAAATTTCCGAAGAAAGTAAACCTGTAAACCAAGGGCCCAATATGTGGGTCAAGCCTTAATTGCCTATATCTGTTTTCCTCACCGAGGACACAGGGATACGAAGGATATATCCCAGTTTTGTGGTCAGCCTAACGAATAACTCTCAATGTTTAGTTCCCAAGTATACTTTGTACTCATTTTGGTTATTAAAAGGATAAAAGGATGAGTCGACACTCCCCGATTCTAGGATGAAACCTAGGACAAAATAAATCTTTACATATAATAATATTTTGTTCAAAGAATATACACAAATAATTTCTAATTATATAGAATAAACTAAAATTTTATAGAAGAAGAATGGATTTCTAATAATTTTTAAGAGATTCGCCATTGTAATACTAGATTTCTATTTTAAATATGATAAAAATATTTTTTTATAATATTGAAAGAAGAGTGAAATTATTTTAAGCGCTATGAAAAAAGGGAGACTTCAAAAAATCAAAACATCTAAAGTCATTATTTAATGCTCACGTGATACTATAAACTCAATTTGAAAGCGGATTTAGTGGTTATTCTCCAATTATTTAAATTTAAAAAAATCTAATCCCTAAATAAAGTGTTTCAGTGCAAAAAACGAAAGAGTTTAGTTTATTCTCTGAAGAAGTAAATATGAATTTGTAAATAATCAATAATTCTAATGTTTCTTAAGTAATAAATGTGATAGGCAAGTTATTTTGCTTTTAAATTGCTCAAAATTATAATTATGTTGATTTGTTCCCCTAATTCATAAATTTATAGATTTTTTTTTGAAATATGTTCCTTCCTCAAATTCTACAACTGATATTCGACTTCATTTTATCGCCAAAATGAGAGTTCAAGTTGAAAAATATAGGCACATATAAATTTAAAAGCAAGAAATTCTTTAAAACATAAGTAAATAATTACCAAACCTGATTTGTGTGAAGAAAAAGATATTCCAAATTGAAATTGAATAACTCGAAGTCACTGTCTATTAACTAAAAAGTAAAAGAAATTTCTTTATAGAAATGCAGGAATTAATCCAAAATGAATAAACAAATGTATTCATTTTTTTCATAACGAATAGTATCTCCATCAAATGTCAAGTCAATATTGAAATATCACGAGATCTAATTGTAAAATTATTCTTATATCCGATATTGAATAGTGTAATTGTTGATGAGAATAACATTCAACTGGGGTCAATAATTTTGAAGTGGCTTTGTTTCTCGCATGTTACATTTAAAAAACAATTACAAATAGTATATTATATTTAAAAGGGATTTCGAAGAACTTTAAAATTCAAAGGTTGCGTTTGAATCTTTCGTACTACTGAAAGTAAGAACAAAAACTCCGGTTATTTACTCGCAGTTACAATTGCCAAAATTTTAATATGATTCACATAAGAATGCAATTATAAAATCTCAATCAATTCACTCTCAATTCCGCTGTTAAATTGTTTGAATTCTTTGCTTGTCTGAACAGGACGAATAACAAGACTATTCTTGAAAATAAGTCCTTATAAAATCAGTCTAATCCATTATACAGTATGTCCACTAAAGTCCCTTGCCACCCTCTTAACTTCGGAACGGCTGCTGCTATATTCATAAAAGTGGTGTCTAGGTATAGTAAAGTAGCCATGCGCTACTGAATGAAATAACCTACTTGCCACCTGGTGGAAAACTGTGTAGTTAGGGACTTTAGTGGACATACTGTATATTGATGAATTGTGAATGACTTGTGGACTTATATATATATATATATATATATATATATATATATATATATATATATATATATAGATATTTATTAAAATTTATACTTATTGGATTCTAGAATAATTATAATAACATAAAACCAGTTAGTTTCTGATTTTATAATTTACTACTTGCTTTGAAATACATAAATTTGCATATTTACACCAATTTTGTGTTCTGTAATAAAGAATTTTGCAAATAATAGCAGCATCACATTTCTTTATGAGTGATGTAATTATATTAACATTAATGAAATGATTTTAAGAAATGGTTAGTAAAGAACATTTTACTACATGCACAATGAAATTAATATGCAATATTTTTCTCATAATCAAAAATAATTTCATTTCATTGAAAGAATTTTAATTGATTTGTGAAGTCAGACAAAATAAAATGATTTTTTTAATTTTTTTAAAGTATTAAATTAAAAAAAACTTTGTTGATAATTAAAAACATTTCTTTCAATGAAAACTTAACATGAAGTGTTCTATATGCATATGCAAGAGACGTTTGAAACTTACAACAAATTAATGGAAAATCTATATATAATATATATATATATATATATATATATATATATATATATATATATATATATATATATATATATATATATATAGATTGATTGATTGATGGATAGGTAGGTATGTAGGTAGTTAGATAGATAGATACGGTACTGCACAAGGATATATTTTTTTTCTTTATAATTGTAACGAACGAAACCATTCGAATTGGTTTTATGATTCAGAAAGTAAATTCTAAGCCTAATTCTGATATGATCATATAGAAAATTGTCGAATGAAGTCTTAATTAATTATTTCCAGCTACTATTTATTTCAAAACAATCGAGACAAATGTGTCACTTGTTGAAAATGAAAACTTGGCATGAAGCCAGTTTCACCAGTTATTTCACCAGGCATTTTTTATTTTGAAATAATTCTTCAAAAAGACAAATTTTAGGATTAAAAATAATTTCGAAGGAAATAGTGTTTCTAAAGCATAGGTGTAAAACTATGATAACGAATTTTTATGCTTTTGGTACAAAATTTTTTAAATTCTCACTATCAATAGCAGATGCTCCTTTAAATGGCAAATTGGTATAGGAAGGTTTATCTCTTCAAATATGGAAAGATTTTATTATGTATTGTTGTAGATTTATGTTTCAAATATTAATTGTACCAATTCAAAAACTTGTAATTTTTATCAGGTCTGAAAATGATTAACAAAAAAGATCTGAAAAACTTTTCTGTTTTCATTCATTTTCACACTTTTTTCACACCTTGTCTAAATACTTCTGTGACAGCATGCAAAAAATTTAATCCAGCTTAAAAATACATTCAAAATTTTAACAGAATAATTTTTATTTTTTTTACGTTATTCTGTGTTTATTATTATATATACTATCTGAACAAAAATATCCGGACACCACCTTAAAATGGATTGGGGACAATTAGATATTTATCGAAAGCTTTATTGGTTTTGGTTTGTCAAGTCATATTTATGGCATTTATGAATCAATGTGTAAGCCTAAGGAATTTAATGAGTTTGATAGAGTCGTGATAGAGAGAAGTGCAATCTTTGTGAGAAATCAGTTCGTGAGATTGCGGACATTGTAGAGAAGCTTAAATCCGCTATGAGTTATGAAATTATGAGGTGGAAAAGTAGGATCAGTAAATGAAAATCAAAGTGGTAGGCCGAAAAGATTTTGTGAATATAGTCTCGCAGATCTCTAAAAATGATAGTAAAACAAAATCGCAAGTCCTCGTATGTGAACATTTCTAAGGAATTCCAAAGTTCATCAGCTGTTACTGTTCAAAGCAGGACATTCTTTGAGAATTAAACAACTTCTTATTACATGGTTGTGTAACCGATCACAAGCTGAACATCATTCCACGGAATGCGAAGTATTGATTGTCCTGTTGCAGAGTCCACCGTCTTTGAGCTGTGGACGTGTGGAAAACTGTTCTTAAGAGTGATGAATCTTGCTTTCCAATCTGATGATCGGAGGAACTGTGTGGATTTGGTGGATGCTCAACAAGTGTTTCCACTGTGCAGACTGTTAAATTTGGTGCTGGCAGTATAATGGTTTGGGGATGTTTCTTGTGGTTTAGTCTAGATCCCTTAGTTCTACTGTTTGGAAACATGAACTCTGAGATGTATGTCAACATTCTGGAAAATGATGGACTTCAAACTGTATGACAACATATCAAGAAATGCACATTACTCTCTTCCAGCAGGATATATACTTCATTTTTACATCAAAGGTTTCAGAGACATAATTATACGAAATGGGTATTCCAAAACTGAACTGGCCTCTTCAGAGCCCTGATTTAAAACCTATAGAACACATTTGGAACAAATTAAGACAGCAAATTACTTAGCCAGCCAAACTGACCATCCGTAGAGCAAGCAATCACTCACTTCAATTGTGATGGATGCCTGTTCTTATCAAAAACTGGTCAAAAGTCTTACCAGATATGTGCAGGTAGTCATCAATACAAAAAGGGAAACCAATATTATATTAATATGTGATTCAGGATATTCTGGTTAATAACATTGAGTGCACTTTTGGAAAGATAGTGTATATATGTATGATAAAAAAAGAATATAATTAGAACTTAAATAGAAGACTCAAAAACTGATAAATGGAAATTTTTCGAGAAATGCTTCGATTCTTATTGGCTTATATAAGAATATTTTAGAAAAGTAAAATAGCATTGCCTGAAAGGATTTGGCAGCTACCAGTCATCATTTTATTAAAAAAAGGAATTAAAATAAATTAGTCTTAATTATATATCCTAACATTAAAATATTCATTATGTTTATTCGATAAGCTATAAATATAAGTATATACTTGTCAATTTTATTAATTTATATCTTATTCAAACCTTTAAAAAATTTTGAGTAATTCTTTTTTAAATATTATTTTAAATAAAAAATAATTTTTATTTTATTTAGTTAATTTTAATCTTTTTTGTGCTTACCAAGTTCTTTTTGATAAAAGAAGTTTTAAGAGAAATTAACTTTAAAGGCTCCATTTGGTGCCATTCAATTTCTAAGCAACCCCTTTTATTTTTTCTAATTTAAGAGCCTCTGGGCTCTTTAGAAATAGGGTAGTTTAAGAATTAAGTATTTCTTGATTCATTTACTATTCGATTAGTTACTTCTTATTTTTTTTCAAATTTTTTTTACCAATCCTATTTTAATATTTCTTTTTTGCTTTGTTGAGTGTACACAGGTTGTTCTCCAAAATTTAAAATTTTATTTTTCTATTTTGCCTAATTTAACATTAAACTTAAGGTTGTAGTTTAAAAATAAAAAGTTAATTGCTTTTTCTCTTAATTCTGTGCGAATTTTATTATTTCTACTAAGCACTTTTAATCTATTCTCTCAAACATAATTTCTTTTACATTTTTACTTCATTTTCATATAATTTAGTAATTTCTTTTATGTAATTATATTTATCTTAGTTCATTACACTTCAACTTTTTCATCGTATATTCTTTAGTTTAATTTCTAGTTTAGCTCATGCTGTTAATAAGATTTAATTTTACTTTTCATTTCCACAATTTTACTCTAATTACTTTGAAAAGCGTTACGTAATTTTTGCATTTTTAATTTCCTACTGAAGGTGATGGAAAATAGATAGTTTAATTTTTTATTTTAGATCTTTAGATAAATTATCTTGGGAAGTTTTTTTTAGCTTGTTATCCGTCAGTTCAATTTATCTGCTTTTATTTTTATATTTCTTTTTAATTTAAAAAATTTCTTTCCATACTATATTACATCACTAATTTGCATTCAGTTACACACACACACACACACACACACACACACACACACACACACACACACACACACACACACACACACACACACACACACACACACACACACACACACACACACACACACATATACATATATATATTAACATTTTGATTGAATTTTAACAAAAGTGAAATCGATATGAAAAATGATATATTTACAAAGAATGGAATGTAAAAATTCCTATGTTGATATCGAAAGCTAGTTTAGATGTCTGAAAGAACAAAAAAGCAACCTTTGATAATGTTTTGATAAGACTAGATTGCAAGCAATTGATACGCCTTCAATATTTTGTAACAAACTGTGTTATGTCAGTTACTTAAGATAGAGTCTACAATATTTAACCTGCATTGCTATTGATCTGAAGCAAGTCAAACACAATCAGATCTAGTACATGCGATAAAAGTTTCTCAAATGTTTACTCTGTGGTTATGGAATGGGTGTTTTATAATAGAAAATTTCCTCCAAATAGCGCAACGTTGTTGTATGATTTCAGCAACGCAAAATAAAGATTATACACTGCTCGACATTGAAAATGCAACACCAAGAAAGAGTGGCGAGAAATATTATTCAATTTTCAGGGTAGACGCATTTTACCGAGTCATGCAAATGATATGAAATGCGCAACTCGAAAGTGCACGTAAAATAAGATACAAGGTGAGGAACCGCGGTACAGTGGAACTTATGCGCTAAGTTATTGCTGTTTGTAAAATAATCGTTGAATAGTTTGATTTTGTCGTAAAGAACGCCTGTAACTGCAGAGAATGCCAAACAATCATTGATGGAGTCAGTTCCAGAAGACAGACGAGTTTACAAAAGACATTTTGATCAAACTGAGAAGGGCAGGCTGGTCCTTACAGAAAATCGCAATGACAGATACCTGGACGGGTCCACAATGGACAGGCAATGACGAAGAGGATTGGAACAAGGAAATGTGGAACGTTTGTGGGATGTCGGTGAAGCCTTAGTGACGTCAGTATACGTGGCTCGACACTTCCGACGGTAGGCGGTGATGGCCCCGCATAGCACGTCTACCGAAATTCTGGAGAATGGGATGGGCACCCTGGATGCTCCTATATCGAGATAACCATTTCCGTCGATTGGATGCAGGTAGCCGGTGCTCATGTCGTCCATTAAGAAGACTGCCATTGACCCCAAAGCAACGTCTGGAATGGGGCCGGATTAGAGTGATGTGAGCGACGGAGTGGCACAGGATCATCTTGAAAGATGAGTAAGGAATCTGTTTCTTCTTTGATAATCGCCATGTACGAGTTTGGCGTCGACGTGGAGAAAAGTCCAATCCTGCAGCAGTGTTGTAGAACGCCCCATCACGAGACAACGTGGTATCATGGTTTGGTATCATTACTATTGAACGTTCCTTAGGTATAAGCTCAGAAGAACATGTTCCAGACATTCTGGGTATAAATGTTATAATTATCCCGACAAAGGCTACAGCAGTTATAAAATGCTTCTATAGCATTGAGAGAGAATCCCACTCTCTCATTGATAACATCCTTATTTTTATAACTATTATCAAGTGAAATCTTAAATAATTTTATTGTGAAATTCCTTTCCATGATAAAAATTACATATTTTATAAGCTAATATGCAAAACAAAATTATTAAAAAGCAATGTTTCCTTGTTCATTGGTGATTGGGTATTTTTAGTTTATAGCTCAGAACAACAAAATTAATTATTTTGTTGCCAACAAAATTAATTATTTTTTACTTTCTGCCTCTTTTGTTTTTATATATTACAAAATCTGTACACCATTCATAAGTTTCAGAATATTTCCTCATCTACAGTTTGTATACAAAATTATAATAAATTGAAAAGTAATGAAATAAGAAAGAAATTAGAGTAATTTGATTATATATAATTATGAAGTGACATATATATATATATATATATATATATATATATATATATATATATATATATATATATATATATATATATATATATATATATATATATATATATATATATATATATATATATATATACATATATATATATTATGAAGAATATCAGAACTATAATACAACCACAGAATGTCTATGAATCACGAGTATCCAGAAACACTATTTAATGGTAAAACCTCAATTCAGTGTTAAAAATGAAAGAATTAGAAATTCGTAAAAAAATTTTAGTCCATAATCTTTAAGAAAATAAGAGTGTATGATTTTCAAACTAACAACAAATAAAATTAATACATTTAAAGTTTCTTAAAAAAAGAGATTTTCTTCAACTGTAAAGTAAATCATGTCATGTAAAAATTTCCTCTGAAATATATTCGAAATGCGAATATTCTTGTTAACATGATTTTATTCTTTATTTAAAAAAAAGAAATCAATCATTTAATAAAAAAGAAAATAAACTGTTTTTTATATTAAACCTAATGTTGGTATTATTGAGGCAAATGCATTATACAGTATAATTTAAAGATAAAAAAACTTCTTAAATTTCTTAAAAATGTTTACTCATTTTTGTTTTTTATGGTGAGCATAGTTAAATACAAAATAGTATCGTTTTATTTAGAAAATATAATTTCTCAAAATGAATCTCAATTCTGATTATTCCTTAAAATTCTAGTTTGTAAAAACCCTTTTCTCTCTTAGTTAATAATTTTTCGTAAATTCTGAAATGTATGTATTATGTGAACAAAAATGCCGTATTATTTCATATTAATTTTTTATAATATAATAACTATTTTATACACATTATATTTGAACACTAATAAATCATACAATATCATGTAAAAATCCTTTCTAGAGCTGTTATATATATATATATATATATATATATATATATATATATATATATATATATATATATATATATATATATATATATATATATATATAATATATATATATATATATATATATATATATATATATATATATATATATATATATATATATATATATATATATATATATATACAGATATATATATATATATATATATATATATATATATATATATATATATATATATATATATATATATATATATATATACAGATATATATCATTGTTTTTTTTAAATTTTAAGTTAATTTATAATATTTCATATTTCATTAGTAAGATCAAGTTATTTAAATTAGATTTTCTGTATAAATTCAGAATTAATATTCGCTGAAATAATTATTAATGTTAATTCGCAAAGGTTTTTAATTTTCAAAATTTTCCATCCGTACATCTACGCAAATATTACACAGTAGTTACATGAATAATTGATAATGTGTTTATGTATAATTTGCTTAAATATATAATTAATAACGTACGTTTGATATTATTAACTTAACTCAATGAAATTAATCTTATATGCATTTAAATCATGAAGATTATTTAAAATTTTGTATATTAAGTTCAATATTAACTACATCAATACAGCCCTTAGTAAATTAAAATTCTTTTGATATTAGAAATAATGGTATTATGATTTGTATATAAATATAATTTACAGCTAAAACATTCAAATGTGTCAATTAATTTAATTGGTTCCATTATTTCATTTACTGAAATTAAATTAAAATATTAAAAATATTCATTATAAACTCTTTTATTATATTATTTATTTTGTATTAAACTTATAAATTTTGGCTTTTAATTTAGTAAAAAATTATTATAAAATTCCTTTTCTACTTTTAATTGGTTGAAAATAGAAATTCGATAGTAATCGTTTTACTATTATTCTTATGTTAGGTTTTGTTGGGAATGTGATACAAACATGAAGATAATCTGAAAACTTATTCTTTTCACAATAAAGGTACATTCGAAATTACAGTCTTATCGTTTTATCAATGAAACATTTTTGGCTTAAAGTAGAAATATTGCTTGGTTTCTGAGAACGATGTATCTTTTCTATATTTATCAAGTATTTGCTTAAAAAATAGTCGGAAAAATATCCTGGGGAGCAAAATAAATTTTTTTTTTTGCGTTTGGTGATTTTCTATGTACTTAGATAGAAAATTGTTTCTCAAAAGAATTTTCTAAAAACTGTTTTCCAAAGAATTGTTTGATAATCTAGAAAATGGCCATGAATTTTTCTTTAAGCACTACTATAAAAATTATGACTGATTTTATCTATCGATATAAATTTTTTTAATTAAAATTAATCCTGAGATAAGTTTGTTAATGACAATTTTAAATCAAAATTTCACATAACATCACCTTAATGTAATATCCTGAAAAAAATGTTGTGTGAGCAATCAAAGAAAATAAAAAAGATGTTTTTAGTTTCATTAATATAATAAATCTGATTTTTTTGATTGAATGCTGGGTATTGCAATCAGAGTTTCAATTATCCTCTGAAAGCCTCTAATTATATTAAAGCATTCAAGGCTAAATGAAGAGGCCGTGGTTGCCTAGTGGTTAGGGTATCGGCCTTCCATCCGGAAGGGCGGGGTTCGATTCCCAATGCCGAAAAAGACCCACCGAGTACATGCGATATACGTGCTCGTCAAATCTGTGGAATCGAAAGTTCTGTAGTCGATCGTTGAGCAGTTATCACGGGTGCAATGATCTGGAGAAAATTTCCTCCGCTTTCAGATCAATGTCAAAATTGAGGGAGTGTATTCTCTGGTAGTGTCATCTATCGGATGATTTAAAATAAAAAAGCAAAGACGTACTTTTACCGTCGTGGTGCTCTGATTAAAACGAAAGACACTCCCTATTAACTTAAATTCGCATTGCCAAGGCATAGCGAGCTCCGATTGTCCAAGTGTCATAAGTAACAACAGCAAAGCTAAATGCTATATAATCAGATAAATGGACAGTTAGGTGACGAAATTCTAAGAAAAATACTATACTACATTAAAATGAGGAGTAGTTTTAAAATAGTGGTTGTCAAAGAACATTGAAAGACAAAACGAATGACATTAAATTTATTGAACAGAAACCAGCTTGAAGTCACTGAACCACTGGAGCTCATATGGCGCTCTCAGAAGTATCATTTCACTTGGATTCACATTTTATGTGCATCAACAATTTTCAACAACAAAAAAAACTGATTTTCGGATGGGTCGATATAAAACCTACTACCTTCAATTTGCGAAAATAGTGGATAAATGCAGCTAAACAGTTGTATGTGTGTTTGTTTAAATAGTATAAATATAAATGTTAAATAAATCATTTTAATTTTAGTTTTGGAGTTGATTTAATGGAATAAATATTTGATTTTATATGCAATATAATTTAATCATTCTTTGAGAAATAAGTATTTACAATAATCACATATTTATTTCTAGAATATTACATGCTCATATCTCATAACACAGACAAAAACATAAATTAAATTTAAATCTTATATCTCAATTGAATAAAATAATCTGTTTGCTCTTTCACGTTTGTTGATATTTTAAAATATAAATATTACCTTTTTTCTGATAAATAGTTACCAAGAAACGTAAATTATCATTTTATGGTAAAAATAAAGAAATATGTAATTTAAAAAATATAAATAATAATAATCTATAAATATAATAATGAGTATATAGATTTTACGGTAAAATACTATCTCTATTTCAAATCTTTTTTCTTTCTGATCTTCGTAAATGCGGATCAAAGCAAATAATCCGGTTTAACCAATTTCAAAATATCAAAAGCAAGTTTTTGGTTTGGCAAATAAAAATTAGTGTATTTATCTTAAAAATATATTTTTAATTTAAAATCTACGTGCAATGTAGTTGTATTTTTCTGCAAGTCGAATTTTTATAATTTTTAGACCTTTATCGAATTTATGTATCTTTATCCTCTAGGTCACTTTGGTAAATAATAATAAATGGGGTGTAATAATAAATATTTCAGGAGCTGAAATTTAAAAGTCTTTATTGTGCTGAAAAAAACTAAAAACAGAATGTTAATACTTTCAATAAAGTAGAGCAAATACGTTAATCTATCAAAACAGATTAACTAGATACAACTAACGGAATTTGGAATAGGGAAACTTTCTTTGAAATTTTCATTCAAATTTAAGATGCCAAAAGTTAATAATTTATTTTTCAAGTTTTTGGAAGAAAAGTTCATAGAATATTTTCACTTATTACTTACAACTCAGCAAAAAAGAAAAAAAAAACACTTAATTGAAGTTGTAATTGTTTCAATTATTATAAAAAATGAACCAAATGTTTCGTAATTAAATAGTTTTCAGAAAATGTACTTACGACTAGATAAAAACACAATTAACGAAAAATTTAATCCTTGCTGAATATTCTAAATGTACCAATTGTTTAATATAACAAAGAGTTTCATTAATGTACGTAAATGCAAACATTATTTTCTACTTAAATATTTTGAAATGAATTTAAATTAAATTGATTTTACTAATAGGAAATTTACTGAATATTTATTTAACGGATGTTTTAATTAACAATTATTTCAATGGGTCTTCAAAAGATTTTTTAATTAACTATGGATCAAAAGTATTAGAACATTGGATAATGCATAAAATGATTAGCTGTGAATAATTATTTACAGCTGGCCATACAATTAATACAATATTGGGCGTTAATAGGCAATAATCATTAATAGCTTGCCAATAATTGTTTATAAATTCACATATTAGAATAATAAATATCACATAAAATTATAGAGAAGTTAGATTTAAAATTTATTAATTTTAGTTCGTACAAAATATTTAATTTTTATTTGAAAAGATATATTTATTGTTTATTCAAGTTATATTTAGTGCACTTCTGTGCATTAAAGCTTTAACAGTAGGAAGGAATGATTTTACCAACGTCAAAATTAAGTGTAAAAACAAAGAGTTGTAGAACAAGCAAATAATTCAGGATTTTAATGCATTTGGGCGATACTTGAGAGACAATCAACATAGGAAGAACTGCGCAAAAGAAAAGTTCCACAGAGGATTTCGTGTATCAGAATCATTTTGTGAGGTTAACGTTTTTTCAGAAAATCGTGTTATGACTTAAATCAGAAAAATAAACACTTTTCAGGAAATGTAGTCAGAATCATTGACTTTCGAGAGTGTATTATCTTTCCATGAAATTGCCTCTCGCATTGGTCGAAATATAAAAAACGTTATGTCATGGGTTATTGTATTTCATACTGAACAACATGTTGGCTCTTAACTCCTTCCCATGATTAATGTCTCAGAGAGCAGACATATTGCGAGGTAGACTTTGCAAAATCATACAATCATATCGCTTAGACGATAACTCTGGTGAGTCCAACTATAAAGTTAGGTGAAGATCTGTCGTGCTTGCTAAAGGTGAATGGGGCACGTTAAAACTGGGAGTGGTTGCAATATCCTCCAAGTGAAATGATATCACAAGGGACGGCAGGTCAAGTATTGGGAGTCTTCTGCTTAGCCCTTGATTCAAAGCAACGAAGACTCAACCCGGTAGTTTCTATTTAACTGATAGAGCCCAAATCAAGGCTAAGTTCAGAGAAATATGGTGTAATAACGAATAAAGTAGCATAACATCTCCTTTTCAAACAATCCCAGTTTCTGTGTGCAACATTCTTATAGTCGTATAAGTGTCTAGTTGCGTAGAAGAGAACATTTGTCACCTAATTGAGATCAATAGCATCATGACTTTGGTGTGATAATATTAGCAGAAGCCTCAAAGTCGGTTGGTTTATTTTTGACATCTTAAGCCTGGCCCGACTTAGTCTAAGAAGGGCTTGTAAAAAAACCTTGTTTGGGGACCCTTTATGCTTCACAATAACAACAAACCCTTCTACTTCATAACTGATAAGCGATTCTATTCAAGTTTAAACGTAAACTTTCATTTCAAACTACTTTGATGTAGTCTTTTTGATTAAGTTACTTTGTTTAAGTTACCATTTCAAGTTACTTTAATGAGTCTCTTTGATGTAGTGTCCCGGCACAACTGCCCAAATGTCCCTGCCATAGCCGGTTCTGTTATTAAGTTCAGATGTTTTCCTGTTTTAGTGATTTGTGAAAAGCCATTTTTCAACAAGAAGCTCGTCGGGTTTGAACTCATTCATTACAGAATTCATTTGATTGTTGTCCTGACCCACATAGTCATCCGAGTCTCACCAAACTGGGAATATTTGGCTGAGAAACTTGCCTGCCCAACTATCTAGCTGCTATGGGTGACGAATAGCGTCATAGATTTGAATCTGGAAAAAATAAGTTTTTGTTTCTGCCTTCTAGATCATGTTCGTCTGTATGTCTAACAGTTAAATCTCATTTTAAGCACCATAAGGAGAAAACTATTTGAAATTCCTCAAAATTATAATTTTGTCTTGATGCCATACTATTTAAGTACAATATTGTTTGGTAACTTTTCTGCCCAATTTTGCAATTACAAGAATGTATTTTAAGTTTCCGCTCTGTACATTTTAACATGTAAAATTTTCCCTTTATGATATCATTAAGAAAAAAATACTTATTCAACATGTTTTATCTAGATTATAATTCTTTTTAACAATAATATTTAACACTTCTGAAACAAAATAAATAAAAAATACATTAATTCAAACATAAATATTTTAGAAAAAGCATTTGATAGATGTAAAACAAACGCCATATATTGAATATTATATTAATTTATTAAAATATAAGCAAGACACTAATTAAACTGTATCATTAATTAAATCTAATTTGTAAATTAGATATATTCTTAAAAATATATGTGTGTAACCAATCTAAATTCCCAAAATTGCTTAAAAATTTCTTTACATTATTCATCCTAAATAAAATTAAAAAACAGAAAGTAATTAAATTCTTTTACTACATGGAATGGAATTCAAAAATGACGTATTATTAGAATCGAGATATAAAATGTTGAAGACTAATTTGGGAGATATATTTTTATAAAAATAACAAACAAAAACCAAGTTTTTGCTTACATATCTAGGAAAGATATATTTTTAGCTTCTTAAATTGTTAATGTTGTAAAATTTGATCTATGAAATAGTCTTTGAATTTTTTGGGCATAAAACTTCCCAATATATTTCAAATATTGATTATTCTCTGGCTTATAGAAATATTTCTTAATTTAAGAATGAACATATTATTAAATTCAAACGATATCAATCTAAATATATATAAAATTAATTTACAAGATCCTACTAAGTGCAGATCAGTTTATAACGCTCTTTATTCATCTTTGAAAACAATTTGGTTATAATATGTTAATTGTTGTCAATCTTATAGTTTTCAAAACCTTAAGATTTGGAAGTTAGCATGTTTAATTTGTCTCTCTAATGTCAACAAAGAATGAAAAACATAATAGAATCATTTTAAAAAAAGATTCTTCACGAATTTGAAAACTGTCTGAAAACTATTGGGTATTTAAGAAAATCTTTTTTGAGTGAATTAATGACTTAAATGATCTTTCATAATTTCTGAACTAGTTAGGGATAAATATTAACATGAAGGTAAAAATTTAACTAAAATTTTAATCTCATTTTATACATATTTTGTAATTTCATGTAATTGCGGAACACTAAATTTTTATCAAACCGTATTCTAATAAAATTATTGAAACTATAATTATGCCAATTAAGTCATTGTAAAATGTAATTAATTTAAAATAATTAATTTAATATTTAATATTTTTAATTGTACGTTCTCACAAAATAATCATTTTAGTTTTTGATTTAAAATATTATTTTACTTATTTTCTACACTGCTGGCAACCGTAAATGCAACAACTGAAGGAAGCACGCAAATAACTTGAAATTTACACCATGCAGTAACGGAGGCGAGATATGCAAATGGTTAGAATTTCAGCGCAGACGCACATCACGCACCTGTGGCGCCATTTCAAAACGGTATTTAATGCTTGGAGATTTCATGATTTCAAGATCGGCAATTGCGTTTTTCTTGTGGTTTAAAAAAACGATCAATTATGCCTCATAGAAAATAGAGATCATTTTCGGTCAAGTATCCGAGTTCAACAGAGGAAGGTTAGTGGCATTCCGAGAGAGATTGTGGATTATCTTTCAGGGAAATCGGCAGTCATATTGGATTAAACCAAACAACTGTAATGTGGATATGTATTCGTTGGATGCAGGAGGGTATGATGGACTGACGCGCGCGTATTCAATCTCATCCACCTCAGTGCACCACTTCACGTGATGACCAGCAAATTGTGCGCATGGCAGTGACGGATTGCTCAGCCACATTACGAACCACATTACGATAGCACAGCGCATTCAATCTGTAACGCATCATCCAGTGTCTGCGCGTACCATTCAACGCTGTTTACAGCAGAATGATCTGTCCGCAAGGCGTCCATTGGTTCGTATACCCTTGACGCAGAACCACAGACGTCTCCACCGCCAACGGTGCAATGAAGAAGGATGTATACGCCAGAATGGAATGTCTGCAACATCTCGACAGTCGCATTCTTTCTTGGAGACACCTTTATGCACTACCACACTGGTCCTACATCGAATATTATGGTATGGGGCGGTATTGGATATCACTCCCACACTCCTCTAGTACGCATTACCGCTATTTTAAACAGCCAGCGCTACATATCGGAGATGTTGGAGCCTGTTGTCCTTCCTTACCTCTAGGGCTTGCTCACAGCCATGTTTCAACAGGATAATGCGTGACAATACGTATTACGCATTGTCCAAGGGCTCTTTGTCAATCGCTAGATATAAATGCTTCCCTGTCCAGCTCGCTTTCAGAATCTTTCACCGATAGAAATATATGGTCTATGGTTGCTCAATGATTGATGCAGATTACATCCCCAGCTGTCACACCAGATCAACTTTAGCAGCTTGAGGAATCTGCTTAGTCAGCTGTACTCCAAGAACACATCCAAAGTCTCTTTGAATCAATGCCGAGACGTGTGGCAGCGGAGATCTCCAGCAATGACTTCTACGGTGGCTTCTGATTTTGGCAGGAACCATAGTTTACAGAAGTCTATAAATTTAATCATTTGATTCTTGGTAGACATGTTATCTACAAAATTTTTGTTGTGATATATCTTGTTTTTCTTGATGTTGCCATTTGGGTTGCCAGTAGTGTAATTCTTAGAATGTTATGTAAATACCAAGCACAAATTAAAAAAAATATAAAAAAAAACCCGAGAAGGAACCAACATTTTTGGAGGATAAATCATGTAGATATTATTTCTGTTATTTTTATGCCTACTTTGTCGTCTAAATGCTTATTTGGTACTCAGAAAGGGAACAGCAATTAAAATTGTTTCTTCAAAATCTATGTACAACTGTAAATATTGTCAAAGTATTCAAAAGCAATTTTTCTGAAAAATATTATAAGACAATAAATTTAAATATTTCTATGACTCAGGAACTCGAATTTTTTCAAGTTGTTACAATGTTCCAAGTTTAATAAACTTTATTTTACAAAATATCTAAAACATATATATATATTCTGAAATTTCATAAAATTAAATTACATTACCATAATTTATATTCTAATATTGCATGTATGTTAAATTACTTAAATTTAGTGGAGTAATAATATGTTTAAAAGACAGTTATTGTGTTGTCCTGTCTTTAAGGTTAACATTGTTGTTGAGTTTTGCTTTATCAGTTAGCTAAAGCAGTGAGGAGGGCGTTTGCAAAGTTAGGACCAATCATAAGATCTCCCAATAAAAGACCTGCCACCTTCAGAGGTATGCTTTCACTTGGAGGATATTGCGATGACGACCTGTTTATCACGGCCCAGATGCCATTAGTGAACACAATTGATCTTCTTTTAAGCTGGTATTTGAACTAAATGCTTAACTAAAACGACACCCCAATCAAAATGGTCAACGCGGCATGCATATGAAGTCATTTTTTTCACTCGACAAACATGATAATGCACCGAAGTATCATAGAGCCATATTTCTATCTGAATTTAACTTTTTTACAAATATCCAAATTATTACATGACGTAAACACATCCATTGCATGAAACATTTTTTTAATTTAAAAAAGAAGGATTAGACAGTATTAAAACGGATGGTGTAGCATTTGTTCAATAGCACCCGTTCAAAGGAAGACTGCAGATCCTGGGTTCGAATCCCGGTTCGGGCATAGATGTACTTTCTCTCTCTATCTATCCTGTCTTTGTCCTTTCTGTGTATGAATGTGTTGTAAATGGTTGTCTACCCTATAAACGGGTACCTATGGCATGTGTGTACTGAGGAAGTCGGACTCCACACCAAAATATGGTTCAATTGAAAAAGTGGAGTTAATATGGCACCCCTTGTTGCCAGCCTTGCTGGTACCCGACAATGAATGAATGAATGAAAGGAAGACTATATTTAAATGGATTTTGAACAATTTCGAATATTCATGTCTAGCTTGAGATTGAATTTTCGCATACCTAGTTTTGCTTGAGTCCGAATCTATGAACTGTTGAATGAAAAGAGCGAGCAAACAATTCAACTGTTGCTCAGCATACAGC
The DNA here is from genome assembly GCA_037975125.1 of Latrodectus hesperus. Lineage (NCBI taxonomy): Eukaryota > Metazoa > Arthropoda > Arachnida > Araneae > Theridiidae > Latrodectus > Latrodectus hesperus. The sequence continues at coordinate 91,921,552 of CM075857.1, forward strand.
TAGTGAAGTAAAATGAATTTAAATGAGGAAAGATCTGGAACAGGAAGATAAAATTTATCTAGGCAAAATGCAAGTTATATTTATATAATAATTCTCTGCAATGTCAAAATTAAAAGTAGGCACTTGAGGAATAACCAACTGTTATAAATTATGCTAAGGCTAGCTTAAAATTCTATGATGTAATATAATTAGAATATTCAAAAAATATTGGTGTTAAGGATTGTTTTTTAAACTGATTATAAACTTCATTGGCAATATCTTCTTCCCATTTGGGATTATAAATTGAAAAACACTCTAGGAGGGATTTCACTTCGATAAAGTTGTTATAGAAACACATTTCAGACAAAAACGATTGAAACTTCATTTGGCAAAAAATATGAAAAACGTTTGATGTTAGTACTGATTAATGAGATTTAATAAATTTCTTCATTTCAAAAATCAGTTAGACTAAACACGAGATTATTAAGAATAAGTAACTAACTTATCATTGATAACTGTGCGTTACTGACAGAACTTATTTATCATTGATAAGTGATATTGATATTGACGCAGCTTACTTGATAATTGATCATTGATATTAATGCAGCTTACTTGATAATTTATAATTGATATAGACGCAACTTTCTTGATTATTGATATTGGTGCTTGGTAATTGATCATTGATAATTGATATCGACACAGAGCCTATTTGTTTGTTGCTCAAGGAATGTTTATTATATACTAACGCTATAACTCTTCCTAGCATACAGTTTGAAGTAAATTCTTACCTTATTGTGAATATTTTCCTTCAAATCGAGAATCGAACCTAGGAATTATTAATCTAAGAGCCGAAGCAGTCGGGAGCAGTAACAGTGGTAAAAATGTGCATATCAGAATAAATTTTAATCATAAAACTGGAATGTGTTAATTTCTATACTGATAAAATAAGATAAAAATTTCAAATTAGGCAAAACCTTGATTTTTAAATTGAATATACACATTTTAAATATTTCTTTGTGATTAAATTATTCATTTATATTTACTGATTTGTATTAATTTGATTTATAAGCAGATAAAAATTAAATATAGTTTATTATTATTTACGTAGATAAATAAATATTCCTTATATTTAGTTATCTAGAAAATACTTGATAATTTTTATCATGGAATTGCAACAAAACAATATTTTATCAGTTTATGAAGAGATAAATAAAATTATTTGATTAATATTATTGAAAATGCAAATATCATTTACTGTAAATAATGTACTATTTATTTATTCAGTACATTATTAAATTGTAAAATGAATAAATTTTATTCAACGTCATTTAAAAACATTAGTTTTTGCATTCATTATTTATAATTTACACTAATAAAATAATCGCAAAATGTTTAAGTTATTTTGTTCTGTTTTTGGAATTGTATAATTTAAACATTTTCATTTTAAACATTGAAACATTAAAAAAGTTCTTTTTTGAAAACTATTCTTTTTCAATTTACTAGAGGAAATATCCTCAGTTGCTTTATTTATTAACTTATTTTCTTCATTCACTTAACTAAACTTTTTTTGTTATTAAAATCTTGTTTATTTTATTTACACATTTGATTAGCTTCCTTCAAATAAATATTGATACTTCATAATTTTTAACTTTTCTTTGAAGGAAATTTTCTTTCTTTAAAAGTATTTAAAATTTATTTCTATTAGAATCTACGAAAAAATGTTTTCTGTACAAGAACTGTAAAGAAACAAAATAAATTTTGCGAAAGATTAAATGTAAGAGTAAAAATATTATGTGTTTAGCATTAATGAGAATATATAAATACGTTTTTTTCAAATGCAAAGCCGTTTTACGAGTGGGATGATATATCTTTGGAAAATTACTTCAGATAAAGAACATTTAATTCTCCGAATGTTGCTGCAAAGCTTAATATCGGTTTGAAGTTAAGAAATAACTGCTGAATTATAATTTTTGTTTTGAAATCAGTAAAGTACTGACACCTATAAAAAGATTAAAATGTCTAGAAACATTGCTTGAAATTATATTTTAACTACAATTAAAAAAATATTCGTTATAAATATACTTCAAGAAATCCGCAAGAGATTTTATTCTCTTTAAATCCTCTTTTCAAAATAATTATATATATATTTTACATTAAATATTATTCGAAAAATAATAATTAAATTCTCTAATAGAAGATCTTGTTAAGTGGAGCTACACATTCCATTTGGGCACATAAATCACTTGGTTTGGTATGAAATAGTAATCATAGTTTTAATCGTAAGGAAAAACAGTTACCACTCTTTAGATATTTTAATATATATAAAACAGTAATTGTATATGATATTCTAAATTACTATTATAAATTGTTTCTGATTCTAAATATTTAATGCAAAATGTTTACAGAATTTACTAAAATTGTGAGGTGTTCACTAAAAAACAGTTTAAAATTCTATTTCGTCTCTGTAGGGTTGCAACTGGGAAAATGTACCATAAGTTACTATTTGCACGAATCTATTTGTATATTTTTAAATGAATGCCATTTTCTTTCATCAGAACACTGCTGGTTGACATTCCTCTGAATCAAAATCGTATCGAAAAGCACAATCGAGTACTTGCCTCTAACCAATATCCTGTACTTTTATTTTAACTTAACAAATGCCTTGAAAACATTCACGTAAAATTCTAATATCTTTATTAGTGTTGTTGCTGCATATCCCCCTTGGGTTAGATAACTAAACCAAGTCCAAATAATCACATGTCGCACAATTAGATCGAAAACAACACCCCCCTCATTCAAGAATTGCCTCACAGACTAACCAATACTGTCTAAACTATGGGAGAAAGAAGCGATGGCAGAACAACGGCAAGGTACATAAATCATCTAATTTCCATTGAACACGAGACCCTTTATATGAGGGTTACTCTGAAATTTTTGAGATACGCGCAGACGAGAATTTACAAAATAAAAATAATGGTTTAATTTTAAAGTACAAAGTATTTTAACGCAGAAGACGATTTTTTACTGATTTCAACTTGTTTAGCGTGTAATAAATTTTAAACAGAAGAGAAAAGGGAGTTGACGCGAGAACGTTTTCGCGCTATGATTTTCTACGATTTCAAAGCAGGATTAAATGAAGAAGAATGCGTACAACGGTAATAATTAGCATTTGGTGATGAATCTCCAGCTCGTGCTACTGTATTTAGATGGTTTAGAGAATTTAGAAGAGGTCGCAATTTTCTTCAGGATGAAGAACACACAGGAAGGCCACCGTCGGCAGTAATGCCGGATAATGTGTCTGCCATACGAAAAATGTTAATGGAGGATAATCGCTATACTTATCAAATGATACAGAAAGAACTTAATATTGGATCCGCAGCCATACACAAAATCATTCATGAAGAATTACATATGAAAAAAAGTAGTTTGCCGTTGGTTTCCCCATAATATAACTGAGCATCAAAAAGAGGAGCGTGTCAGAATCAGTAAAGAAACTCTCAATATGCTGAATGATGGTGGTCACCGCATGAAATTATGCGGTGACTGTTAAAATTGTAACAGGTGATGAAACGTACATACCGTTTCTTTGACGTTCCAACACGTCAAGAAAGCAAAGTATCGGTCTTTGAAGATGATCCCACGCCGACAATGGTGAAAAAACAACGCGCACTGAAAAAAGTGATGTATGCCGTTTTCTTCAGAAGTACGGGATTGGTCAAAGCCATCAAGTTGGAAGGACAGAAGACAGTAACAGCAAGCTGGTATGCCACTAAATGTCTTCCAGAAATTCTACAAGAACTGAATGTTTGGGGACTAATGCTTCACCATGACAATGTATCTTCACATACAGCCGGATTAACAGTTGAGTTTCTTAAACAAAAACAAATTAAAGTGACTGAACATCCGCCGTATTCACCTGATTCTAGCTATGTGCGACTTTTGGTTATTCTTTAATCTAAAAAAGAACTTACGTGGACGTCGTTTTCATTCAGAAGAAGAGATTGATGTGGCTATAAATGCATTTTTTCATCTATTCAAAGAAATGAATGGCTTGAAGAAATGAATGAATGAATGAATCTGTGGAAAATTCGTCCACAAAAGTGCATTGATGCTGGAGGAGACTACTTTGAACATACCTAAAATTTTGTAAGTATAACTTTAAAAAACTAGTTGTATTTCAAAAATTTCAGAGTGACCCTCGTATGAACAGTTTTAAGTATAGCTAGAGTAGCCTGTGCAAGTCTTGGGTAGAAGCACGGGAAAGATGTTTATTAGAAGACAGAATAACTGAGATACATTCACATTATACAAAAAGCATCAAGATATAAAGACTTAACACAGTTTCTTCTATTTTGTCTGGTGTTGATAAATATTTTTCAGTTAAAAATAAAAATTACAGTTACTGTCATTAATTTTGATAATTTATGTGCTTGCAGCATTAAATTTGAAGATTCCCTAAAGTTCTATAAATTTATGAGTAAACTCACAGGAAACTGATTAAGAAATTCAAGATCGCATGAAAAAGTTATGATCCTAAAAGTTCACTTAATTAAGCAATATATTGTTTATTATAGAATTTAAAAAAAATATTTACCTTCTGCAGCCAATAAAAAAGTAATTGGCAATAATCTCAATTACGCTAAAATATTAAAAATCACCAACAAAAAAATAAAATTTATCATAAGTTAATACTACTGAAAATTAAGTTTGAAATAAATTAACAATTACATTTGTGTTCGATTTCACTTTTGAAATGCAACACGAATTCAATGAGGTCTTAAGAGACAACGTATATTACCAATAATTAATGTTTTTATGATAAATATAAAATGAAACAAAAAAACTTCATCCCTTATAAAAGTAGCTTGAAACTAAACTATAACTGAATCTTATTAATAAACTTGATTAAGAAATATTCCAGCACAGCGACAAAATCAGAAAATAGTATAATATAAGAAATAAGTAAAACAGATTTAAACATCTGTGTACTACAAGATTAAAAAATGATTTGTACTGTTTAGTACTCAAAATTTCGAGTTTCATGTTCAGTTAACTTTTTTCAATAGTTAGTAAAAATAAACTCATGTTCATGAAAATTGCAACACCACGAAGAACTTACGCGAGTGGGCTGAAATTTACAGGATATGCAAAGTAAAGCATGATATCCAAATGATTAGAATTTCATACGCGTAGCGCATGCGTATGTTGAGCAGGGCCCTCTGACCGACGGATGGATCCGAATAAATAGACGTCTGTAGCGAGGCGTGTGTGGTTGGTTAGCTGCTAGTGGTAAACGTGTATCTGCTACTGGTTAAATGTGCTAGTAGTAACTCTTCGCCGAAAGAGAGTGAGATTTCAACAACTTACGGAGTTAGAACGAAGGAGAATCATCGGCTTTCGTGAAGCTGGATTGTTTTATCGTGAAGTAGCCGCTCGTGTGCAGCATAAAACAGCACAGTGATGATTGTTTGGAAGCAGTGGACGGACAAGTGTCTGACAGCTTGGAAATTTGAGAATGGACCCCGAAATGTGACGTCAGTGCGCAATGATAGACATCTTTGTCCACATGGCACTGACGGACCATACAGTTTCCTCAAGATAATAGGCAGCACAGTGGTAAATAGCTACTGGTGATTCGTTGTGTGCTTCATCAATTCATAGAAGTCTGTTGCAGCGTGGCCTGTGCGCAAAGACTTCTTTATAGAGGAACCGCTGAACCATCGCCACTTGCGGCTACAATGGGCCTATCATTATAGGGACTGGAGTGCTGATTGGCAGCCTGTCGTGTTTTCTATCGAATTCCACTTTAATTTGTGGTAACTTGATGGCCTCATTCATGTCAGATGATATGCCAGCGAACGCCACCTTCCAGAGTGCATTATCGAATGCCATAGTGAACGAACACCTGGAGTTATGGTCTGGTGAGCCATACCATATCATGGATGATCTCAATTGCTGCGTATTGTGGGTAATCTGAACAGCAACCGGTACATCAGTGAAGTTCTACAGCCTCACGATATTCCTTTCTTTCAAGGCTTACCAGGCGCTGTATTTCAACAGGACAATGCGTGCTCCCATATTGCTAGGACTGTTCAATCTTTCCTTGACTCGCGGCAGGTACAGCTTCTTCTTTGGCCTGCGTATTCCCCGGATATGTTGCCAATTGATCATGTGTGGGATTTCGTTGGTCGGGGTCTCGCTCGTGATCATCGTCCTGTTGCTTCTACAGACGAACTTTGGGTACGCATACAAACAGTATGGAATGCTCTTCCTCAGGCAGATATTCATAATTTGTTTGACTCCATGCCACGTCATGTAGCAGCACTTCTTGCAGCGGGTGGTGGTTACACAAAATTACAATTTCGATCTCTTGCTATTGTTTGTTTGCTTCGAAAGTTAAATCATTTATTTATAGTACTACCACTTAACTGTGTATTAAATTTCATTCAATTATGACGATTTCTTCATGATGTTGCAATTTTCACAAACAGGAGTTTACAATGAATAGTATTCTATTTTTAGGTAATTCCATATCAAACTCCTTGTGTGTTTATACTTAATGATAAAGGTACTATATTTTTATTGGTCTCGCAACTCAGTTCTCTAAAACAAATCTCTTTTTAATTACCAACAGTCGTATGACAAAATATAAACTAAGACGCAACACAATGTAAACTGCGCAGATGGTATAAACCGTAGCGAAACACTTGTGTTAGTGTGTGATACAACCCGATATAATTTGCAGCTTTTTGTAATTAATGAATCTCAAATCTAATGAATAAATGCTTATAATATGTGATTAGAAAATGCTGTCTTCTAGTTAAATATTGCTTTATAAAATTCGAAAGAAGTTAAAATAAAATTATCTGTTCTTTTAAAAGCTATTTATCTTAGTCAAAAAAAATACAAATTTGGTATGATAAAATATAAAGATTGTGAGATAACAATTACATATCTATTTCTTTAGAATTATCGATTAAAGTCAAACATATTAAATTTCTATTGTTTCCCAGCAAAAATCTTAAGCTTTACACCAGAAACATTAATTTGTGTTTTTGTTTCAACTTTCGAATTGTCACAGCATTTATATCAAAATTAGTGTAATTTAAAGAATCTAAATTCATTTTTATGACAAGAAAAATCACTATATTGAATAATTTTGAAGATAAAAAATGCACTTTCAAATTTGCTGTGAATCTTTATTTTTAACATATTCAAAATATCAAAACATGTAACGATTTTAAAGTTTAGTTCTGCCAAATGAGTGTTTGACTTTTACGCACAAAGGAAAGCAATAACTAAATAATTTGTGTAATATGTGTGATTTATGTTGTAAAAATGATAAGGATATTTGGAGGAATTTTTAGTTTTGAAATATTTATGTAATTTTAATGATTTTTATGGTGTAAAATTAAACTATTAATGTTTTTTAAACTAAGACACAAAAAATTCTATCAAAGAAACCCATATACGTACATGTATACATACTTACACTCTTTGCCTTACTTCTTATTACAAGATTTGAGAAGTTAATCTTGCCTAATATAACTCTATTGAATTCTCGTATTGTAAAAGTATGCTGTATAACAATGGAAAACTATTTTGTGAAATAAGTAGTTACAACAGTTATGCTCCTAATTACGGAAGTTCAAAGAAAGGTACTGATGTCAATATACATGAACAGTATTTGAGGTCTACTGATTACATAAGAGTATAAGGATTATTTACAGTTATAGATGTATTCTTGCTGTTTTTATTAATTTTAAGGTACAGACAGTAGAGAACAACTCATTTATTGCCCTTTAAACCCAAGCACTCATTTTTAAGCAGGGTCAAAAAATATACCAGGAGTGCCAATGGTGTACAGCTGACATGGCTTCCCCTATTCACACTTTGAAGCTTTTACATTTTATCAAGGACGAGGTTCTATGGGATTGTCATCTTCGTTTAGACTTTTTTTTTTGGATATATTCTGATTCATGGGGATTGTCTAGATCTGCTAGATAATCCCGAGGTTTGTAACAATCACTACAATAAAACAACTTTTGAAAACTGTTCATTGGAAGCCTTTTTCAACACATGTTTTTTTAAAGACAGTTACCATACATTATTCAACAGCTCAGAATTTGATGAAATTCATAAGGTAAAATTTGATTGGGCAATTCAACGTACAGATTTCAATTTTCTGAAATACCACTGAGAAAAGTTTTGCTTCATAGTTTAGTTACATAGAGTTAAAGATGTCGTGGCAGCCAAACATGGTATTACATAATTGCGATGAATTATTAAATTTACTTTAACTAGGTAAATGGAATAAATTGTTTATGACGAATGACAATGCTTCAAATAAATGTATTTAAAGCAAAATAATTACACCAAGACAAACATTCCACGTTTACATTTAATAAAATTTTATTTTAACATTATTACCTAAATTTACTTTCAAAATAAATCATTTGTAAATGTGTTTTTATATTTTTGTAAATTAAATTTGGAAATATTCAATTTATATCATTCAATTTTGAATAATGGTGACATCACAGTATAAATAACTTATGACAATTTCAATAAAAGGATGTGTGGAAGTAATAAATGGCGTTCGGAAAGCTGAGAATCTTCTCTTTTGAATCGTCCTACAATAATCGAATTGAGAAAAGAAATCGTTGTCAGGGAGTAAAAACGATTTCTTATAAACGACGTTTTTACTGCCTCGTATGTTGCGTTCAGATAACTATTTTTTCTTTCAATCGGTTGCATTCAGAAAACTTTTGATCTTTTAGAAGTAAAGATGGAATATTTCTTTTTTTGAAAATTTCTGTTTTTATTTTATTTGACCTTCAATAAAACTCTTATAAATATATTCACTTGTAAAGTAAGTTAAAATTGTATTTTTTGGTAGAAATAAGCATTTTTGAGCATTACACTGAAATCGCTTAGATTATCATTTTCTAAACGTTTTCATAATAATTTATTAAAATAGGAAATTTTACTTAAAATGCCGAGTTTGTTTTTCTTAAGAATATAAAGTATAAAGTGTGTTTTCTATATTTATACTACATTAAATATACCAGTGCTGTCTTCTTTTAGGGATCATTAGAAATATTTTAATTATGGGCACGCGTAAAGAAATGTATATTGCAGAATATTCAAGCAACCAATTAAAAAGTTTTGAATTTTAATTATTCATTTCTAGTTTGAAGCTAGTTTGTCACACAACGATAATTTTTTAATAGGAGGGCTATTTAGACCGAGATCTACGGTTTAAAGTGGATTCAAAATCATTTGAAACATCCATGCCCAAGGTAGGATTCGAACCCATGAACAGTTGAACCAAAGACAAGAGCATTAATTATTCAGCTGATACAGTGCGACTTTTTCAATACGAGAATTTAAATAGTAAATATATTTATTTATGAAATTTAATACTTAACATTTCAATAATTTTTTTTTGTATTGGCCATTAAACACGAGAAATAAAATTGGGATTTTTAAATATGAAATTCTTTGAAAGTAAAGATTATTCAGCTACAAAATCTGAAAATATAGTACCTTTTAAAATAGCAAACAAAAGAATATTTGTTTTAAAAATGAAATTTATTTCCCTTATTTATTTCATCAACTTTTATATTTATATATTTATTGTATCTGGTTATAAATTTCACATGTAAGTCACAATTCTTTTACCTCCAATTTATGGGGAATGGAGAAATTCACTTAGTTCACACCTAAAGAAGGCATCACAATCAAGGATAATTGTCAGAGGAAAGCAGAAATTGTTGTCTTCTATGACAGCAGGTGCATCCAAAAAAAGAAGACAAGGTTTGCATTCTTGTTGAACTAGTCTTTTCCATGAGTTTTATACGCCTTCCTTTTGTTGTTGGAACTCAAGAATTACTGGATTAATTCGGAAAAGTAATTTTGATTACCCATCCTTTGCGTCGGGCTATTTCATTTTTTAACTGAGAGGAAATTTTCCAGGGTGTGCGTATTTTGAAGATGATGAAAGATCGGATAATGGAATAAATGTTTGGAATAATGAAAACTGGAAAAAAAGAGTATAGCACGAAAATAATGGAAGTGGATAAATAAATAAAAATTCATGTAATAGAATTGTTTCTTTCTTAAAATAAATATTATATTCATGTTTTTATTCATAAATATTATATTTAAGATTAAATGATTTTCACTTTCTGTGGTTGTTGTTCAGTAAGTATTCAAAACTTGAATCATAAATTTGAATGGGAATTTTTTGCTGGAGGGAAAGAATGAGATAGAACTTCTGTATAATATGACACATTTAATTGGAAAGTTTTCATTAAGCAATTAAACGGATGAAATTACTATAAAATATTTTGTCTACTTGTGTGTAAATATATAATAAATTTTGTATTAGCACTATAAATAAGAAATTAATGTTCTTTGAGAATGGTATAATATTATAAATAATTTCTTAAATAAATTCTTTCTCATAATCTCTAAATCTCTTAAAAATTCTCTCTCATCCAGTAAAAGATGAATAATTTCAAATCAAGTATCAATGATTGCATGATTCGTCAATAAATTTTTAAGCTAAAATTAATAAATAAAAGTTTTATTTATTAATTTTAGCTTAAAAATTTATTGACGAATTACTTTTTTTGACGTTAATTGAATTATTTTAATTAATAATTAACAAATAATTAATGAATGACGCATTTTGAAACAAACCATTCTTGATCATATTAAATATACAGAGTATGTTTTGAAAATATATCTGTATTCTAAATGTTTTACGTTAAATACATTATAAGCTCTATAACATTAAAATTTTATTTATGAAATCTGATATTTTCTTACATTACTGGAAATACAACTTTACTTATTTGTTTGTTTAATTCTTTTTAAGTGAACTTATTTTGTCTGTTTGCTTAATAATTATTTTATATAATTATTACCCTTTTGTAAGCACATTCGATTTTAATTTTTTTTAAATATACTATTTTTATAGCATAATAAGTATTGAAGTAACATGTAACATCCCGATATTTTCAAATGATAGATACATAAAGTAAGAACACAGTTAAAATAATAAAAAAACACATGGATGATGGTAAGTAATCAGTATCGGTTAGTTTACTTCTTAATATTTTTTCAGAAAAATATATCTTCGAGGAAATTAGAACAATAATAAATTTTTCCACAGCTAAGTGAAACTATTTTTTTAAGAGTTCATTTATTGTCTGAAAGCATTTATTGTTCTCAAAAGTTAAAAGGATAAGTAGTTTTGCTTGTGAACAAGGAATTTCATAAAAGCAATTGCAAAAAACGCTTATCAGATCTTCAGCTATCAAAACAAAGAGACAAATATGATTTATGAGTTAAATAAACTTAGTAAAAATCAATTTTTTTCTATGACTCGTTAGTTTTATTAACAACGTAATGTTTTGTTTCGAGCTATATTATTTTTCCCCAGAAGTTAAGAAAACAAGGACTTATCTTTACTAGCCTCGTATTTAATGTAAGAACAATAATCTCTAACATTTGATTATTTTTGTTCTGTAAAATAATTATTCATTTTTAGTTTATATTTAATGTAAGATATTTTTAGCCATTTTACATTGAAAATAAATCACTGGAATATAATATGCAAGTTATTGGGAAAAACATTATAATATTGGGTTGAATAAAGCAAATAACAATCTTGCAGAAATGGAATATTAGTCACAAATACAGTCTTAACAAAATGCATTATAAGGGATTTAAAGTCCAAGGTTATTCAATTTCCGCCAAATTTTAAAGGTTTTGTAAAAATATAACATCTATAGGAATGAAAGTTTGGAAACTATGATTGAAGATGTATCATTTTTTTTCATCTATTTCATTAGAAATATGATGATTATATCTATTTTCAGGCTTCTGAATACAAGCTGATGCTCAAAGATAAATATAATATACTTAATAAAACAAATTTTTTTTTTGTCTATTAAAACCTATGAGTATAGATATGCAGTTCGAAATTTATTTATTTATTTTTTTTTTGATATAAATAAATTCAACTGTAGTCTGATATTTTTTGCCGAATTTAATTCATAAGATACAAAAATACCTTGGCTGAGGTTTCATTGCCGTAAGACATTTAATAAATATTTCAACAGTGAATAAATATTTCTTGATCACATGATTATCTATCGGCTTTAGTAGCTACAACAAATAAAACTGCTAAATGTTTTAATCGATTAATTTGATAAGAAAACGTTTAAATAGACTTATCTTTCGTTATATTCATATTCATAGATTGAAGGATATTTCTACATACATTATTTTCTTCATGAGATTTATGGTCACATGCAAGAGGTAAAAGATTATATAATATGTATGATTTTTAACAGAATGGATTTTGTTAAAAACCATAGACATGCGATTTTTAACAAAATAGTTTTTTTAATCCATTAAATTTTTAGGCCTAAAATACTAAATTTATATAAAGAGCCAAATTTTCTCAATCTTTGGCCCACATAAAATTATATTACATTTGATTGTACATAAAGCAAATCTTTGAAACTGCGCGTTAAAATACTTTTCCCTAAGGATACGTGCATTTATACAAATGGCAAATCATTAAAATGATATTGAGGAATATAAAATCATATAATTTTATTCCAATGAAATTTTGCATATTTTATAATAATAATAATAATAATAATAATAATAATAATAATATATATATATATATATATATATATATATATATATATATATATATATATATATATATACCTAATACTTTAAATTTATACTGCATGCGCTTCTCAATAAAATAATTATTCTGAAAGTAAAATACAACAATAAATTTCGATAGATACGAAATTACTGTACTGTTAGTATCAGTTGTAGGAAAATAATGTGCAATGAAATGGTATTTATGAAATTTTAAGTAAGCATTTAATTTTATTTTCGAAATTTTTAGAAAAAAAATTTACGCTCCAAAGTTATATGAAACGGAGAACATTTTTTGAATGAAGAATAAAAATAACGCCCAGAAAATTTCATATAAATAAATAAAAATATTTGCTGATATATGCTTATTTTTCTACGTTCATGAAATCCAAATCCAAATATAATTGGTTTGAATTTAATTGCTCAGAAGGTTAAAAATTTAAAAAAAAGCCCAAACTTCACCATCTAGACAAATAAAATACGAACAATTAGTAATATTAGCATGCTCGAAGTTGGTGTTTACCCAAATTAAAGGCACATAGCCACATTTGAAATCTTTGACACATTTGATCACAATGACAAACTGTTTTAATTTAAAAAAAATAACAAACTTTTCTGTTGAATTTTTATTGATAAAATAAAATTTTGTTTTCATCTTTGTGCATATATATATATAATTTCATGTCTCTTGCTCTACTTATTGAAGAGTTACTTAATCAAAATGAAATTTGTGAAAAGTTACTTAATTAACTTTGCAAAATATATATTTTATAGTCAATATTAAACAATATATTTATAGGTCTACATTTGAACACTTTGTTTCAATATAACATTCAATTATTGTTATTGTTTCTAATCGCAGATGTTGTAGCTAAGCTAAACCATCTCCATAAAACCCAAAATCATTAAAAAGTCTAAAAATAAAATAGGATTCTCCAAAAACTCGTTCACTGTAAAATTCAGACAGTCAAGATGTCTCGTGGAGGCCTGATTAGCCTTGCATCAGTGACACTCCAGAAAAACTTTCTGACCCTGTTGAAAAGAAAGGGACCTTGTGTGGCCACACAAAAAATGTGAAAGAAAAGTCTTCTGTATCATAAGGATACTGAGCTGGTACCATCAACGAGGTTTATCCCAAAGTACCAAGAGTTGGCAGGCGGAACTCTCCGAATTGCGTTTAATTCCATCTTTTTAATAGTGGAGATTTCCGAAAACGTTAGAATAGCGTTGCCCTGCAAGGTGTCGGCAGTGGCAGACTTGGTCAAGCTATCTGCAATTATATTACTACTCAATCTAATATTGGAAGGAATCCATTGAAAATGTGTACAGTGTTTAGTAGAAAGTCGTGTCACAAGGTCTAAAATATTCAAACTTCTCTTATCCCCAATGGTCGTCTAATGAGACAGGTGCTGTATAGAGACACGACTGTCCGTTAGTACCCAGATGTCTCTGAAAACAAGTTCAGACGTCGTGTCTATAAAATTCAATCCCTCATAGATAGCTATAAGTTCCGATCTAAAAACCGAACAATAGTTAGCATTTCTAACTCTTAGCATTCAATGAACATTCAATTATAATTATTATGATTTAACAACTTAGTTTAAATAAAAGAAATAATGAAATATAAATTCTATTACTGTGCAATATTTGCTTATATCACTGTAAGAAATATGCTTCAATATTAAAAATACACTTAATGACATATTTTATGATTAAATGTTCCTTGAAGAGAGTTGTAAAATTAGTTGAGGATTAACATCACAGTTGAGAAGTGAAATTCACAACAATGAATATAGAAAATTGAAATCAAATAGCAGCAGTTACATTTTCATGAATTTTGGTCACGTATCTTAATTTCATCAATTCTGAATTATAAAGGAGTGCAGAAGACTTAAATTTAGACAAACCATGGGAAAAATTGTTAAATTTCAATCAAATAAATATTATAAAATATTTACTTGAGTAAGTTCAATTCAAATATTCAATAATTTTTTCAAACCCAAATTTTTGAAAATTATAATAAAAATGATTTTTTTTAAATTTCTATTCAGTTTCGCGTTTTTTAAATCGTTTGCTGATTTCAAGATTTTTATATATCTAGATTTCGAGGTCAGTAAAGTTTGTTCAAAATTTATTAGGAAAAATATTATCACATTATTACATTGCTAGCTTCATTTAAAAGCCACTCAAAATTACAAAAAGTTATACATAATTTTCAAAGTGACAAAGGAAGATTTTTATGATCATATTTCAAAATATTGGTATTTCTATCTAATGTTATAAAACACAATTTATTCGCTAAGATAATAAGTCTTATGTTGTACTTTTTAAAACACTGAGTTGAAAATTTTTATTCAGGGAGGAAAAATTTGAATTCTTGAAAAGCAAGTTCTTTTTTAAGGGCTTCAGGAAATATATACATGCATTATAATATATAATAGGGTGAGAAAAACAAAGTGTTCCCGTTTCCTCGAACAAAGATTGAATTTTCGAAAAGAACATTCCATTTTAGAAGCTTTAGGAAATGCATGCATTTATTATAATAGGAAATAAGATAAAAAAAATTGTCGCATAAATATTTCATAAAACTATTTTAAGCGAGAAATTTTATTCAAGTGTTAGCTCGACGTTGAAAATATTGTTAACAAATAAATTTTTACTTTTCAAGGAAAATTGCCCATACAGTTTGTTTAAAATTTTTAAATAGAGAAAGCTCTTAACATAATTTTTCTTAAAATCTTATAAATATAATGAAAATTTTGTAGAAACTACTGTTTTCATTAAATTGCCTTGAGGAAGAAACAATTTTGTTTCGCTTTATAACTTCCGTTAATTCTACAAAACTTCTGAATATATTCATTTTTTATAAAATTTCTCAAATCTTTCACAGACTGAAAATAATATTAAATGGATATTTATGATAATAACAAAGTAGTTTAAAAACAAACAAAGTAGAAAACAACTCGTATAAAATTATTAACATCCTATTCTTTGGAAATTTAATAACATACTCATGTATAAATCAATAATAATATTATTATAGATTATTAAAAAAATAAGTTAGATTAGAGTCCAACAAAATAAATAATCAAAAGAAAGTGTTGAATTGAATAGAATATACCAAATTCAATAACTAATGCTAACAATAAGTGACAGTAAAATACTAAGCTTTTTTACTTACGCATTACACAGTCCATAGAGTAAATCATATCAATTGTATGTAGAACATATATATATATATATATATATATATATATATATATATATATATATATATATATATATATATATATATATATATGTATATATATATATATCACTAACAATGGATTAGAATAAAGTACAATAACAGAACAGAATAACAGTATGAAACACAACACAAAATATAGGACTTTCTGATTTATATGATCTTTGTTCTTCTTCGCAATTTTTCAAACCTACTGATCTTACATACTCAAGCCTTCTCATTTTCTATGTTTTAAAGTTTGACAATTTTCAACTGAAAAAGAAAAAACTCTGAAGTATTTATATCTTTTATTAGTTAGGAGTGTGATAATAACCAAGCAAAAAATTTTCTTTTTAGTGATAATAAATCATGTATTGGTAATAATTCATGTTATTAAAATATAACTGTATTTTTCATATGAAGTATGAATGAAAAAAAGACTGTGTATTTACAAGTGAAACTGCACAGTAAAATAGAAACATGAGACCAGGTTTTAATATGATTGGGGATAAGGAAGTACTGAACTTTTAGATTTAACGATACAATGAAAAATATTTTAAGTTATTGCAGTGGAACAATAATTGATTTTATAACATTGTTGAATAATGATATAAAATGTACAGCAAAATGGAAATAGTTTAAACTTGATTGAATTGAACTATTTTAATGTTCAATTCTAAAAAATATGAATGTTCAAAAATTAGTTTTTATTAACAAATAAGTAAATTTTTAGACCTATAACACAATAAAATCATGATTTGTTTGAAGTTGTTATCACAGAAATGATTTTCTTTTCTAGATTTATTTTGTTTACACATTTTTTTTCGTATAATTTTTGTGAATTATTAGTTTTTTCCCAGCTGTATAAAAGTATATTTAAATACAAATTGAAAGATTCATTACAATTTACTGTTGAGGTAATAGGCATATGTTTATAGTCTAAATCCGTAAAAAAATTAAAATATGTTTAAGATATGTTGAAATTTTAACATATTTATTGTTTTAATTTTAACATTAAATATTTTAAAGCTTAAATATGTATCAGTTCAAATTTGAAAATTTCAGATATAAATTAGTCCATTTTCTATTCATCCCATAAATATTTTTTTTAATTGGATGATGAATGTAGAAAACATTAGTTAATTTTTCTTAATTTGAATTCATCATTTCTTTTTTCACTAAAAAGCAAATAAAATAATGTAAAAATATTATTTCTGAAATAAATAACATTTTTCACAGAAATGAATTTTCAGCGCTGTTCGAAGTCTGAAGAGTCGTAAAATTTTGAAGTTTATTTTGGGATACAAAATTTCTATGATCATAATTTTGGCGTTTTAAGAGTGAATAAATTCATAGACCTGGTTTAGCTCTGCTAAACTCAGGAGATATAAATTTCAACAACAACAAATTTCTATGAAACTTTCTTATTCAAAAAAATATATATATATTAGACTATGATACAGGTCAAAACATGTACAATTTACTTCCAGCAGCAAATAGAAGATTTTCTGGGGCTCATTGAAGATCAAAACTTTTTATCGCAAGTTAACAGCATATTTTGGGATGCACTTCTCTGTAAATCTATATCTATCATTTTTTTCAGAAGTAAGTGGAAGAGTTTATGATTATGACATAGGTTAATCTTTCTTCAGAAATAAGTAAAGATTTAAAAGTGTCTAACACAACTGTGATGCGAGACGCAGAAGTTAAGGATCTTTAGAAGTAAAGGCAACTTTTTTGATTTTATGCAGGAAAAAGGAAATTAAAGATAATGAATAAAGTAAAAAATAAAATTGAAAATCTTTTCCTTTTTAAAAAAAAAATCGTTGTGTGAAAAAGTTCTTGATGAATAAGATAAAAAACATCTCTTCATTTCTTTTCATTGTTAATGCACATAATTAATCCTTCTCAAATTAATTATTCTAATGTTAAATTTTTCCCTTCTGCATATAAATTAGCAAATAAATTTCAAAAGAAACTTTCAATGTAGGAAATCTAAAGAGAGTTACTTAAAATCAAAATTTGGTAATCATGACATAAAGTTTATTTCCTTAATAATATATATATAGTAGTGCTTATATATCTTTCTTTACATCATACAATGCTGAGGAATGATGCAATATAAAACAACAAATCATCATAAAAATGTAAACAAAATTTCAAATAATGTTCTATGTTATTTATGTCTTGTTTGGTACTCAGTGTCATCGTGCCAGTGAAGGAATTTAAGGTTGAATCGACCTGGAAAAGCCCGAGGATTGAACTTCGTACTTGTGCTTTGGAAGGTATCAAGCTTCTGAAAAAGACAATCTATCACGACAAAATGTAATGTCCATTTCTCAAGCTATAAATAAGAGAGCTAATTATTCAGTCAATTTTGAATACCAAAAACATCAATACAACAATACCGGAAACATCATTACATCAATACCGTAAACATACACATCAATACACAGCACATAGAAGAAGCCATGAAGATCAATATCAACTTAACTTTTTTAATAGCGGATTTAAATATTTAAATTGTATATATATATATATATATATATATATATATATATATATATATATATATAGGATGAAACAGATAACCCAAAGTTTACATTTTCTTGCCTACAACAAATATGCGTAACCAACTATTAGAAGCATCATACAGAAATATGGTAATGCCACATCAAATGTATTTCCTGAATTTGGCAATGACATAGGAAGTGTAAAAGCATTTGAGATAAATTTCAGTGATAAAATATACAGTCTAGAGTAATAAATATGATAAATTCAAAGTTTAAAAAAAGTGATTTTTCAGGTAAGTAGAATAAGGTAAGTTTTTCAGGTAAGGAAAATCTTTTTAAATAATGGGTGTCTAAAATGATTATTTATCTTAAAATATTTATAAGCTGTTTAAAGACTATCTTTAATGAAATAGTAAAGAAATTCTATGTGTGTGCGTATGTGTGTGGGAAAACTATTCTAATCTTATTTTGGAGATAGATTACATAAGTTGTTTGTTTAATTGTATGAAAATAAAAGTATTTTATTGAGGATTAAATGTCATTCAAATATTTAGACAATACAAATAAATTACAGAATTTTTACTACGTATTTACCATACAAAAAATAAATATTATATTACATTTCTCTTAATTTATTCCATATTTATAAATTGTATTTAATTTAATAAATTCAACTAATATAAATTAATGAATTTAAGTGAATTTATGGAAATCAATGAATTTAGCTCTCTATGAAAGTTTAGATCATCACATAAATATAAATGCATACACTTACATCCCTAACAAAATCTGTCAAACGAAAAGTAAAGACAAAACATCTGACGAAAAATGAAAAAAATCGTATCAGTTTTATTTTTTCTCCAACTGTTTCTAAATTATAAGAGAAAGAGAACAGCTTTATATATACACATACACACACAAACATATATATATATATATATATATATATATATATATATATATATATATATATATATATATATATATATATATATATATATATATATATATATATATATATATATATATATATATATATATATATATATATACATATATCATATAAAGTCGTTAGAAATATAAGATTTGATAAGATTAGATATAAGATATAAAGTAAACACATTTGTAAAATTCAAAATCTGCTATTTAAGATGACATGACTTTGATTGACATAATTTAAATTATCTACGAGATAAAGGATGAAGTACAAAAATAATTTTGACGTCAAAAACTGTATCCAGTATTTTCACAAATGCCCTTCCATTTATGCAATATCTAGTGTACTAAAACATGGCCTGTAAAACATTTTTGAATAAACATATAATGGACATTATTGGTAATCAGGTTCAATTCTTTTGCTTACAATACACATGAACATCCTGGTCCTTCAAATATAATTTGAATAACAATCCGTAATCTCCAAGGATGATTAAAAAGTACTTATGTAAAACTTCAAATCTATTATATAAATCGAAAAATAAGAAGTCATGATACCAAATGAAACATGCAAATTCACCATCATTTCACTGAAACTTTTTTTCTGATGGAAAACTATTTTACTCAATTTTTTAAAGGTGCTAATCACTCAACTGATAGCTTATTACCACATATTATTACCACAGCTCTAATAATTGTTAGCGTTTTCTAGACTTCCAGTTTCAGAAGTCACTACACTTGCAATTCTAGTTTAATCTTTTTAATATTAACTATTTTGTGTACTACAATAGCTGCTAAAAGTAATCACACACCTCGAAAATGCTTAGTATAGAACTGTATATAATTACTTATTTAATAAATTTTCGTATTTTTTATTTTTGTATTTGAGTAAAATTAGAAAATTTGTCCTAAAATATGTTGATTACTTTTTATAAAAATGAGAAATTGCCATTCAGCTGAAGAAATGACATTGCAAATGGGATTGCATATGGAAATAATTTTTTATAAGATGATATGTTAAAACTATATGTACCGCATTTCCCTCCCCTGATTTTATAAGACTCAATAAATCATATGCTTTCAATATTTTCTTAATTATTTAGTTTATTTTGTTCATTTTTTTGAAATGCCAGTTTTATAAGGAAGAGAAAGAAAGAATAATATGAAAATCATTTATATTTTATTGCAGACTGTGAAAAATCATTTCAAAATATTGGTATAACAGTAATTTAACGAATTGTATAATTTAATGTGATATAAAAAGCTTTAAAGTAGAAAAAAAATCGAAATAAAGTAAGAAAAGACAAACAATATTAACTGAGCTTGTTTAAAGATTTAGAGTTAGAAGATTTATAAAAATCTCATATTTAGTACTTCTGAAGAGTGATACGATTTCTTCTTCGGTTTCATACCTCTGAATTGTTTCACACGTAGTTATCCTATCACTCACTATTGGGTTCGAAAAAAAAATTTACAAAATCAAAACATAATTTTTTTAAAATTAATGCTACATTAAATCGAAATCATAAGTACTATACGTTTTACTGTTGATAAAAATAAATCTAGCAATTTCTGTATCTATCGAAGGATACTTGACGGAAAAAGAAGGTACTTAATTCAAATAATGCATTTGGAAGAATAAAGTATAATGGTAGATGCATTCTTTTGTAGGGAAGTATGCCTACTCCAGGACTAGGTAATTTTCAAATTATTTTGTATCCTATTGAAAGAAAATTATTTTGTATGTGTGATATGGTAACTTATACGTTCCTGTGCACCAGCTTACGATTGATGAATGTTCTATCACATTGAGTTCCGCTTCTCTGCTGTTACAATGCTGACCGCTGCCAATCTTTGTCTTCCAAACATTGTTGTTCACATCAGTGAAAGTTAGATTTACTTGATTATCATCAAACAGTGATAGTTTTACTGAAATCGACATACCTAAAGTACAAAATCGATCCATTGTTGAGTAAATAATTAGTCTGCATTATTTCCGAAATAGAGCAACTCCTTTATCGGGCTTTGACGATTTGGTCATGATCAAATGCACTTAGATTTCTGCTCTGACTTTGATTTTCATAATTATTGACGCTAAGAACAGCATTTTTGATCTTGTCAAACTATTAGCTACGTCATTTGGAAGTCACAGATCAAATATCTATAACCCCAGTTATCTTTAATTCAAATCTGTCGAATTTATATACACTGAGAGAAAGAGAAAAAGCGAAAGAAAGATATGAATTTTCAGAATCAGCTTAAAAAGTTGAAGAACAAGGATGCATCTTTCAAATGTATCATTGATCTTTACAATGTGCTAACTTAATAGTCAAAATTATTTTCATATAGATTGAGAAAATACAATTATAAGAACTGATGGCAATATTTTATATCCGGATTATTTCTTTAAAAAAATGCTCTGAGTTGCTTTAGACAAGCATGTCTTATGACAACTTATCTTTCATTCTTTCTGAATTGAGAAGCAGAAATTTGCTTATATCCTTTTTCTGTTCACTTCAGTAGTGGAAATTATTTAATTTTCAAGTATTATTTACCGAAAAAATGTGAGGAAAGTCAAAATATAAAAACCTTAACAGCAATAGTTATGGATTAAATAACAGTAGAATATAAAATTATAGAAAAATATCTTAAAACCTGATAAAATGAAGTGTATAATTAAATGCAGAAAAAATCTTCGCATATAAATATATAAAAGATGCGCTACTTTTAGGTTGACATGTAAATATAAAGTCAAGAATATATAAATAAAAATAAGCATAATCTTGCATGAAATACACAGTATTTATCAATTTGCCTTTTAGCTCTAAATTATATGGAATAAAAACTGGAAAAGAACTACAGTTATACCAGAAATAAACAGTTTCATCATTTTTAACATAAGGAGATTACGGATAGCTTAAGAGCTTTCATCCGTTTTGCCCCTTATAGAAACATTATTGAACAATTTAAATAAAAAATATAGAAATATAAATATTAGACTTTACTATATTTATAAATATTCCTAAATAAATATAATATAAATAAATATCATGGTGTGCAATACCAATCAAAGATTATTATATGAAATATTTATTTATATCAAAGATTAAATTATATTTTGTACTGTCAGCCATACATCGAAGTTAAAAAAGTGTAAATTTTTGGCTATTTTTTATTCAAACGTGGAAGTAAATTATCGACAAATATCATATGTAAGAATTTATATACAATTTAATTCCTAATCGAATAGTATAAAGGTTATCTTAAGTTATTTTAATATAGGTAAAATATTAAGAAACAGTATAATAGGGTTAAAATTATTCTAAAATTTTTGATATTTGTAACTGAAATATCTTTTTAAAGGGGGAACATATTAATGAATTTTATAATTTCAATTTCTTGGATTTGTAAACTTTGAATGAATTAATCGTTTAACAATAGTTCAGTGAAATAATTAGAATGTGAAAACCAAATCGAGGTATTTAGTTTGAAAATATGAAGTCTGAAGAATAGTTTACGCACTTGAATTATTTTAATAAATATTAAAAAAAAATTACCTCGATCAACATTTTATGCCTTTTAGTGTTATATGTATTGTTCTACATAGAAAATATATTATTTTTAATTTAAATTATATTTCATATCGCTATCTTGTTAATTCATTTTCATGTAAATACATGTTCTATACAGATTCAGTCTCAATAGTACTTTATTGTAACACCCTAGCTTTTTTGTTTTTAACATTAAAAAATAAATTATGTATCACCACTCCACAGATAATGAAAACAATGCTGGCCAATCTAAAATAATTTTGAAGATCACATTCTACATTCTGGAGGACTATTGATTTGTATTGAATACATTCATATTTACAAGAAGGAAACACAGAAAACTATAAAAAAAACCAAATAAAATAGCTGTTCATGAAAAAGTAGAAATGCAAATCAAATTTATTGTAGGAATATTATACATAAATTTATTTTATGTATTGAAACTAATGGGTTTGATATATTCTTGAAACTAGATTTTCAGCTTTATTTGTAAATAGTAATAATTCATAACTTGTAATTTAAAGCTATGCCTACATTTCTTATTTATAAAAAATTTTAAATTGAAAACGATTAAAACTAAAAGATTAATCATTTTCTTGTCTGTTAAGACTTAGCATTAGAAATATTTTCTTACAAGTAGGATATAATTTAAGTTTATTCTTTTATTTCAGTTGATCTACTTTTATTCTTTAGTTAATATTACTTGATGGTGTTTAAATATTGAACATGTTACAGATAATTGTTGCCGATTATAATTAGTTATATAAATCACGCCTATGTACTTTGTACAGCCTGAAGATTTAAATTTGAAAGTTACAATTATTGTCTGTTTTAAAAACTATTTTCCATTTCAGAAATCGAGCTGTAAGAACAATATAGCAAGATTATTTAAAGCAATTATTTAATTTAGTGCATATTTGACTTAATTGTAATTTTTTAGGCATTTTATGAATAAATCATCACATTGAAACAAAAAAAATTGCAACAATGCAATTATTTTGATATGAACAGAATGTATTATTAGTGAAAATAAAATGTATCTGATTGGTAGTTAAAATTATTAAAGTGATAAATTATTTAAAAAGGAAATATCATTGCATTTTGCTTATAAAAAACTCTTTTTTTGCCAAAGCAGATAAGATTTATTTCATGGACTATTATTGGAAGTTGAAAATGTAATTTTCAAATAAGCTTTATTTTAAATAATATAAATTAATAATTTAAACTGAAACATTTTTTCCAAGTGATTTGATATATAAGTGGTTATTTTGAATACATGTTCATAACATTAAAATGTAATTTATTAGAGTGAAAATAAGATGGAAGTGACCATAAAGTAATTTGTGTATAATCATAACAAGAGATTTTACTGAACATCTCATAATATCAAGCTTCTTTAAAATTGTGCCAGAAACAGCTTAAAAAACTAGGGATACTTGAACACAATTTCAGGGAAGCTCATAAAATATCGCTTATCTTTAAAAAACACGTAAGCCCACATCGTAACACTAACTGCCAGTTCTAACCTCTCATAAATATGAGTTAGGCTGATAACAAAATGAGTAAAAGTAGTTTAAAGTTAGAAAATTTATATTCGACTAATAATTTATATGATAAAAACTGAAATGTAGAGCGATGAAAATAAAATAATAATACATGTCCAAGTAAGGAGAAGCAAGAAAAACTTATTATGTTTATTGGATGGGCATTTATATAACGAGAGAAACGCCAGTCAATTTTGTCAAATAAAACAAGTTGTTAAATTATAAATATTGCATTTAAATTCATTAGACTTGATATTTTACCCGATCAAATGATGCTTTTTATTAAACAATGTAAAAGTATCCTCTGATAATATATACTCATTTATAATTTCAAACAAAATTTAGAGTAATTTTAGGAGGGAAATGCATTAATATTATGCATAACAAAAACTTTTAAAATTGCACAACTTTTATAAATATTTAAAATTTAATTTTTTTAAATTTGAAGGAGTTTACTAATTTTAAATAGTTTATCTTTAAATAGGTACAAGAAAATCAAATTTGCAGCGAATACATTAAAGTATAAAAGGATTAATAATAAATCTTAACTATTAATAAATATTTGGTTTTTTTAGAAGTAAATAAGAAAAATCAATTGAAAGTTGTCTTTAGACTATAACAGAATTAGCTCTTTTATTCATCAGCTAAGAAATTCTTTATTAACTTCAAGAACCGAGTTAAAAAATAAAGACTTGTAATTTATTCTGGAATAAATTTTCTGTTAAAAATGAATCGTAATGTTGATAATTTACATGACTTGTTTTAATTAAATATTTTAAAGGAACACGCGCATCATAATAACACGTAATTACAGGCATGTGAGGATTTCTTGATATCTTATTTCGACAAAATTGCTTAGCAAAATCACTTTATGTTATTTGCTTTTTTTATTTGTCAATTATTTTAAAATAAAATAATTGGTAGATTGAAGAATTTGTAATTTAATTCATTTGTAAGTGTTTGTGTTCATGATTTAAAACCAAACACGGGAGGTGAAATTAAATATTCTTATAGACATTAGCAATATTTTGTTATTTAAATACTCTCCTTTAAACCAATAGTAATGAGGTACACCATTCTTTCTCTTTTTGGGTGTGTGTGATTTTATATTCCAAAAGTTTTTATTTTTTAAAATTTTGTCTACATTACAGTTTACTTCCTTAATAATAAAATCAGTTATATATGCTAAAATATTATGAAATTGTAATTTCATTTTAATATAATCGTGTTAAAAAAATTAGGATTATTTCGTAAAAGCATTTTATATAATTTATTTATAAACTTTTATATTTTTTACACAGCTTACTGATTACATTTTATATAAAATAAGATTTTATATAAGATTATATATATATAGCTTAATCTCACAGAAAAGTAGCAAATATTTTATGAAATAAAGATTAGAAAATTAAAAACAAAATAAGAATATAAATTTAATAACATATGTATGCTGATATATGATTTTAATCAAGTTTGTTTTCCTGACTTCTTTGGCTTCGAGAGTTGAAAATTTAAATAATTTAACCTTATAGAATAATCACAAGACAATATCAAAATTTTAGCGTCAGCAAAACTGTTTGAATCAACGAATTGAAGACATAGAAAGAAGTGCTTGCTTACAAGTTTATTCTTACTAAATTATAAGTGATAGCAACTTAGTATATTATTTACATGTTAATAAATAATGTATATTTGCATATTAATAATTTAGCAAATTTTTAATTATTTAATTTGGTTTGAGGATTAAAGTTTGGATTTTTTGACTTCTCAAGAGAAAGAGTGACTTTATTAAGTTTTACTCAGGAATTAATTTTCTGATTTATTTTTGAAGTAGTGGATAGAACAAATTATAAGTATTGACTTATCGCTTTGAAGGCAACAAGAAAACTCCCAATCACACACCTGTATGAATATAAACAGGAAAATTCGATGCAACATCTATTTCACTGACACAAAATATCTTAGATCGAAATTATTAATTTAATTTGAAGAATACATTCTGAGTTCGAGTGATTCAAATCTAAGACTGTTTATTACATAAGAGAATGTGGATAAGAAATAAAGTGAGAATTTCCATTAAATCATGTATATATATATAGAAAGAATAAAATTTATTTCCACAAATTATAGCTTACTTGTTACATTTAAGAAAGTTATTTAGAACAAAAGGGTATTTCGGAAGAAAATGAAACTAGGAATTTCATTTGTTCCTCACTAGCATGACAGCCCTAGGCTTCTCAAGAATTTTCCCCCAGACCTCTCTATTTTTGGACATGGACTTCCAATTGATCGCTTTTAAAATGACGAGATCTATTTCTAGACAGTGAACAGAACTAATTTTGTGTTGGCCTCTAACTCTTGTTCCAGATGGCCTAGAGAAGAATTATTTCTGTGTTGAACGTTTTGTGATAATTCTAATAACATGACCAGACCATTTAATTCTTTTGATTTTTATTTATTAGAATACTTCAGGCTCTCTGAAAGCACGATATAGTTCTAAATTTGAATTTATATGCCATAAAACATCAACCTGAATACTCCAAAAAATGGCTGTTAGTATGCGCCGTTCAAAGACGGCAAGAACATTTTTCTCACATGTTGGATTGATTGGTAATGAAATTGCTGATAATTAGGCCAAGGCTGCCATTGCTGATAACCTGCATGGCAACGCTAAATTAATCTCTTCTGAAATTTCCTCAATCAAAAGGAAGGAATTAAATACACTTTGGAGAGTTCCTCCTGCTTAAGCCCGAGGTATTTCGGCAAAAGAACTCGCTGGTGCCATAATCTCAAAGTATCGAGAAAACAGCAGACGGCTCTCTCACACACTTTCTGAGTTGCCATATCAAATCATTTACCTTTCACCAGGGCGAGAGGCTCTTTTCAGAGTGTCATTGGTGTGGGGCTGTTCAAGTCTCCCCCGATCATATTCCTTTATGTCTAAATTTTACAGTTTTTGAGATTTTAAGGGATCCCATTTTATTTTTTGGATCTTTTGGACATTTTTGGTTTTATGAAGATTGTGTAGCTTAGCTACATCATCTGGGATTAGAAACAGCAACTACACATTTTCATCTATTTATGTCATTGTCCAAGTTTAAAAAAATTCAAATATATTTTCTCAAATTAACTCTCCTTAAAGAAAGTTTATAAATTTAGCTCAGCTTATATATGACATACATAGAAGTTATTAAATAATTAAATATGTGATTTCTGAATTACATCAAATGAAAAAATTTAAAATTAATTCTTAAATTAAAGTTGTTCATCATATATAAGATAATTGGAAAGCAGGATAAAATATTTTTTATTAAATCAAATTATTAGTTGGAAATTTTTAATAAAAATAATAGAGATATATTGAAAACGAAATAAAATTGTGATAAATAGGAGTGTTTCTTTTAGGTTTCTTCACAAAAACGATTTTAAATAAATATGTATATTTTAAATTTATTTAAAAAATTTCCAATTTATTTTGTTTTTTGTTAGTATGATGTAAACTTAAAACTTTATAATATAACGTGAATGAAAAATAAAAACAGTACACATTTTAAGAATGTATAATTACCATAATTTATAATAAATGAATTAGCAAACCTGTGATGTCATACTTTCCAAAACTTATTAAGTTATTATTCATAAAAACTAACTGTTAAATAAAATGATAAATTTATGAATTTTATTATTGAATTATCATCTTACGAGAATTAAGCGTACATCAATCACACTTAGCTAATACATTTAACCCTAATTTCCAATTACTGTATATAGAATTTTAATAGTATTTGAGATGTTATTTTAAAAGAAAATATCAAAGGTGAAAGTAATTGCTTTTATTGATATTTTTGTCGATAACGTGTAAGAAACTTGGTCAGAAGTATCTGACACTTTTCTAAAGGATTTTAGAGGACACAAAATCTTATTTGTTGATGTTACTTAAGATGTAATTTGAAGTATACTTTTGTATCTTTAATAAAACTCAAGTAAAACAAATAAATAATATGTATAAGCTAATAGTTTATTATTGTAAATTATTAATAGAAGGAGATTATAATTCATTACTTTAAATATTTCAGACCCTTTAATTAAAAAATAAAGTAATTACTACAAATTTAATTTTTTCTTTAAAATCAATATTTGAAAATTCTTTGATTCATATTATTTTGCATGAAACATTATGTTATATAATAAAATTATTTGAAAATTGATCGCGCAATCGCTTCCTCGTATATTTATAATTTTTTTGATTTAATAACATTTCATTTATTAATATTTTACACAGTCATTTTAAGTTTCAAAAATGATTTTAATTATTTAATTTGAAAATCATTTAAAGAAAACTGAAGAATATTTTAGCAATATAAATTTTTTTTTTTGCTTTTAACCAATAAATATTTATATTTTGCCTTCTATTGCAATGCATTATTAATTTACTTAAAAAAGTGAAATTATCTAAAAGTACGATGGTTCATTTCTGTTTTAAAATAGCATTAGAAAATAAGCTGGAATTTAATGTCAATAAAATTTCACTTTCGGAATTGAATGTATTTACCAATAATAAAATTATATAAGAATTCAGTTTATAGACTAGTATACCAAAAACAAATAATAGAAGCAATATAAATTCAATGGAACCAAGTTTAATATTAACTAGAAAATAGTGCCTGTTATAGAAAATAAATATGAGTCTGAGTAACCTACTTTTGATATGATTTTATAAGCAGAATATTTTTAACATTTCTCCAAATAAAGCACATAAATTATTTACTTCTATCGATCCATAACGAAAAGAAATGGATATTAACTTGAGTTCAATTAAAATAAAAAAATAAGTGATTTTATTTTTGTTAATACTACATAAATTGTCATATAAACTGTATTTATCATAGCAGATAAATAACAGATAAATGATCATATTGAAATAGTATAACGGATAAATGATATAAAGAAAAACATTGGTGAATTTCCTTTATTATGATTAAAAAAATTCTGGTATTTCTTTTATGGCTATCATAAATTTCTCTAATTTAAAATTTTAACAAAGAGAATCAACAAATTTTAAAGTAAATTTAATTTAAAATTTAACTTAAAATGATGCAAGTTTAAGTCTAAAATCATATGAAGTTAAATGAAAATAAAAGCTACAATTTTTTTAGTACATCAATAAATTTAATTCATGTGATTTCAATTGATCATTGTACTTTTATTCCAACTAGAATATATAGGGATCATCTTTTAAAAGAAATACCAGGCTGAATAAATATCAGGTGCAGAAAGTACTTTATTTATTTTCTGGGAAATCGAACACACAAAGCTATTCAGAGTATCTACTTGACAGAACACAACGCAAATGGAGGATAAGTTATCCTTTGGTATTGCGAGGGCCAGATGGAAGATTTCTCTTTTTTATACTTGGTAATTTGGCATTCGTTCTTTATCGTCTGCTCTATTGAAAAAAAAATGATCAGCCTGGCAAATTTCCAAAACTTTCAATATATTATTATCAAGTTTTGAAAGGTGAATGCACATACTTTTGGGCACAATTCATTGTTTATACTGCCGGTTTTAAAAAGCTACATGAATTTTAGCACATATATTTATTTGTTTTATCAAAACACCTTTTGGTATTTATGTGTTTTTGTTCCAGCTATTTTCATAGATTAGAAACATATTTTTAAATAGCTACCAACAAGTGATCAATGTTTGCATATTCATTGGATTATGAAATTAAGCGCAATATATATTTGTTGAAATGATGATTTAAAATCAATTTACATTGTAATGTTTATTTGCGAAGAAAGTTAAATATGTATGTACACACACACACACACACACACACACACACACACACACACACACACACACACACACACACACACACACACACACACACACACACACACACACACACACACACACACACACACACACACACACATATATATATAATTTGCATAAAATGCAATAATATTATGGCAATCAGAGAAATATATATATTTTTTGAGAAGTGTGCTATGCTACACACATATGTGACACAAAAGCTTAGATGGAAAGCAATGAAATAAAGCGAGAGAGAAATATTCTCTAAACAAAAATGAATTTAAGAAAGTGCACTTGATTTTGTTAGAAGATTCATTTATTGTGGTGGGGAGGGGGACTGGAATTTGGTAATTACAAAAACTGTCATTCTCTGCATAAAAAACTATTTTTTGTTTTCAGATTCATTTGAGAGTATAAAAGAAAATACTACTTCATCGTAATTTTTCTAAATTACTAATTATAAGTTTACTTCAATTTATAAAATAATATACATTATTAACATGATAATAAAATTCTTACTTATATATTATTATATAAAAATTTTAAAAAAAATAATTTTTTAAATTTATTTACTCTAGTGCTAATTTAGATATTTTTTAATTTTGTGTGTGAAAAATAAATTTATTATTTAAATTTGCAAAGAGAATGATTTAGAAAATATTGTTATTATATGGTTAGAAAATTTATAAGCTTTGACGTATCACAAAAGGGAAAACCAAGAAAACCTTCAGTCAAAATAAATGTAGATGCTGAAAGTACAGACACATCTCTTTTGGGAATCACTGACAGCAAATGGCTTGGATTGGAACTCAAAAATTAAACTCTGAAGAGGAATTTCAATTCTAAGTCAGTCATGCTCCAGCAAATTTAAATAATAAATTTAAATTTAATGAGAAAATGACGCCCACGGCCCATGAAGGGGTTAAACAATTGTAAGTTCTTTAGAAACCATTGAAAAAAGTCTTCTATTTTAGTCCATTGGAAAATTTTTGAAGAAATGCTTGTTTTGTGCAACTGATCAATTCAATTCTGTAGGAAATTAGTTATTTATTTTTGATACAGCTTTTGTTTATTGATAAGTAAATAATCTATTCTCTGATTTACATTCATACATATTTATGAAAAAGAATGTCTGTAATTTTTAGAAATTTGTAAAAAGGTTTACATTTGAAATAAATTTAACTTTATGTATTTCTCAAACTTTATTCAGACTTTGTCAGATGTCCATTCTTTATTTATAGAGGAACATTAATAAATGTCGTTTTTTCTTAAAAAATATTTTAAATTAATGCATTTCTGTTCGTTTAAAATTTAACACAAATTTTTAGGTATTAGAAGATTACTTGCTTAATTTAACATTAAGAAAAACCATTTGAATTTGAAATCAATTTATTCAGCTTAAACTATTATCCACTACTTTAGGAACGCATTTCTGTTCATAATCTTGTATAAGTAAACAAAGTTCCTAATGCTCAGTAGTTTCCTGTAAGTTAAGCAAAGTGAACTCTGTTCGCGAGCAGCAACATGGAGGGTGACCATGTTCCCTCTGACTAAGTTGCTTAAGTGATGTGGGTTGGCTTTCATTCACGTTAATCTATGACATTCCAAGCTCTTTCTCTTAGTGTGGCGAGAAGGGTGCCAACTTATGTGTCTACATCGTTACTTGATGGTGGTTCAAAATTACGAAGTGCTATGTGAAAGGCGAGCATTCCAAATCGGTAAAAATGTATTTGAGGGTGCCTCTTGGCGAGATTGGCGATTTTTGTTTGGCGCCACTCCTGTTCGCGCGGAACGCTGTGCAAACAGTAATGGCGGCTAAAACACAATGAAATTTCAAAAATAATGCAGTAAGCATATAAAAAAAGAAAAAATATATATCACTTTATTTTGCTGGAATTATCTTTATTTTGCTGGAATTATCTTTATTTTGCTGGAATTATCTGTAGGTGCTATTAGAGAATTTGAGGTACACAGAATTCTCTAATAGCACCTACAGATATTGCTTAAATTTATCCTGAGAAGAAAACCAATCAGAACCGTGAATGGATTTCAAAATAACATTTAGGGTTACCATAAATAGAATAACATCGCCCATCTTGGCGATAAACTTGGTGAGAATTCAAGGGGCACCCTGAAGTGTAGTCTAACCTTCCAAATCAGTTAATCGTAGGTGCAGTCCAAACTTCGCGACTCTGCCATGTATGTAAGTATGTAAATAAACAAATACAAGCTGAAAATTTTGTGAAAAGTTTTTCTAGGCCAATATTTTAGAATTAAAGTAAAATGAATTAACTACATTTTTGTATGAAAATGAGATTTGTTTTACCTGTAGGGTGATGGTAATTGGATGGGAAAGATTACAGTTCTCTTAAACAGGTATTTGTGAAATCAATATGTGACCAAGTCAAAAAATGCCATATTGAGAAGTAATATATTTTTAAAGTAATTTCTATATAATTCTATGTCTCTAAATGAATGACGTATAGCATGAAAAAGTGAGTACCAGCTGAAATGTCAACCCCTACACTCAATGTCTATCCGAATTTAGCAGATTCGAAAGGCAAAAGAAAACAATTAGTAATCAATTAAAATTATCTAACTGAATTTAAACATAATCTTCTGCTATAATATGACAAAGATAGTTATTATAATACGTATGTGTGTGAAGGATGTTAAAAATAGCACCATTACCATAGTTTTCATATCTTTTTTAATTATTGTCTGAATCTATGAAATTAAAATTCTTTTTCTGATATTTGAATTACATTCCTGGGCTGTTATTTCTTTAGATTAACATGGAATTGTTTGAATTAGATTCCTCGAGAGCTTCAATAATAATTTCAAGAAAGAGAAGGGCACATTTGCCGTATAATCCATGATTCCAAATTCTGAATTTTATTGGCGATGAAAAAATGATGCCAAGATCGTGACGTGCGTGATAACGTAAATGCTAGGGTTACCAAAATAGAATTTACTGCATAATTCTTATAGGTATCCATATGTTTGACGTTATAAAAATGGGGTTGCCAGATACATAAGAAAATCCGCCAAAATATCACCAATCTCAGAATTAGGCATCCTGGATTATACGGCACCTGTGCCAAGAGAAGTTAAAACAAAATATAAATCTATTGTAATAATTTGTATTTAGATTTATTATGTGTGGTTTCGAAATCATTACTATAAATTATGATAGTGTGGTTAATGTGATATGTTCACAGCTCCTTGTTTATTCCAGCATAAACCCTAATTCAAGAGACCATTTTTGTAATTTTGAACCACGGTAAACTGTAGAGGTTGGTTCTAAAGTTGAAAATATTATCTCTTTTCTAGTCCAGAAAAATTGACGCTAAGGAAATTTTAGTATCCACAAATCTTCCCTTAATGAATGCTTTCAACTGGACCAGATATTGAAGACAATATTTGCTGGCCATGAGACCAACACCTAGTACCATGAAACCATCGATTAAAAAACATCTTTATAATTTACAGTTAAAAACATGAATATCTCTGAATTATTTCACTTTTAGAAATATGGTGTATTCAAAGAATGTATGGTGTAGAAATATGGTGTATTCAAATTAGAATACAGTAATAGTTTCTGTTGCGTATTACCAACCGGAGTCACGCTAATCATAATCAATTGCTTGATAAATTTTAATCAAGTTTTTTAACGAGATCGACATCTAAGCCGGCGTCAACTTCTCCACAAAAAACAGCTATGAAAAATAGTAAAAATTTCCAAAAATAAAATTTGTCTTATAACAATTATACTTAATTTTCATTAAAATAATGGTTGAAGTGGAACAAAGTCACTATATTTTTGAATTTAAAAATGTTTTTTTATGATACATGATAACTTTAAATATAGAACCACCACTTTTATGTTTTCAAATTGAATATAATTTCAAATTTAGAAAGAAAGTATGGCATTATTATTTTGAAATTTCAAATTACCAATTGCTACATATTTTAAAATATGTTGAAAAAGGATAGTGATATATTCCAGAAAACAAGATGTTAAAAATATGCTTTTATATAAAGAAATAAAGAAAAAGTTGTCCTGGGAATATAAATTTTCTATTTATTTTCTGATGAATAAAACATGATGTGACTAAAATGAGACTTCAAAATCAAGACAAGTTTTCAAATACCAAACGGAATATCAAACATATATTTTATTTATAAAAGTTATTTAAGTTCCATCTCTCATAATAAAATAACTTTCAAATCTAGGGAATTTTATACTGAAGAATGTTTTGATAAAAGCGTATAGCAAAGATACTATACTCGTATTTTCTTACCTTTTTTCATTGAACATATTACCAAATGAAGTAACATATTTTCTCTTAATTCCGTAACATTGATTAATTTGTATCATTGATAATTCAGTTCCATTTTTATAATTACATCATACTTGCGCTACTTCAATTTCGAAATGATTCGAAGTTCTAGTTTGTTCGTAGTGGAAGTTGTACCTATAAACTGTTCATTTGAAGCGTAGGTCTCAAATCACACAATTAAATTCTCTTAAATGTGCTTGTAAAATGTTAAAGCACATATTTTAAAAATGAACAGAGATTTTCCCGTTAAATCTAGTTAGAAAACTAGCTCAGTTTAACATGCGAAAAATTATAAAAAAATGCATTTCCCTATTAAATGAAACTAAAAATTTCAAAATTAATTCCTCAAATTATCACACGTTATTAAACATTTAATTATACTATATTATACATAAATAAAATGTATAATTTCCTTATTAAATACGATTAGGAAATTTCAATTTAAGGTTAGCACTTCTTATCACATATAAAAAGTTTATTAACACACTGACTGCCAATTACGCGCTTGCTCGAATGTTGTGTTATCATAAAGGAGCCAATCACGTACTGGCACTTGATGTAAAATGATGTCTCAGTTCCCAATCACGCGTGACGTAGGAATTTTTTTTTATTCATTTTTCAGTTTTTTTGGTATGGCATGAAGGAGCTTGAACAATCTGAGGTATCTCCTAATTATATTTTATTTGTATTGTATTATTTGTAAATTGTATTTCCTACTATAAGTCTGTTGGCAACTGGGTACTACAAAGAAATAGCTCTCAATCTAATTCTAGTGATTAACAGGCCATGTATATTAAAGAAAAAGATAAAAAATGTTCTTTAAATATAGAAATCAATTTGTAGTTATTCAAATTAAATCGGTTTATTTTTATATGAAAATTCTATAAAGCAGTATCATGGGATTTCCTTAAAAACGAAATTTAAAAAAATAGATCAAGCTCTTCAAATTAGCTTTATGTATATATTAGCTTTAATATTATGTATATTTAAGTATAAAGCACAATTTTTCCTATTAAGTTAAGGAAAGATATTTAGACCTAGCTATTCAATGAACTCTACTTGTCACATATATGAAAAGTATAAAAAAATAAGAAAAAATTTCCTTATAAATAAACTTAGAAAGTTAAACAAATTTTATAATAATGATGAAAATGAAGTAAAGATAATATTTTGAAAAAAAATCTAAACAAACATTTTTTAAAGCAAAAGCTAGTTAGTTTAAGAAATTGGTAAAGTTCTAATTGATGAATGTTTTTGAATTTTCACTGTAAATGTCAGGCCTTTCAAAGGTAGCCCAATGAATAAGAAACTAATCATATTTAAATTAGTTCTTACCTACCTATCTTATTCGATGGTTTTAATAAAAATAATTATATAAAACTTAAAATCTTTTTACTTGTGTTTATTTTAATATATTGAAATAATTATGAATATATATTGTATATACCCATACTTTTGTAAATAGATGAAATACTATTATTTCATTATCGAATTATCTTTTTAAGAAATATTAAATATCTACCTCTCACATTGTGTTAGGCAATTTTCGTTAAACTGCCAATTATCTCAAATGCAATTTTAAGAATGTTGAAGATAGGGTTTTAAAAGAGAAAGTATCAAATATGAAGTAAAAATTTATTGACATTTTTATCCATAATATGGGATAAATTTCCTCTAAAGTATTCGACACATGATACTGATGCAGTATAATCCAAGATTGCAAATTCTGAATTTTTTTGGCGATGAAGAAATATTGACAAGATGACGTATTGTGACGTGCGTGATGACGTTAATAATAGGGTTGCCAAAATAAAATTTTCTGCATAATTCTTATAGGTTTCCATCTCTATGACACTATAAAAACCAGGCTGCTAGTTAGATAAGAAATTTCGCCTAAAAGTCACCAAACTCAGAAGTTAGCATGCTGGATTATACGGCATCTGTGCCGGGCATATTATTAAAGATACATTTTGTTTGCTTACGAAATTTTAGATTCAATTTCTTTTTAAGTTTTATTTTGTTGATTAAGCAAATTTGAAGTTTTTGAAAAAAGTGGTGTGAATAATAAGAAACCATTAAGCAATTATTCACAAACAATGTAAAAGTTCACTATTTTCTTAAAAATTTCTGTCAGTTTAGTCCAATAAATTCAGCAAAGACAATGTAATTTTCCTTTATATTTAGTTTTTGTAAAGTATTTTAAATTATATTTCAAATATTTTTTTTATTTAAATAAAGAACATATGGATTATTTTTGTCATAAAATATTTATTTAAAAAAAATCAATTTACTTAATGGATTTTATGAAAGGCCCTTATACATTTTAAAAATAATTTTTATCTTCAATTACAAACAATTTGTAAAAATCAGTAAAATATATTGCCAAAACATTATATAGAGTGAAGATATACTCTCCAATAAAAGAAAGAGTTTGTGAAATAGTATTTAGAATAAATGTATATCTTTTAATTAATTTAATGTATGTCTTCTTAAATTCTTTTTTTTTCGAATTGAAATACACATATCATATAAATAAGGAACAATAAAAAATATTGTTTTGAATGTATAATACTTGAAATAAATGATAAATGCAATGTAACAGTAAAAAGATAACATTAAATGTTCCTTAGACAAATAGTTTGGGATTGCATTTCATACCTTAAAGCTTTTAAAGCTTAAACTTTTTCATTTGGAGTGATCAATATCCCCAAATATATTTTATAAAATATTTAATTATTATATCTACTACACATCAAATAATTGTATTAAAATAAAATTATTCATATCATTAACTGTTAACTGTGTATACTACATAGTATAAAAATTTTAAAAAAAACACTTATTTTCACAAAAAAATTATTTTTCTGTAGATAAGGGGAGATATATTATCACAATTAAAAAAAACTTAAATAAAAAACACATAAAAAACTGATCGTAAAAATAGAGCAGTTTATAAACTGATAATATCCTAGAAACCCGAATACATGGTTGGCCTTTCTTGAAACCTATTACCGCGGTATTGTTGAAATGTGACAGGTCTGAACAACCTGCCAGTATGTGCAATTAGATTATTTTCATCAACATAAAAAATCCAATATATCATTCGTAACGAGTGAATTAAACTTTAGTTGTTGATACTTGAAATTACCCATGGAAATATTTACATAGTTGGTTGTTTACTGTATGGCCACTTTTTTATACCAAGATTAATTCAACAGGGATATATAATTTGAAATGGATTCAAGTTATAGTCAACAACACAGCTAGAGTTGGGTGTCGAACTCACAAATTATTTCACTAATGAGAGATCGAGCTATTTATAGAGCGATCGTCATTTAGCAACCATTATTGGTATTATTTGAATAATTAATTTTATATTATTATGACATCTAGTTATTTACTACATTCAATTACTCAAAACTAAAAAATAAAATCATTACTTATTAAATTGAAAACAATATAATTTGAGTGAGAAATACTGAATTTGAGTCTAATTACTCTACACATATTTTTTAAATTTACTTATCAACTTTAATATCCATGTTTAAACTTAAACAAGGTGCTAAAAACAGAATTTGCATAAATAAATATCTTCATCTACTGCTTTGAGGTCCTTATTTGTAAACTGGAATTACTTTTTCATATTTTCACTTCCAAGTAATGTGTATTATCTCGAATGCTTTTAATATATCAAACAAATTATTGTCTGTGAAAAAAGATTATCTGTAATGTCACCGACAGGTTTCTGCGTAGTAATAGGTTATATGTGTTTGACAGTAAGTAATATTCAACACAGTATAAAATTTGAAAGCCTTCTTTCTGTAAAAAGCTTTTTTTTTTTTACAAAAGAGCTTTTTTTGTCAGGTTTGGAAATACTCTTTATGTAAATTTTAAATTATTTTGTAACATAAATACTATTTAATCACTTCAATCATACTCTTTCTGCTATTTATTGGTTTTCCAGAAATAAATGATTAAATTAATATAATTCATTTAAAAATACATGATTCTTACATTTGTTGTTTTAAATTTAACATTAAGATAATACTTTAAATATGAATTCTTTAAAATTTTTTAAAAATTTCAAAACTTTTAAAATTTGTTTTGAGTAGTGAGTTGAGAGTAAGATTTAAATTTTGACATTAATGTGTTATTTAAAATAAATATTGTTTTAAAAATTTAATAATAAATATATATAACTTCTTCGCATATTTTAAAATAACAATGAAATTATTTCAATTCAGTCAGCGAATAACATTTTCGCTTCTCTCAATTCTGTATAAGAGTAAGAAAATCCAATATTATATTATAATATTTAAATCTTTATTAGCACACTAGAATTGCATATTCAGTTAAATTAAGTAATTTCTAATTTAAGAGCTTTAAATTCAGTTTTATTATATCCAACAACAATGATTGCTGTTGGATATAATAGAACTGAATTTAAAGCGCTTAAATTAAAAATTATTTAATTTAAATTAATCATATAATCCAGCAATAAGGACTAACTACATTAAAATCGCAATGAGAAAAATAGTCCATTAACTTTATTTATTATCACATTTAATATTTCATTTCTTTTTAGATCAATTAATAAAGTTAAAAATACACCCTATCTTACATTTTTGCATTGATGTATACTTTTTGGTAGTATATCTAAAATCTAATATTTTGATATGAGATTAAGGATTTTTTGAGAATAAAAAATATTGTTTATAACAAGATAAATAATGTTATTATATTTATTTGCCTAGTATAGTGAGCTATATTAATTCCGCAGTATTAGAAATGTAAATTGATTTCATTATTTAATACCTTAATTAAACTTTTTATCGATAATCTAAATTAATTTGGTTTGAAGCAAATTTATTAATTTCCGTACTATTTAAACAAAATTTATGTTTATTACATAGAAGGAAAACTCTAAAATTATTGCAATAAAATATATAAATTAATTTTTACAAGAAGGCAGAATTTGATCTTAATTAACTTGTATAATTTGTATGTGTGAGTAATTGTTTCTTATTTATTCTCAACACGAAATACATTCAAACCGCAATATAAAATAATCTGTAGTTTATGATTTAAACTCGAAACGTAAAAAATATAATGCTTTTTTAAGGTATTGCACACAATTGCGTAAATTTCATTTAAAATATATATATTAGCAATAAAATATGGCTTTTTATTTCATTGAAATATTATAATTAATATATTTTATTGCAAATAAAAACAATCTATATTTTGCTTATTTACAGTTGAATTTAAAATTCAAAAAGGTCAGTTTCCCATTGTAATATAAAAAAAAGCACAGGTTTACAATAAATATTTTCAGTTTTGACGTTCTTAATCAAAATGAGTTAATAATATCCAATTGATAAAATCCAGAAACTTAAATAATTTAAAAGATATATACTTACCCTGCAATATCTGAATTAATATATATTTTTTGATCAATTGAAAATTATTTCACTGGCATTGTCCTATTTACCTCATTAAAATTGTGCACTCTCTTTCTTGATGGAAATTAAGAATTATGGACAAAGGAATGCAGCATTTTAGAAAAATCTGACCCCAATTGTATTTCTTTATATTCCAAATTGATTCAACAATTCCAATTACTTTCCTGGAAACTCAAATACGAATCCAATAAGATTTGCGAAAGGGCTAGACAGTTAAGCCCAAAATAGCTTGAAAGGAACACGAAATAACCGAACAAAAATGGCTTTTCTTGTCAAGGAAATTCTGTGTTCGATAGAAATTAAATTTTTTCCTTGAGAAAGGAATTTGTTACTACATCTGTACTGCACCTTATAATAAATTATATGTTCTTATAAATATCTGATAATGTTATTAATAGTATACATGTAACGGAACTCTCTCTCTCTATATATATATATATATATGTATTTATATATATATATATATATATATATATATATATATATATATATATATGTATATATATATATATATATATATATATATATATATATATATATATATATAGATAGATAGATATAGATAGATAGATATATAGATAGATAGGTAGATAGATATATTTATATATATATACATACTCACAGAGGGAGAGAGGTGTGATAATTTTTTGACGTTATGTGTTTAAAATTTCTTAAATTACGTTTTTCAAACAATTAGAATTTTTAAAAGAATGGTGAAAAATATCTAAAAGAATCAAGACATATTTCGATACTAAATTTGCCTTTTCAATGCTAATGAGTTTATAAGTATATTAAGAAATGAAAAAAAATATTTATGTACTTCGTTATGCTTCGCTATGAAAAGAGGAGGCATATTAAAAAGATATCGGCTAGATTTCATTAAGTGAAATAAAAAAAAATTCACCCCAAACATAT
This sequence comes from Latrodectus hesperus, assembly GCA_037975125.1. NCBI lineage: Eukaryota > Metazoa > Arthropoda > Arachnida > Araneae > Theridiidae > Latrodectus > Latrodectus hesperus. Next base: position 91,962,537 of record CM075857.1, read on the forward strand.
TAATTCATTTTTTCTTTGGCTTAGCAGTCATTGCTTATGCACGAGGGATATTTAAATTAGAATCTATTGTTTAAAGGTATTCCAAATTACTTTAAGCATTTAAGTCCCAGGGGTGGTTTAAATTGTTCATTGCTCAACAGCGATTTTCTACACACAAGAGATAATTAGACCAGGAGCTATAAATCTACTAAGAATGGCTCTCACCTCAGATTTTCTATTTTAATGTTGACATTTAAGGAAGGTAGACTAACACATCAGTTTTCTTTTATACTAATTTATAAAATCGGAATATACAAGCTTAGTTTGTTGATTAGTTATTAAAAGGTCACTTTTTGCATTTTGTTAATATATATGATAAAGTGTATTAGGTACGCCTATAAAAATCCTTGTCTGAGGGATGAATCATAGTAATAAACTGCTTCTCTTAAGATTAAAAATTCTAATTGCTTATCGTATGCCTACGGTATCAGTCAAATGAGGAGAGTTTTCATTTATTATAGTGTTTTAAAATTGAAATAAACTTTAGTAGATCCATGAAATTCTATATTTTCTAGATAAGTTTAAAGAAAATATCTAAAATTCTATTATGGAATCATAAATAATTTTCCATATAACTCATTTATATTTATTTAGAAAAAGTCTAAATAGCTGAATTTATAAAAATCTATTGTTTAGCGGTAGTTATTTAAACAATCTATCCATCCGATTTATTGATAACACCCTTTTTTAAAGAGTCTGGAATATATTGTATATCTTCTACATTGTTATCAAAGCTTTTAAAAATTAACTGAAATTTTATAGTTTAATAATATCTGAAAATTATAAAATCTCACATTTTATATAGGTACGAGTTATAAAAATGGTTATTTTTTTATTCCAATAATTTTTCATAATTATTAAATTAAAGTTTTTATGAACACAGTTGTAATTGATATATTGTAGCATGTTCATTACATTTAAATTGTCAGAAATTTTCGGTATTAAATTTAATTTTTGTAATTCAATGATTCAACATACTTATTTCTTTTTGTACAAGTATATTATTTTAATAAATTTAAAGAAAAGTTTCATATCCATCATTTCTTTTGAAAAGTAAAAGCTTATAAGGAGGAATTTAAAAACACAAAAGTGATTAGAAACAGATATTTTCTTGATTAAATAAAAATATTTTAAGAAATATAACTTCTGTTTATTCAATCTGACAATCGCTTGTTAAAGCAAATTTGCATACTATTATTAGATAAACGTTTCAAAGAAATACAATCCCTTGTAAATGAATGTTAATGTGAAAACTAAAAATTAAAATAAGGAGTTATACTTTAAATTATATATATAGAAACTGATAGCAATTCAAACTAATTTTTTCCGAAGAGAAAATCCCAAAAAATTTGAAACAAACTGTTCATTTATTAAAAAAGGATTTCTTCTGTATATATATATATATATATATATATATATATATATATATATATATATATATATATACAAATGTAAATTTCATTAAACTAAAAAATTGTTTCATGATATTCATTTGACCAACAATATTAATAATTGCAGTTAATTAAAAAAATTAAAAATTAAAATTTACTTAAAATTAGTTTAAATTAAGTTATATTTTTAGAAAAATATGAAAACATATATTATGTAATTAAATATTGCATTATTTCATAATTCTTAAAAGAAACATTTAATTTTCTTAGTTTGATTTCAACTAAGAAAATTTCAGCAAACACTTTGTACATAAACGGGTTTTGTGGTATTACTACTAATATTCTAAATATTTTGGTTGATTTTGTGTTGTAAACTTTCTATATTTATTTGACATATACGAGATATGCATTTTTCCTTTGAAGTTTTCGAGGAATAATGCTATCAAATATTTTATCTCATCCATATTGAGTAATAAATCTCCAAATTTACTTTTCCTGTTTGTTTCGCTAGACATGTTTTACAAACCCTCATTGCATTTCTTTCCTAAAATTAAATTGAAGTTTTTTCAATTTCTAGTAAAGTAAAATATAATACATATTGAGTCAATGAGTAAATGAAGCAATTTTTTATTTCATTTAGAAATTCATTCGCACAATATTAAAACAGTTTTGAGTGATAGGTTATTGATAATAAGATTTGATGAAAGTGGTTCAGATACATAAACTTAAGGACAACTTTTTTCTATATTTACAATTTTTCTCTGCATTAGGTGGTAATCTAATTTTGTGTTAATTCAAGATACTCTCTTTAACTGTTATTAATATTCATCGATATTTTTTTATCCTACGCCGTCTTCGGCATCTCTGCCATTAATCGACGAGCAGCCCAATAAAAAGATGAACAAGTATAAAAACAAGAATAAAGTCCTTTCGTAGCCTCGATAAGAGTTAGTCAGTCATAAACTTTAAAACTTCAGGGCAGTTCTTGAGGTGAGCGGCATCCATATCATCATGATTGCACAATGGACAACCGAGCATAGTCCATTACGCCTATTCGATAGCAGATGCCATTGTCGATAGTCATGTCCAGATGTCACCCGGAAACAAGCGGCACCAACAGCTCGTGGTAAGGAGCCACGGATTTTATTGTTCCCATCAAGTAGAGTTTTCCATTGCCTGTCCATAGCTGCATAACCCTAAAGGGAAACTCTGTCATCCTTTATTTTACTCTGGGTTACACTTTTGATGTTACGCAAAAAGGATTTGTCTGGATCATAAGGGAACTAGCGTTCGCAAGTCTGTCTGCCTGCTCATTTCCAAAAACATCGCAGTGTGGCTCGGGATCCATTGAAGAGCAACGCGGTCCTTGATTTCAATGAGTTCCTCTAACTGAATTCTGCAAGAGTGGATTAGTGCATATATAGCAGATTCTCTTCGATATAGCAGATTTAGCAGAATCAGAATTCATTGATGTTTTCAACAACAACAAAGAAGATGATGAAGGGATTTCCTTCTTTCCTTCTATGATAATATTTCAGAGGTATATTACTTGAGTGAAACTATTCCAGGAACTTGGAAAAATTGAAAGTACGTTAGAATAGGTCTAAAACTTTCAGCAGATTATGAATTCAAACTTATATTTCCGTTTGATTTATTTTACTATCTATAATATTTTTTATATCTTCAAAAATTAATTTTTCATTTTCCTTTGTTCTAGCAATTAACTTCCAAATTTTATCAGAGCAATCTTTTGTTCTGAACACGCGGTACAACTACATTGGCTTATAATCATTATTTAAGAATTTCAATTAAAGTGCCTTAACAAGCTTGTTTTTTTCCAAGTTTTGTTTTTTGTAACAAATGTAAATTTAAATTTTTCTTCATTCTTGGTGTATTTACATGTTATTTAGGGTAAAACTTTTCAATCGCGATATTATAGCAGTTTCTATTAATTTCCCGAGGAAAGTGTAAATTATCAACATCATAAAAAATCGTTACGTTATCAATCTCAAGACAATATATATTTTATATTAAACTTCTTCGTGATGAAATGAATAATAAAATAAAAAAACATTGATTTAATCAAAAATACAGTAAATAGGCTTCTGGATAGAAGCTATGATTTCCCTAAAGGATGAAAAGTCAAAAAACATCATTTTTCTTTTAATATTAAAATAAATGTTTGATAAAGAAGTTTAATATTACAATTCTCCATTGGGATCACGCAATTCAAACTTATTTTCATAGGGAAATAAGGAGCATGCTTTATTCACAAATAAATTTAAAAAACATAGGAAATTTCCTTTTTCTTTAATATAAATTTTTATTCAGTAAATATAAGCCTTCGGCATGAATAGTAATCCCAGTTCCAACCAAGTACTGTGTATTACAAAATGTTCAATCCGATATTTCCTAGAACAGAAGGATGCATGCACATTTTATTACCACCCACACCATTTCACAAAAACTTTGGCTTATGGCTCACAAATCATCCTGAAAGTTCTAATCGATGAATTGGTGTTGAACTTATGATCAGAAGGAAGAAAATATTGCATTTCTGCTTTCCACTTTCAAGTCTATTGCAGTAAATAAGTTCCGGGTTTTTTCGATTGCAACACGGGAATATTACATGAAAATTTCTTTTATGCATGAAAATTTCTTTACCCTCGAAGTTAAACTCACAATAAATTCTTGTTTAAGTTGTAAAACAATATTTATGTTGTATCAAATTACACAATCATCTCAATTTTCCAATTAAATATCGTGAAATGAATGATATCATGTTAAGTTTGCTGAAGTTTTTGTTTCATATTAGAACTGTAATAGACTAAACTGTGATCTAGGTTAAAATCTTTCCTTGTAGCTGAATCTTAAAGTAAAGAGAAACTTACAGTTTAGCATATGGGATACTTTGCTGTATTACAAATCTTAAGCATTTCAATAAATTATATGGAATGTAACTGGGCTGAAAATAAATCTTGTTTTTATCGAATGATACTTAAGAAGTAAATATCCTGTAAATGTGTTGTAGATACTTTTTAAGCCAATTACAATAATTATTTTTGCTGTTGTCTTTAAAAAGTTAAATTATATTTTATTACACTTATTTTCACAATTGTAATTCTAATGAAGGAAGACGTTTTACTTTAATATCAGTAAAAATTTAATGTCAGTTCTGATATTTGGTATTATAAATTTTCATAGAATAGATGAGTTTCAATTTACAGTAATTTTTAAATATAAACTTTGTTGTGGACTTGTATCACTTATAACACAGGCATTGAAGGTGATAAAAATAGGTTAAAAGAGGGATACAATAAGAAAAAAAAAATAAGGCCTACCGATGGTTGAGTGGTTAGCGCACCTGACTCCTAAGCTGTGGGTCCCGGGTTAGTTACTTTCTTTCTCTGTTCTCTCTGTGTTTCTCTGTCCTTTCTTCTATGATGAAGTATGAATGTGGTCCACCCTATAAATGGGTTCGTGGTGGTATGGCGCGGGCAACGCTACTCACCTCCGTGACTTTGTTCACAGGTGCCCGCTGGATAATGATAAATGAGTAGCAGTTTTGGCCTTGTTGTGGCATAGGGTTCGTCACCTAAGTGGCCTCCGTTGGAAAAAGAAGAAAAAATAAGAGATGTTTCCTTAAAAAAGGTAAAATTCTAAATGCAGCGATATAGTATACTCAATAATATGCTTCACTATCCTTCTGGGCAATGCACTCGGCAATGAACTTAGTACCTACTCAAAAGGTCACTGATTTCTCTTTTGAGAGAGTTTTTTTTATTTTTCTTAACATTTATCAGAGGTCATTTTTTTGAGCATGGCAGTGGCATCATATACAATGACTTCTAAATGTATGAAACAATTTCGAACGGTGAGAGCTGGCCTGGAGCCTTTTGAAATTGATTCAAAGTTATCATTCTCTATAGAAAAAAAATGAATGTAAGTCTTGAAATGCTTGTTGTCGAATAACTAGACTTAGTTGATTTGAGAACATTAAAAGTAACGTACTCCAACTGCAAAACATAAATCGAAAGATATTTGTGGGATCAACAGTGAATGACTCCGCATTTTATGATCTATGCATCCTGATTATCTCCATTCCTCTGGAACGCGTCATGCATCCTTTTGCAACCCCATTTGTCCCAGTTGATGTATAATAGATGCTTGCAGGTACATGTCACCTGTTTCTTTAATCTCTGATTACCATATACCTGGTGTACTCATATTTATGTTCGAAATAGCCACTGTTTGCTTCTTGATGACCATGGTAACAGGCCGATAGAAAGATAGACAATTACATGGGTAGCTTCTTAATAAATTGTTGTAAGGAAATCCACACAGTTGCATAAAAAAGCATTTAAACATTGAGTTATGACGAAATGCTTTATTTAGATTGTCTTCATGTGGTTTACAATGGAAGAAAGAGATGCAGTATTGTTTTCTACAAAGAGACCTGTGATATAACATAACATTAATATTATTTATTTAAAAAATAGGTCCATTTAAACGGAGTTCAAAAAAATTTCCCTCGTTAGATTTGAATCTCAAATTAGTATCTGAACACTTTCTATCATTGAATAAAATCAAATATTAATTCATTAATAAATTTTATTTTTTATTCCTGTTTACTAAACTTTTACTTCCTGCCAATTTTCTAAATATTCTTTTCAAAGAAGAGAAATCAGATTTACACTCACTTAAATCATTATTTATTTTTCTTTGCATTTATTTGTTTCGGTTTTCAAACTGATTTCATTTCAAATATTAGCCATCACGGAATTTACTATCAACTTCATACGACAAATTCTTAATAGAATTCTTCTGAGGTGTTCTAGGTAAATGAGGAAATGCCGAAGTCTGACAAATATAAAATTTGTGTTATCAGTCATTCCCTTAAACTATTTTATAAATTCTCATAAACTGTTAAACTTTTGTTACTGTGGAACAACAAATTTATATTAAGTTGACTATATAAACTAATTATATTTTGTTTGCGTTCAATATGTTCCTCAGTTGTTTATGCCATTTCAAGTCGAGCTTGCCGCTGATCAGTTAGTACTCTGACTTTCGGTTTAGCAGTTCGTGGGTTCGAATCCCACCTTAAGCATATAAATGTTTGAAGTGATTTAAAATCCACTTTAAACTATAAGTCACGGTCTAGTTAGCTTTCGTGTGCAAAAATAAGCACTTCGGGAAAGCAAACTTTTGTCATTTCAAGAGATTTGTCAGTTCCCGCACTATTATTCTGAAGCATATAAGCAGCTTTCAGTTTAATACATATTTTACAGGTACATATACAGATACTATATTTTGTTACATGCTTAAATTTTGACTCCGTCTTAATCTGCTTTCCTGTTTCTGATCATTTAATTTCTTACCTTCTGGAGTTAAATCGTTAGAAAATAATTTTTAATTTATGGAAAATGTTTTGGCAAATTATCTATATTTACTTGAAATATGAAAAATACATGTTCTTCTATTTTTTTAACTTCTATATTTAGAATTTATGCTAACTAGTTAAAAAATACGGATTACTATTTTTGAAATTTCATTTATTTTGCGAAAAGATTTTACTCCTTGATAGCATTCAAAATTAGAATTCGCAAGCCATTTACAATTTTAACATTTTTCTTTGTCTCTCATCAAATCTAATAAAAAAAACTAAGATTTAATATTTTCTATTTTCAATCAAAGCTTATTTCGACGTAAATTTTGTAGTTTATTCCTAAACTGTATATGTGTGATATAAGTCTTATATTTTAAACTTAATTTAAATTGCTAATATTGAGGGAAATTTTACTTAAACCTCTACTGTTAGAACACAAACAAGTTGGTTCTAACTTGTTTGTGTTCTAGATATGGTAATTTTATTAACTGAAATTATAAAACGAAGTGTATTTCACAATATATATATTTTATTCCAAGTGATCTCTACTGTTATACATTAAATATGTTTATAATAAATAGGATTTACTCTCTTTTATTGACAAATAAATAAAAATATATTGTATATAATGCTATTATTTAAATTATGCAATACAGATATATTTAAATTTAAAAACATAGATTATTGGAGTCTTTTTTCCATATTACCGAATTCTAAGATAATGTTTTGTCCCTAAGAAAAGTCTCCCTGTATATTCTAGGTTAACACTATCTTCAGAAGTTGATTGAAAATGTTTTATTTTCCGAAGTGTTTATTTTAATAATAATTATTCAATTATTTATTATAAAAATAAATATTTTTCAAAAAAATTGAAAATTATTTTGAAAAAAATTTATGAAGATATTATCATAAGAAAATAATATTTTATGAAATATAAAATAATCCCTGCATATTTTAAAATTTGCAGCGTTTATTTTTTATTTTCAATAAATTCTTTAAATATAAGTTAATATTTATTACACTACATAGTTTAAATATTGACTTTTTGAATAACAATATGCATTTTATGATAAATTATGAATGTTTTTTAAAATCTGTGTCAAAAAATATTCAAGAAAAAAAATGAAAAATTATATTGTAGTTAGCACGTGCTAGAAATAATTTCTGTAGGGAATAAAGCAAGATTACAAAATTTCTCTTAGCTAACAAAGTATTTTTGTACACTAAAAAAAATTACCTAGTTTGAAAGGATATTACATCTGCTTAGGTAAATGAAATAAATTTAAAATGAATAAAACACAATGTTTTAATCAATAAGTATTCATATATCAGGCTAATGAATTTATTTACTAAAATAATTGAAATGAAATTATTCTTTAATATAAATCCTTGTTTATTTTAAAGAAATAATAAAACATTTTCAAGAAAATGTTATATTTATTTAAAAAGTAAGGAAACTGTTTTGAGCAATATTTGGGTATTTTCAGACAAAATTTTAGTTGAATAAATATAAATGACTTCAAAGGAATAAATATTTTCAGTCGAGATTTGAATAGTTTTATAAATATGATAGATTTTCAAATACGTGAAATCTACGAATCAGTTTTTTAGAGTTAATATTTAATTATAAATGTTATAGAGGCTAATGATAGATTTTTCAAATGTACACTCAGTTTGAGAAATTTTTCAATTGTACACTTATTTCTTCAGCAGCTTACATAAATTTCTTAAAACTCATATAATCCGTTGGATTGTGAAATGACATAAATATAATGAAAATAACTTAAATTTTAATTCAAGGATACTAATAATTTTTATTGTTAATTTGGCAAAATAAAGTCATTCTAATACAAAATGAAATTGAAATTTATTGTGAATAAATTTACATAAATAGAGAAAGGAATTTTACAAATTACGAGTACATCTTTAGCTTAAAATATGAATTCTTACTATTAAATATCATTTACTTGTATAAAATATAATATTTATAAACAGTTATAGTTGAAATAACTTTTATATCTTGAATTCATATATCAGGCTAATGAATTTATTTACTAAAATAATTGAAATGAAATTATTCTTTAATATAAATCCTTGTTTATTTTTTTAAAGAAATAACGAAACATTTTCAAGAAAATGTTATATTTATTTAAAAAGTAAGGAAATTGTTTTGAGCAATATTTGGGTATTTTAAGACAAAATTTTAGTTGAATAAAAATAAATGACTTTAAAGGAATAAATATTTTCAGTCGATATTTGAATAGTTTTATAAATATGATAGATTTTCAAATACGTGAAATCTACGAATCAGTTTTTTAGAGTTAATATTTAATTATAAATGTTATAGAGGCTAATGATATATTTTTCAAATGTACACTCAATTTGAGAAATTTTTCAATTGTACACTTATTTCTCCAGCAGCTTACATAAATTTCTTAAAACTCATATAATCCGTTGGAATGTGAAATGACATAATTCTAATGAAAATAACTGAAATTTTTATTCAAGGATACTAATATATTTTATTGTTAATTTAGCAAAATAAAATCATTCTAATACAAAATGAAATTGAAATTTATTGTGAATAAATTTACATAAATAGAGAAAGGAATTTTACAAATTACGAGTACATCTTTAGCTTAAAATATGAATTCTTAATATTAAATATCACTTACTTGTATAAAATATAATATTTATAAGCAGTTATAGTTGAAATAACTTTTATATCTTGAATTGCAGTGCTTATCTTAACATATAAGCTTGATCTTCGAAGGGCTTTTGGTTGGATCCCAGTCACATAATGGGAAATAGATATTCATCTGAATTGATTATTTGAAGCTTTTTCTTGGTATCTTCCTTTATATTTATAATGCGTGTACATCATGCACTAAAAAATAAATTTTTCGAGATAAATTAATGGGACAATGTTTTAAAATTGCATTTGTTTTAAACTTAATAAGCATAAAATATAAATTTAACAGTTGAAAACTGAAATTTAACAAGAAAAAAAATCGCAATTAAAATCCATTCTTTCTACATAAATTTGGAAAACTATTTTTGCTATTTAAAATAAGGATAACACTCTCATATAATACATATATTTAAAGTACATTACTTGTGTCAATAAGATATCAGTTATTTTTCCTATTTGTGTGAATACCAATTTAAAAATCCCTATCTTCTTTTTAGCATATAAGAATTAAAGTCGTAATTGCAGCAAGTAAGGATCTATTAGAGATCAATTACTTAAAAAATTTAATGGACATAATCGAGAGCAATATATGAAATCTATATTATTCAGGCTCAAATCATAGCACTAGTATTCAAAGGAAAGTATCATCATTTTATTTGTGCGTGTTAATATTAACGACTAAGTAGCCATTAATTACTTACTATGAAGTTTGCCGGATTTGAAAAAGAGGAGTATACGAAAATTATATTTTTCAATACCAAACTATATTTCTGAGTATTCAGACATTTAATGCCAGAAAAAAGTTTAGGAAATTAACGAGTTGCTATTTTGTTAATTTTATTGGGATTTTCCATGACAAATGATCACATCATTCTCATGGAAAATCAATATGCTATCAAATATGTTATTTACTTGGAGTTAATTTTATTTGAATATTTATTCTTCCTTTAGCACATAATTTTTAATGAAGAATGTATATTTAAAGTAACTTTTATGAAAATAGATTCTACAGCACAGAAGAATTGCATTTTGTTAATTTTTAAAATTTTTTAAAATTTATTTTAAATAACCAGAATTGATAATGTTTAATGATGTATTACTGTTTCAAAATTTAAAAAGCATCCAAATTATTATTATAATAAAAATATGCTAATTATGATATCTAGAAAATTTATTGATGTTATAAATTAAATTTATATTTTTTTAGAAAATTTATTTAAACATTTTGAACTATGTGGAAATTATGCAATCTTGTTGATATTTGTGAATATTTTTATTTAAAATAAGAAAATCTATAATTATTAGCACTGGAATTCTTTATATTTGCGTTTCTTAAAAATTACACAACTGCCAATTGCTGGAAATCGTGGATATAATCGTATTAAATATAATGTTTAATCACTAGCAAAATCTATTATGTTTGGTAGCAAAATATAGCATTCGTATTAAATATCTTCTATTTTGTTCTTTTCTCTTAGATGTAAATTCCTACATCTATTAGGCTATTCACCTCTTAATATTTAAACTATATCTTTTCAACTATATAGGATGTGTTAAATGCGTGTTTTTTCTAGAAGCTAATAACACGTGCGAAACGTTACGTAGTCCGTGTCATCAGCATACAAGTAAATTACATGTGTGCAAATTAATAAGTTCATAAGATTCCGTGTTAAATTAAAAAGAAAATCCTTAATTAAAAACTTAGGAAAATGACAGTTTTATTAAAGCATACATTGAAGTAAAATCCCTGATGTAAAATATGGAAGCCACCTAGCACACAATGTCATTATAATAGACACACTAACAAACCATTACCTTCCTTTTCCTCTTTGTCAGCCCTAGACAAAAGGAAATTCAAAATTTTCAAAAGTAAGCGATTATATTTAAAACTTTAAAAAAAATGACAGTTAAATTTACAAAGCAATAAATAATGAATGAGAAACTAATTCAATAAAATAAAATTTCACTTAAAATTTTAGTACCATTTTATGATTAAAAATTATTTATTTCAGCTTTTTATTTAAAAAATACAAGCACAACATGGTCAAAACTGATATAAATTTCTGGTTTTGTTGTTACATTATTTGTTCGTTTTAACGTAGGCAATGCAGGTAAATGAATTCATACGACTGTAAATTAATTTTAACTAACTTTTACGAAAAGCTTATATATATATATATATATATATATATATATATATATATATATATATATATATATATATATATATATATATATATATATATATATATAAAGTAATGATATACAATTTTAGAAATAAATTAAAATATACACAGCCTATTGATGTATGAATCAAACAATCACATTATAGTTACGGTTCTCACTCTGAATTTCATCTATATTTTGAATCGGAAACAAAAACATTTCTAAAATTCTTCCAAATTCTTATTGAAAATTTTAAGTTTTGGAATTCATTAGACAAAAAATTCTTAAAATTAACAAAGATTACTTCTCATAGTTTATCTCATTGTAAGTAAATTTTATGTATTCATAAAAACGTTTTTACTCTTTTATTTAAGATCTAACTGTTTTGGTATCTCACTTACATAAGCAACATTTTATTTTTCATTAGAAATGCTGTAATATTTTTGGAAAAAGTCATGAAAATGTAAATGAAAGTAAAAACAAAAACCAAGAGATGCACAAAGTAAAAATATTTTCCGTGGAATTCCATTGAAATAGTTTTCTTCACAGTATCTATGCGATATTTAAATTAAGGAATGTCTTATGCTTTTGCGAATAAAAATTTTGAAAATATTTTTTTCTCGCATCTAAAATATTTTAATAAGAAATACTTTATAAAGTAAAAAGGAATTTTTGCTAACCAGCTTTAAGTAAAAATATTAATTCCGCTATTCTTATAAAAATGTTATCGAAAAATATTAACATCTGTTAATTAAATAATTTTCTTTATAATTCGAAACCTCTGTTTAATTCAATTACATATTTGCTTAATTTCTTAAAAAAACTTATTTTTAATTTGTGTTTATAAAATGTTACAACAAAATATGTTTACTTTTACCACCATAATTTTGTACAAAAAATAGTAGTTTCATTTGTCATATAATTAATTTACAATAAGCCTCATTCTTAGCTTTTTTAAAAACGTATCAATTTTAGATACCTGAACACAGACTAATATGAGAAATTTGCCGAATATATTTATTTTGGTTTTCAATCAGCATAAAGGTTTATTTTATTACGTATTGTTACCTTTCCAAATTATTTGCTATTTTGCAAAAGTACGCCAAAGCGATGCGTTTAGTTAGTTTGTATGATCTAATTATGTCTAAATAATTAGATCAAAGCTCACATATGCACACACACACACACACACACACACACATATATATATATATATATATATATATATATATATATATATATATATATATATATATATATATATATATATATATATATATATATATATATATATATATATATATATATATATATATATATATATATTTATATATATATATATATACACTGCTCAAAACAATTAAAGGATATTGTAAGTTTTACATAAAATAAAGATATAAACGAAATTTTTTTTGCTGAAAATGGAAGAAGAGAATCAAATGAAAATTTTTCTGATTTTCAAACTGTGGAGTAGGCTAATTTTGAGTTCGACGTCAAAAACGTCACTTCAGCGGTAGTGAATGAAATTTAACTTTTAACTGAATAAAAGACAATGAATAGAAGGATGATCAGTATTCAGTGATTGCTTTGTTTCGATGAGTACGATGCCTCAGAGAAGTCATTTAACCGATTCAGAAGCTTGAAAAGTTGTTGGTAGGTTAGAAGGGGGCCAAACTCTAGCCGGAGTAGCGCAAGCCATTGGAGTGTTACAAAGTGTGATTTCCAGGATCTGGAACCGTTTTTTTGAGACTGGAGGTGCAGGCCGAAGACCAGGGCAAGGTCGTAGATGGGCAACAACGCCCAATAAAGATCGTTATTTAGTGTTAATGGCTCGGAGACACCGAAAAATGAACGCTACTCTTCTCCAACAACACCTTCGCTCGGCTACTGACACCACGGTTTCAACTCAGACTGTCCGAAACCGGCTCCATGGTGTAGGTCTGTATGCTCGCCGACCGATGGTATGTGTTAAACTAACAGCAAGGCATCGTCGCGACCGCAGGGAGTGGGCAACAGAGCATGTGAACTGAAGGAGAAATGAATGGGGCTGATCTTTTTTCTGACGAGTCTCGTTTTTCTGTTCATCCTGATAATAGACGTATTTTCATCTGGAGGGACCATGGCAGTAGAAATAATCCAGCGTTCGTGCACGAAAATTTCAGATTTGGCGGTGGGTAAGTGTTGGTGTATGGTGGCATCTCCATTGACGGGCGCACAGACCTCTATATCATTCGAGATGGACCTCTGACTGGTCGCTTATATAGGGATGAGATCCTCAGACCTATTGTATTCCCTTACGCTGCAGCAATCGGATATGACTTCATTTTAATGGATGATAACTGCAGTCACATTGTGCTAACCTGGTAGAGTATTTCCTTATCAAGGAAGGAATCGTACGAATGGAATGGCCAGCGTGTTCTCCAGACATGAATCCAATAGAGCACGTTTGGGATGCTCTAGGAAGACGAGTTGCTGGCCACCATCCACCCCCACAAACTCTCCAAGCACTGGAAAGAGCTCTTCTGGAAGAGTGGGACAGAATACCCCAACTCGTGATTAATAGCCTCATTGATTCCATGCCTCAAAGGTGTTCAACGTTGCTGGGCGACCGTGGAAACCATACCCCCTACTGAAAATGACTTCCTTTGAAGACAACACCTTTTTTATTTTTTTTCTCCTATGCACAAATTGTGTTTTTTTCCTTTTGTACACAAATGCGCAATAAAATGCATTTTTTTCTGCCAAACATGTGTAATTTATTCTCATATAACCTACTACATCAGTCGACCACGTATCAATCAGCTAAAAAGTTTCCCAACCACAAGATCCACCTAAAACCACAATATCCTTTAATTGTTTTGAGCAGTATATATATATATATATTTATATATATATATAAATACAGCACATCCCAAAACTACCAACGACCGCATAAACTCTGCACAGCTAGATTCCTCGTTTGGAGTACATAAAAATTGCCCAAAAAATAGTTGACGAGAAAAATACGAAAAACAAAGTTTTTATGTACTCCCAACGAGGAATCTAGCTGTGCAGAGTTTATGCGGTAGCTTTGAGACAATATATATATATGTATGTATATGTATGCATATATATATATATATATATATATATATATATATATATATATATATATATATATATATATATATATATATATATATATATATATATATATATATATATATATATATATATATATATATATATATATATATATATATATATATATATATATATATATATATATATATATATATATATATATATATATATATATATATATATATATATATATATATATATATATATATATATATATATATATATATATATATTACCCATTTAATAGCTCTGAGTAGAAAAGTACAATGTAGACTGTCAGCACTAAAGCAAAACTTAATATCCTCCAGGTTCATACGACAATTTAACAATACTATTTTAGAAGATGCCCACACAAATGAAATATGTATGAAAATGTTCCTAAGCACACCTTCTGTTGCAAAATTTACATTGTTGCAAAATCATGAATAATCATGATTTTCTTGTAAATTATAAACATGATTGACACTTAGCTGTAATTTTTCATGAAAGTTACAAGAGATAGTTAAATAAAGTAATATGTTAGGAAATTATCAAAATAGAACTGCATTTGCTTTTTTGTGCTCAAGAAAAATAACAGAATTTAGAAAAAATCTATTTTGTTTTGTCTTTTTTAATAGCTCATTTATCTGAATCTCTTATTTCACACACATCGAAAATTGATTTTTATTTTTATTTTAAAAACTGTTAAGATTTAAATTGTTAATCAGTAAGGTACTAGAAATAAGAAGAAAATTAATTCAGAATATCTTTTCACCAGCTATAGTATTTATATGAGTTAATCATGTATTTTAAATTAGTTGCAATTATGAAAAACAATCTTCGTTGAAACGTCTTAGCAGATAAACTTACGACCGGTAATCTAAAAGCGTTTTATTTCGCCCAGAAGCATATTTTCTAGATAACAAGTTTTGTTAGAATGTTGTAGCTGGAGGAAACAGAAATTTTTTAGAATTCCCATTGAAAGAGGTATCAATACAGAAAACCCTTCTTTCTTTTTTCCAAATAAACAAGAATTCAAGGCTTAAAATATATGGCACTATATTGGTGATAGAAAATCTGTCTTGTACAAATATTATATTGGGTTCAAAACCTAATATACAAACTTTAGCCATAGATGACTTCACTGAGAGTATTTATATTGAAAAGTTTCAAGGACATTCTCCTTCTGATACATGCTGATGATACAAAACATTTATGGCCTTACCAGTTAAAAAGTCCTACAAAAACTCAGCTGTAGCTAATACAATAATTGCAAAGGTTTTGATATATGAGAATAGGGCAGCCGGAAGGGAAATTATTAAAATCAAAAAATGTAGATAAATGATGATAAAAATATGAAAAACTCAAAAATGACAAAAAATGTAGATGTTGCCAGTATATTTTATACTTCTTATTTTAACAATATTTTCTTGATTTCTTATTTAATACTTATTTTAATTATTTGTAAAAATAATTATTTTTACTAGTACATTCTTGCACTTGTATGTCTGTAATTATACTGCAAAACTCATTGGCGCGACAGCCTATGTGGGCCAAGACTAACAGCGCCCACCTTTGTTTTCTTGACTGAGAGGACATAGGTTGCGAAGCGTATGTTCCGATTAGGTGGTCAGCCTAATCCGAAACACCCAGTGTTGAGTTCCCAAGCATGCTTGATACTCAGTTTGTAGACCCATGAAGGGATGAAAGGTTGAGTCGATCTTACCCAGCCTAATGATCGAACCTCGTAATTCTGCCTTGGGAGAGTTTGACGCTACCCCTGAACCACAGGGCTTCTTTGTGTAAACATACAGATTGCGAATTTCTTTAATATAAATTTCCATGGGTTGGTTTTTATTCATATCTGATGAGTTATTAACGGAATATATAATATTAGTATTATTCATTTATTTATTTATATTGATTAAGGTATCACACTTCTTATCCATTTAGACTTTACTCAAATTTTCTTTTCTTTTCTTTTTTCTCTCTCTCTCTTTATTTTTTTATTTATTTATTTATTTTTTTTTCTGAAAAAAAATTCAAGTACACATAATTTTTAAATTAAATTTATGGAAGATTGAACAAAAAATAATATGCAGGCTCTAATGGAATATATATAATAATATGCAGGCTCTAATGGAATATTTGTGATATTTTTTACAAGTGTAAAATAATTTAGTTTCATCAACATCATTATAACACAATTGTTAGTTGTAAGTACAAGGATGTCAACGAATTATTTATCAAAGTATCCGATGAAAAATGAAAATCTTTCCCAATGTTGCTATTTTAGCTGAATATTTTCCTTTATTCAAGCTTCAGCCCTGATAAAAAGAATGAAAGAAGTTCATACATTTTTACGTAAAAAAGTTGACAATGCCTGGTATGATCGAAAGATTTTGGGATAATAATTAGTTACAATATACACGAACTCAAGATAACTCGGATTAATTAGGAAGTTATTAAATCACCATACTGATTAGATTATGAATAAAGTCATATAGTTAGGAAAGAATAAGCATTTTCTCTTAATATTAGAAGCAAACTAAAGTTAAGTAAATTAATTATATATGAGTTTATATTAAATTATTTCACATTATATTAAATGATTTCCGAAAAGATCACAAATATTTTCGACATCACTATAAACAAAAATGGTTCTTTTTTTTGAAATTTTAAATATTTTCTTCTAACAGACAATTTGTTTTTGAAGAAAATTGGTCTAACAGAAAACAGTCTCAAAAGTACAAAGTAGAAATATTTAATAACCAATTATTAAAATCTTTCAAGTTTGAAATAATAAAAAGGAATCTCTATTATGACAAGCATTACTATGTGAAAAAGTCGTAGTTTTTCAACGAACAGCTAAGAAGCGAATATAAATAAAATATTAAGTTTTTAATAAGTAAAAAGAAATTTAATTAAAATTAATTTAATTAAAATAAGTAATTCCTAAGGTAGAATTTTTTTATTGCTTGTACTATATGAAAATATTTTTAGTAAACGAATTTTTTGTTATGATTTCAATTAGTTTTTTAGACTTTACTTTCCTGTGAGATTTTTAATTTTTCAGTTTCAGAAGTGTTACTTGTTAGTTTCGAGCTTGCTAAAGCAAAAAATTAGGCAACATTAATGTCATCTTATGAAAGCAATTTTAATCATTAAGAATAGTTAACAGTTGATATTTTCCTAGTCTATTTTTTATAATAATACTATTTTTGACAATATTAAATTAATGATTAATATTGAAAAATAAAAATTTTATTATTTTCCATAAAGAGAATTTTATTGCCATTTAATTTAATGTATTATTAATTAATTAATTTTAATGTTATTTAATTTAATGTATTATTACTTAATGAATTTTAATGTTAACTAATGAGCTTTGATGTTATTAATTAGTGAATTTTAATGTTAAAATGGAATACGATATTGTTGTTATTTCCAAAATTATATTGTTATTAGAATTTTTTACTCAGAACTCTTAATTAGAAATTTTTAATTTTTGAAAATGACAATTATAATCTTTAGATTACGATTTTAAAGTTATTTTAAAGTTTAATTTTTTTCCTTTAACAATAACCTAAAAAAAACTTTATTCATTGAAAAAGTTATGTTACTATATATTTACATAATTTTTTAATGAATAAAGTTTCCTTCTTTTTTTATATTATCATAAAGAAGTTTTTTTTAAATTTAAAACACCTTTATAATCGTAATCTAAAGATTATAATTATATAATTGTAAAAATAAATTCATTATTGTTCGCATGCTACTATATATTTACATGTGAACAATAATATATTTTTACTCTCCAATAGTTTGTGAATTTAAATAGAAAATGAAAACCCCAATGCGCAAATAGGAATATTTAATAATTTTTAATTTTATTTAGCATACTACCCCGTGAGAAAATTTCTGAAAATTAATATAGTTTATTTATTTAAAAAATTTTTACAGGTTAGTAATTATTTTTCAAAAGATTGGAAGAAAATGAAGCATAGTGTACAGAATTTTAATTCTATATATTAATTTCTTTACTTCTCTCAATTATTTGTTTATATGATTATTAATGAATGAATCTGAAATCTGATTTTTAAAGCTAAACGAATTCATAAGCATTCACTGAATGGCAAGTTTTTTATAAACGTACACATCTTTTTGGGAAATTATATAGTTTTATCTCATGTACCACAGTTTAAAATACCTTGAGCACACTTGAAGAAAAAATTAAATATATTTAAAAAAATATTTGTATTGCAATATTTCATTTAAAATTATATTTTTTTCAACAAAATTTTCTGATGAATTTTTTAAGACAGACATTTGTAAACTATGTAAAAAATTATCAAAATCTAAAGCAATTAAAAATCATTTTTATCCCATTACCGACATGTTGTTTTTAAAACTACAAATCTGAATTGTACTTTGTCTTAGCAAACCATAATTCCTAATTAAGAAATATTAATTCAAATCTTGGATATTAAGAATGTTGCATTTTTCTCATCACAGAATATTTTATTTGTACATTTTTTCAATGTTAATAATATTTGAAAGTTTTCCAAAATTTTTAAAAAATTATAATATTAAATAATATTTTGAATTTTTATTAATGTCCTATTTACTTTCTATCGAAACACGTTAGTTTTTTTTTTCAATAATTTTTCGTAAATTTAATATCAAATGTTGAGAACTTTTACAATTACTTCGTTTTTCCTTCAATTTTGGGGATTTAAAATGTAGTTGTAGAATATTGAGAGTGGCAACAGCCTCCTCCCCCCACGCATGCGCAGTGTATAGGAGTCACGGCAGCCGCTTAGAGCCTAAGTGTTCTCTTTTGTAATTTTACTTTTTACATACTTCTGATTTAGATGTCTTTCTGTATGTGATGTAAAATAAATGTCTTGTACTACGATGGTTTGTATTAATTTCTTTTATTGGTAAGAAACCCACTTTGGATTAAGGATTCTCCACATTTCTAGCACCCCTGCTGACATGTAGGTTATTTTTTAAGCATAATTTAACTCACCGATGATGAAGTGCTATTGTTTTGTTTCCTTTCTTAAGAATGGATTTCGACAACATTAAGCAAGAAAGAAAAGCATGACGTTCTGTTTTTATGAAATTCATCAGTAATCTTGACGGTCTATTAAAATCAATCGAGAAAAAGTAACGAAAAAATATAAATCTGTTTCGATCAATTCACAGAAAAATACGAGACATTATGTGTGTGTGTGATCGATAGGTAAGAAATATTTTGAACTCTTTCAAAATAAGGGTTGTAAAGAAGCGGAGTTGGAAAAGAAGTATGAAATGGAACAAGAATATTATGACAAATTTTCCGAGTATACAGTTAAGGTAAGCAAGTTTATGAAGAAACTAAATGACAACAGAGAAATCGTTGCTTCGCCAGAAGTAACAATGCTTCTTCAACCGTCGCTGCTCTTGTGATTCCATCTACGAAATAGAAACTACTTGAAATAGAAATTATACAATATGATGGATATCTAAAGAACTGGTTTAACTTCTGGAATAGATTTAGTAATATACACGAATATTCCAAAATTGATACCAAAGACAAGTTTTTTTCACTTGCTTCTTTCCACCAAGGCAGATGCTATTCCGAGACAAATTGTACAAAGTTTTCTAGCAACCGAAGCCAACTATTAGAAAGCTATGGACTATCTACAAGACCTAACGTGAAAAGAAAACATTCTCAGACAAGTTTACGCTCGAGAGTTACAAAAGTTAATCATAATTGAAAATTAGAATTAGAAAAAAATGTATTTAATGTTGATAAGGAGATTTAATTGTTTATTGGAGAAGATATTGCTGGTAAACGTAATTAGTGCAATTATTAATCTGAAGGAAGGATTTACAGCAGTTAATACTAGATTTGGATGGAGCATTATGGGAAAATTTGATGCTGACTCTGAACGACACTCTTGAAGTTTAGCTTCTCTTCTGATTTCATCTCTACTTGTAAATGATAGATATATTGGTGAACTGTGGAAATTGGATGTTTTAGGAATAAATAAACCCTCTTTAGAAGAAGCAAATCTCAGTTAAAAGAGTATACTCAGAAATATTTTGAAGAGACTCTTATTATGAATCATGATGGTAGATAGGAGGTCGTGTTACCTTGGATACTTGAAAGTTCTCTTTTATTTGATAATAAGAATAGCGCAGATAAGTGTAATTTAAGCACAAAAAGAAAATATTAATGACTTAAGAAAATTTAAAGGATATTGCAGTGTTTTTCCAGAAGTCAGAAATAGAAAATCCAGTGCCTGATAGAAGTGACGAACCGCTACCACAATAGTAACTAGTTGTGGTCAAACTGTGAAACCAGCTAATAAATAATTTTTAAGGACCTATTTCTTGTTTAATTAGTTCAATTTCACTTCCTTTTTTCTGTATCATTATTACTTTTATTTAGTTGAAACTCATTGCGATTCATATGGAAGTGATATTTTATGTATATTTTGTATTTCACATTTATATTAGTATTAATAAGCATTTTATGTTTTGAGTGTTAAGACCAGGACACATTCAAAAGGTGGGATAATGTTGCGGAAAATGGCAATAGCAGGAGTTTTCGCCTCCTTTTCCCACGCATGCGCAATGTATCGGCGCCACGGCAGCCGCTTAGAGCTTAAGAGTTCTCTTTTATTACTTTACTTTTTATTTACTTCTGATGTGTTGTAAAACAAATGTCTTGTGCTACGATGGCTTGTATTAATTTCTTTATTGGTGAGAAACCCACTTTGGATTAAGTTTTCTCCACAGTAATAATTTATGAATACATATTCCATAAAATTCAATGCAACTCGTATGAAACTATTGTAAATTAAGACTGTTGTAATAACTTCTAGGACACGTTTCTTTGAAAATGCATCCTATTTTTAAAAATGACTGAATGATAGTATGTTATGTATACCTAATTTCTATATAATTAATTATCTAAATAAATTATGAATTAGTTTTAGGTACTAATTATAAATATAATTTATTAAAGCATTATAATGTAGTGACAACAAAAATAAATGTAAATATTTTAGTAATTTTTTTAAGTATTATTTATTGCCTAAAATCTTTAGTCCAATTTCTAAACTTTAGTTTAAGAAGTTTCATATAAATACATAAAATATAAAAAAATTAAATTAAATATATTGCTGCTTAGTTAAATTGTAAATGTTAATAAATTAATTGAATTAAGCACAATAATTTTAATTCATAAATATTTTTTCTGATTTTAATACCTTATAAAAGTATAAAAACAAAAAAAATTCCTGAACACAAAAATTAATTTATCCCTTAGAAATTCCAGAGTTTTTATTTTTAAAGAAAATATAAAAATAACAATCCCCATCACCTCAAAATCTTACTAAGCTGATTTCAATATTTGTGTTTTTGTGTATAAAAAGTTCAAAGGAAAATTGTAATGCAATAAATGATAAGAAATTATTTAAACTTTTTCAAAATTATCAGAAACATTTTATTATTCTCATTCTTGTTGTTTTTACCTTAATTCAATTTCTTTCTATTTATTTGTTACTTATTTGAAAGAAAATCTCGTTATTAATTTTAATTTATTCAGTTTCTATTAATTCATATTTAACTTAATTTTGTTCAAGTTGACATTTATTACAAATAATGTTTGATTGGTATTTTGCATGTTATTTTTAGTTGAAATAAAATCATCTTAATAAATGTGACAGTATTTGAATATAATTATGCATCCTACGAGTCTGAAAATTACATATTTAAGAGATGTATGCTCTCAATTTCTAAATTTTGGTTTTAACATTGATAGGTTTAATTCTTTTGACTTAAATTTGTTTCTCAGAAAGCAAGAGAAGTATTTACATTTTTCAATATATATTAAAAAATTGTTCACTCAAAATGTATACAAATATTTACTGTTTTTTAAAAGAATGCATATTTATTATTTACCGAATTCAAATATTATTAAGAAAAATATTTATTATTAAGGGAAATAATTACTTAATTTCATTCGCTGTCACATAAAACATTATAATAAGATAAATATACCTTAAAAAAATTGATAAATTTGTTAAAGCGGGTAAGAATCTGAATTTCGGAAATCAAATGTAGAAAACATAAATGAAGTATAAAACTTAATTTATAAAATGTACATTTTCTAACTTATTATAAAAAGACAAGATTTTATAAATGGTTTTATGAGGTAAATTTTTCTTAATTTCCTGAGAGTAAATAGTTTCTTGTGTTTAAATGCAAATATGTTTAAAACAAAATTACGTAATACTCGGCATGTGAAATTTTGAAATATTTTTTAAAGAAAAATTTTTAAAACTTCCTTTTGTTTCTGTAAAAGCTTCTTGAAAGATGTAAAAATTTTTTTCAAAAATTAAGATTTATTTTTAAGAAACATGTTATGATGTTACTTTTTAGAGTAAATGAGAGGGCGGTAATTATTAGAATTACAAATGTATGTGAATATGACTATGTCATTGCGCATGTGTGTCATCTTTACAGATGCGGGTGTAAGTATGCATGTATGTATATGCTAATTTAAAAGTTTTTGTGTATATACATGCAAAAAGAACAAACATTTCCTTTACATTAAACCATAATGTTAAAAGTCCTTTTTTTAAATATCATTTCCAAAATTTGATAAAATAGCTTCACATTTTGCATTGAAACTAAAATGATTTGCAACTATTTTCTACTCATTTAATTTGCTTAAAACTAATTTATCAAAAACGTCATTAAGGAATTCAATATTATGAAGTATTCTATTTCATTAGTATTAACAAAAGATAAATTATAAGCTTTAATTTATTTCAAAACATATTTTAACTTTTCAGCTATCTCGATTATAAAAAAAAGGCTTCTATTTCAGGATATTTACGGATAATTTATGTATAAAATTAATTCAAAAGACATTGATTTTGAAATGCAAACGAACTATGAAACCAAAATAAAAATAGCAACCAAAATAATAAAACCTATATATTTTTATTTATCTAATACAAATGTAAGAATATGATTTATCTTCATTTTCTTAAAATTTAATTTTAAAATAAAAAATAATTTATTTTAAAAGTAATTCTGTTGTATTTACTATTATATAATACATTTAATTAATACATAAAGTAGTCGAAAATTCGTTCACATAATATGATTAACTATTAGCAATATTTCTTGTGTTTGGAAATTATCAAATGATAATTCTTTGAAAAATTACGGGATAGTTAGCTAAAAACGAGTAAATTTTTTTGGATACATTCAAATTAGTGCAGACGATATAAAAGTGTAATGGCTTCGCAATTGTAATTATAAAATACTTATAAGCTGCAAGTAATAGTGCTTTATTTATTAGTGAAAATATATGATGTTTTGATTGCTAATGTAAATTAGTAAGTAATTTGTAAATATATACTAATTACTATTAATAAGTGCTACCTGCTATTTGAGGCGTTTATCATGACTTTTGTAAAGTTAATAATGACAAGGAGAGAAAATGTGTCACATTAATGTCAGGAAGTTTGAAGTTTGTTTACAACACTTCTAAAGATAACTGACCAATAGGGCACATGCAATTATATTTTGTATATGTATAACATTCCCTTTTTTTTCTTGTAAGAGTATTTTGCTTAGGTTTGAATTAGTCATTATATATTCTTTCATAATTATGAAGTGATTGGTTCTTAGTACTTATGACAGCAAAAATAAGTCTCCGCAAATGGAATATGTGAAACAAAACCCGTTCAGTTATAAAATGTTTGTTTATATCATGGGTATCTAAACTATGACCATTTAAGTGCCGCATTGCAAGTAAAACCCATTTGCTTGGCCATACATACAAGATTCTGAACAAATTGCAGTAAAAATTAACTCTACGCATTAAAATAAATTAGTTAATTTTTACTATTAATTTTTATAATTTGAATTGTTGTTGTTACTTATAACACTTGGACAAGCCAAGCTCGCTATGCCTTGGCAATGAAAGCTTAAGTCAACAGTCTTTCGTTTTAATCAGAGCACCACAAAGGTGAAAGAACGTCTTTTGCTCTTTTTTTAAATCCTCCGATAGATGGCACCACCAGAGGATCCACTCCCTCAATTTTGACATTGATCTGAAGGGGGAGGAAATTTTCTTTAGACCTTGCACCCATGGTAACTGCTCAACGGCCGACAACAGGACTTTCGATTCCACAGATTTAATGAGCACGTATATCCCATGTACTCGGTGGGTCTTTGGAAGCATTGGGAATCGAACGCCGCCCTTTCGGATGGAAGGCCGATACCCTAACCATTAGGCTACCACGGCCTATTTATTTTTATAATGTAATTTGAATTATATATGTATAGCTGCATATTTATTTTAAATTTGTAAAACAGGTTCGTTTAATTTAGTTTGGATTTCATAATGATAGAAAAATTCAAATTAATAAGTTGAATGAATTTGCTTTTATAGAACGAGTAAATCGGTACTGGATTCAATAAACGAGCATGTAATTTATAATGCATTTTCAAGATATTTTTCAGTGATATTTGTCCTATTTTTGTTTTTTTGTGTGCTTCATTCTTGAAAATAATTGTTCACAAATATAGGTATTGCCAAAAGCTGAAGATACTGATAATGCATGATTGTGAAAATTGGGGTATTTATCACGGGGTAGATAGTCTTTATAAAATTTCAGTAAAGAAAGATTTTCAAGTTTTTCTTGAAAATTTTCAAGAATGTCAATTTGCTGTTCAATGCATTCCGTTTGAAGATCTGAAGTTAATTTATTTATTTCTAGAGAAAATGGTGTAAGAAATATATTGAAATACTTGTCATTTTTTCGAAAATCTTTAAATCTACTCTCAATCTTTTGAATTAAATCAAAATTTTATACTGCATATTTTACATATTTTATGCAACTCACCAACTTATGTACATCCAAAGTACTGAAATGTGCCAAATCTTTTATTTTTATTTGATTGTGCCAAAATTTTAACTTTCTATCAAACGCTGTTATTGTTAGGAACATATTATTAATAAATAAATTTTTTTCCTTGAAATCTCAAATTTAAATCATTCAAATGTTCTGTTAAATCTATTAAAAAATTTAAATCTTAAAACCACAATCTTCGTCTTCAAATTCCCTGTCTCAAGATTCCCTTTTGTTTCCATAGGCGTTTTTATTTCAGTTCTTATATCATAAAATCTATTGAGCATTTTCCTCTTACTGAAGCATATTACTTATGTATAATATATAATATCTTCAAATTCAGTGCCCTTTACCTTAAGAAAATCTTGTTCGATTCGTGTGAATTATTTAAGCAAATGCAATGAACTGAATTATTCACAAAACGTTAAAATTTGAAATAAATTATTTATTGTTATATCCACAATTATATATTCAGATTTATAAATATTTGTAAAATAGTTGAACACATAAGGTAACGGAAACAAGAAATGACGATGAATTAAGTCTTCTTACATGAACGAATTGTTCCATGATAATTTGTTTAAAGATGAAGCTACCATCAGTTATATATTTTCATTTATTTAACTTATGATATTGAAACGGCAAGAAGCATCTGGTTAAAATGAGTCCTTACCACAAAAATGTTTTTATTTAAATTTTTATTTCAAAATAAATGTCAACGAATCTATTATGCATGAATCATATAGCAAACAATGTAATATTTTAATAAAAACGTGGAAACTTAATTATTTTTATAATTTGGGTTAGGACAGCATTTTTAAACTCTTTTGGGCTGCATGTGGCCCGTGGGCTGCACTTTTGACAAGCCTATTCTACATTATATTCCATCCACAATAAATAAAGTATGGCATTTTTTTAAAGTAAGCACATGAATGAAAAACTAATAAATTGATGCAAATAGCCTTTTGAGTTTATTAAATGTAAGAAACCATGTCATCTATATTATTCATCTATATCAAATTAACAGGAGAGCTTACTACTATTATTTATGAACCGTCAGTCAAACAACATCAGGAACTTTACTCTAATGAAAAATATAGACTTAATTCAATCTGGTAAATTACACCAACACACCAATGGTACTCTGGAACATCTCCTGGAATTCTTCTGGATACAAAATGTGACCGAATATCTCAGACTGCCTTAGCCAGATTCTCAAGTGGACAACTAAAATCTTTATCGTTTGAACGTGGTACAAAAATGTATCCCACTTGTAAAAAATGCTGTGACCATCCAACCTCACCGAAACATATTCTAGATTGCTTCGGACTTTCCCAGGAGGATTTATCCTCAAATCCCTTGCTAGTCATTCACTTTCTAACTGTCAACAATTTAATGGAGTTGATCTGACAAATGTAAGATCTTTAAAGAGGATAAGCCAACAACAAAAACAACAACAATTTATGAACCGTTCCATAATATAATATGACAAAATGAGTAATTGCTTAAAATATTTAAAAACTAATTCCAGATTGTGACTGTATTAATGCCTTTTTTCAGTGATGAAAAAAAATTCTCTTGCAGTATTAATCATTCGTTTCCTTTAATTATGAAACTGTGCTGTAAAATAAATTTGGTAATGTAACAATTTCATCATTTTGTTTCAGAATATCAAATTATTTTGGTTTAACTTAGAAGGAAATACATTTTGATTCCTAGCTTCAGGTATATTTGTCATTTAGATTTATGAGGACAGCGTCTCAAATCATTATTAATTTAGCCAAAGATTTTATGCAGTTATCATGATGAATTTGAAAATAAGGATAATTTTGAATTGTAAAAATAGATCAGATATCAGATATACACGCAGACAAGTTTAATAATCTTTTCGTTTAAATGTAGCTTGGCAGAAACTTGGTTTTTCTACTACAAAAAATAGTATTATAACTAATTAATAAACCAATATTGAAAAGTATATTTTTGAGTGAATTTAAAATTATCTACTAGTACATTGACATAACAATGCTTCAAAATTTCATTATTAATTTCATTGAAGTCAGTTTTAATTAATATTAAATAACTCAAAAAATTTGCAGCTCTCCATTTTTCTGAAATAAATCATTACAATTACATATATAATTTATTTCAAACATACTTCATGGAAACATGCATAAATATCTTAAATTAGAAAGATTATGCATGTAGCTATCGAGCCATTTACAAAAATTGATAAATTAATTTACTCCTTCAAACCATAATTGTTTATTCCCCCAAAAAAGAATCCTACTATTCATTTGCAGAAATAGCATATTTATGGTTGAAGAAATAGTTCAGTTAGCGAAAAAACAATATTTATTATCTAAGAAAAACGACATATGGCAATTTATTTTTTCACTTGAGAAAAGGTAAAGCATTCGCAGCAAACGGAACATAATTTATCGTTTGTAACGGGAGAGAAGCAGACATTACTTTTTACCTTTTCCTCATTTTTTACATTCAGGATAACTTGACTTACTTTTTTTCTCGTTTACCCTGCAGAAAGGAAATGGGGCATTTGGAAAACTTCCAAGACATTTTAGATGTCATGACCGAATTCGAAATGCTAGGAGAATATTCTGTGGAGATAAACTAACAAATTTTAGTGGTATCGCTTACCGCAGTCGTTTGTTTCATAATACAATATCTTTCAAATGACTTGAGCAGAGTTATTACGTTTCATTTATTTAAGTAAACAAATAGTAAACTCTTTGCTTATCAAATTAGAAATAAAGGACTTTAAATAAGAAAGTGTTAAGGTATAAAAATAAAATTATTTTGATTAGAAAAAAATAATAAATCAATTTCAATATAAATAAAAAATTTTCTGTGTGTAACATTTTTAAATATCAACTATTATATACACGTTGCATTGTGATGAATGTAATGTGGATATAACAGTTAAAATTTATTAACATTGTAAGTAAAAATTGATTAAAAACTGTTTATAAAATAATTTCAAATTACATATGAATTATATATATATATATATATATATATATATATATATATATATATATATATATATATATATATATATATATATGTATATATATATATATATATATATATATATATATATGTATATATATATATAAATCTAAAAAAGGGCTATAATTTTGACTAGTTACTAAAATAAGAATACTTTAATGGCCATTTCCAGACGACCAATTCAATTTATAGCATTTAATAAAATATAAAAATAAAATTAATAACTTGTGCAAATAATAAATAATAATAAAATATAAAAATAAATTAATATAAAACATTAAATTGTATTGCATATAATATTATATGTAGTGTATATAATATAATATACAACATTTAGTGTTTCTGCGAAATCAAAATATTTATGATTTCGCAAAAAAAACGTATTTAAAAATCGACTTAAGATAAATTTTATAATTTCGTACCATTAATGTATATAAATCTATTTAAAATGAAGTAATGACCCATTGTGTTTGATTAACATTCTGTATATTACATAAAGTATTACATAGTGCAGTTACCATATCATATATTGCATAAAGTATCACATAGTTCATATACCATAGTATGTAACATAAAGAGTTTTTTTTTAAATCAAAAATGATTTTGCAGAAATACTTATTTAAAATCGATGCAAGGTAAAGAATGAATATTTCATAAATTTGATCCCGTTAATATCAATGCAGTGCATGCACATAAAGGGTTTGATAAACAAATACAGTTATAGGATAGAAGATTTAAAAATTTATTTTCATATTTTAATCATAATTTTGGAAAATTGCACTGTCAATCTGCATTGTTTTTAATTTCAATTATAGAATATTGTAATTTATTTAATTATGTATTTAAATAAATTGCTGAAAAATAACTGAAGTACTGCACGCAAACTATCTTGCAAACTATCCTGATAACTGTATATTTATATTTAAATTTAAGCAAAATAATCATAGGCTATGTTAGCAAAAGTTAATAACTAAAATTTAATTATGACTATAAATATATCCTCAGATATTGGAAATGAAAAATACTAAAGTATATTTGTGACTGTATAACGTTTTACATTTTTTCATCTACTTTTGTTGAGCATTTTATATTTATTTAGTTCATTAAAAGTTCAATTATTTTTAAAAATTGATATTAAAGTTTTAGAAACAACTATTTAATTATGTACTTAATTTTATAATACAATTTAATTGATCAAATTTACTTTAAGATTTAAACATCTTTAATGAATTTCGAATTGAACAAATAAAATCAAGAATTAATTAATAAAATATTGTCAAACCTTAAGGGATTTTTCTTGTAATTTAATTTAATGCTTAAGCAAACAAATATCCTTTTCTATTTGATTAATTGAGTTTATTCATCCGAATTCACTCTGAAAAATAACGATTAGAATTTTTTTTCTAACTTCTTGCCAAAATTAAAAAAGACAATATAAACTTTCCATTTTATTTCGAATGAAATAAATTTTACTGTTAGATCGTGTATTTACGTAGAGTGTCAAAGAATTTCTGTTAAAATTATCTCTTCCAATGATTTCAATTAACGCTATTCTTTTCTTGAGCCTTATGAGATTTTTATGTAAAAGTGCTTAAAGGTATGATCAACAATAACATTCTGAGCATTTGTTAAAGGCAAAAGTGTTTGTTTCATTTCTATAATGGATTTTAAAAAGCTTATTTAATTAGTAAATGCCGACTGTGAGATATTTTGAGAATAAATATTTATTTATCAATATTTTGATTATAAATGTTTATTTATTATATTATAAATGTTATATTATATTGAATTTTTATTTATTATATTTCATTTAAAACATTATTCTAATTTAATATTTTAGAATAATGTTTTAAATAAAATGCTACATTTTGTTAATAAAATGCATGAACAATTGATTATTTGCTTGCATTTAATATCTTACTACAACTGTGTGAAAATTCAATTTAATAGAAGTTAATTTAAAAAAAATGATGTAATATAAGAAACATAAATCCTATTCATTTACATTTTTTCTTTGTATTTGATTGTAACATTTTTAATTGGGAATTCTGTAGAAAGCGTATTTCAATTATTATAGACTTTCTATAATTTTATATTTATATTCTTAATATTTATAAAATGAATAATTTAATTAAAAAATATAAGCAAGTTAGGCCATTATTAATATTTTATAAGAAGCATTATATATGTATATATATATATATATATATATATATATATATATATATATATATATATATATATATATATATATATATATATATATATATATATATATATATATATATATATATATATATACATATATATATATATATATATATATATATATATATATATATATATATATATATATATATATATATATATATATATATATATATATATATATATATATATATATATATATATATATATATATATATATATATATATATATATATATATATATATATATATATATATATATATATATATATATATATATATATATATATATATATATATATATATGAATGAATGAATTGACAGAAAGATCCTATACTTAGCAAACATAAAGAGACAGCAACGGACATAAAGTGATCTTCATTTCACAGTTGCAAAGTTGGGTCAGCTGGGTCAGTCAATGATGGCGTCCTGAGAAATGGCTCTCCATTCCCTGTCAACCATTTGCCAAATTGCATCATCTGAGGCAGGGTGTGAGGGTGACTTTCAATCATATCTCAAATGAGAGCACGGTGACTAGGTAAGCATCTGTACAGCTTGCAGGGCCTGATTTCTGATTTGAGCAATGTGCTGTCGGGTGTTATCCAGCTGATAAAATGCATTGGGCACCTCCGGAAGGTATAGGAATATCATCACCGCAACACCTCGCAAACGTTCCACAGTTCCTCGTTCATATTCGCCACAGTCGGTGCACAGTGGACGTGTCCAGATGCCTGTCAGCTGCGATTTGCCATAAGGATCAGCCTACCCTTCTCATTCCAATCACCATGCCCCTCGTAATCTCGTTTTCTGTTGAAACTGACTCCATCGACGATGACCTTGCATTCTCTATAACTGCAGTCGTATTTAGGACATGAACAACTTTCAAAGATTATTTTTTCTAGACAGCAATAATGACCTGATCATTGCCCACGCTGACGGTTCCTAACTTTACATCTTATCTTAAACGGACTGAAGAGTTGCGAATTTCACATCATTTGCATAGCTTTGGAAGTTGCGTCAATCCTAATATTTGCATAATTTTCTGGCCAATTATTCTTGGTGCAGTGTTTTCAATCTCGGGCAGTGTATATACTTGCGTACTTAGATACAGATAGATAAATTTATATCTATATTATTTGAATAATAAAAGGCTCGTTATATCAAGATTTTTTAATGGCAAATTGGAAAATAACTGTAGTTAGAATAACAAACATTGAAACAAGAACCAAAAACAAAAGTGGCATAAACTCAGATAAAAAAACTGAAACAATAATAAATCTATAAATCGTTCAACGTGAGCCGAGCTCTCCAGTATCTTTCCCACAAGTGTCCAAGTTCAGTGCAGTGGGATGACTTAAATGGTTCACGAATCGTATGTTGCGCAGTTGGCAAAAGGACTTGACAGTATTTTAAAATGATATAGATACTTTAAGAAACAATCATGGCCAGTTGCAAGGTGAAAAATGACAACATATATGTCCCATGGCCAAAGTGATTTATTAGGGATTTCATCGATTTCGTTCTTGTCTTTGTTTGCTTTTCTATGCTTATACATTAATCTTCTCTTAAAGATTTTTCCAATTAACGTTTTGATGGTATAAAAATAAATCGGTTTATATCTGTTAGTTATACAATTTGGTTGCTTTCATTTCCAGTGAATCAGCTGTTCATTTCCCTGCAGCCCACATTGTTTTAGTACTCATTACCAAACAACTCCTTATGCTTTTCATATCATTGAGGGCCAGATGAATATTAATGTATAATCTGATATGCAATCAAGTTTTACTTGATTGAGATGAACCAGTTTTTAATATGCAACTAAAAGTTGAAAGAGAATTGTTAGTTAATATTTCCAACTAATTGATGAAACATTTTATTTATCTAAACTAATATACTTATTTTTGCAAACATAAATGCAAAAACTTAGATAAAATGTAAGTCAAACCACACACACGTTTATATATATATATATATATATATATATATATATATATATATATATATATATATATATATATATATATATATATATATATATATATATATATATATAAGATCAAATATGACAACATATTTTCTACAATAAAACGTTTTTTCTTTTCCTCTAGTTATTTCAGAAAAATAAATGTTTCTCTTCAAAGAAAATAATCAAATTTCCAACTGAGTCAATATTCTGCTTATTTTCATCGTTTATCTAAAGAAAATTCCTTTTCGCAAAAGTTGCTTTCAGGGCATTTTAAACTCAGGAGTACATGATAGAAAATATGCCGAATAAGGTTTTTTGGGAAACAAAATTTGAAGTATACCAGCATATGAGAATCCTAAATACTTTTCTGATTTTTGTAGGAAACTTTACTTCTAAGGAAAGGTCAAATACCATAAATTTCCAGTCATATATTTTATGGATAAAGACGAATATATTTTATCTAAAAGTGTATGTTTTGACTTATTTTGAAATAAGGATTTGCAACCAATTACAACAGTGAGATTTGATAGCATTTAAAAATCAGAATGAAAATGTCTACTACATAGAACAGTGCTTTTATGACAATAAAAATATTTAAAATTATAATATAAAATATGGAAAAAAATTGTTTCACGCCATGAACGCATTAAAAAGATACTTATTGAGCTTAAGCTATCTTCAGTATTCAGCTCAAATTAAGCTGGATTTGAATTTTTCATGCATAACTTTTAAATAAAAACTGGTTGAAAATCTCTTTACGTTACATATTATTTAGAATGTAAAATATTTTTCTGGAAACTTTTTTTTTGCTATTCAAATCTAACAAGAGAAATTAAAATATCTAATTGAAGTATCTTTGCTGAAAACTTTAAATCTGCTTTCAGACTGAAACTTTGCTATTAATATTTAACAACTGTTAATATTAATTAAAATTAAAAATAACTAAAATAAAATTTATAAATAAAGTATCTTGTTTGAAAATTTTTGATTAGATTAATTAGTTTTATTCCAAATTAGTTGCGATGTTCTTTTAGCAACTAATCATCATCTTTTATTATAATTTCCTAACTTTGTATTTATAACAAAACCTATTTTTAAATTAGATAAATTATACAGATCATTTAAAAACAAGCTGAGTAAGAAGGATTTGCTGGAATTTAAAAAGAGTAACTCCAAGATATATGTCAGTATTTGGTCTGTTTATTAAACAAAAATAAGTAAACACAAAAATAAATAAACACAATTAATTTAGGTTTAACATTATGAAATTATTAATTAAATTTCAGCATGATGAATGATTTAGTTTCGTTTTTCAATGTGTTTATTATGTCCTTGCATGTAAAACTGCACTCTTTCCACAAAATACATGTTTATGAACAAATATCTTTCAAATTTAAGATAATAAATTTAAATTATTTTTAAAATGAGCCAAACATTTTTATTATACAAAATAAGGATTTATTCTTAGCTCTTTTCATGACTGTGGTACATATGGATAGATTTTTTTCTTTGAGAAAAAAGAATTGTTAAATTTTCCTTAACAAAATTATTTTATTGTAAAAACTGTTTTTTACAAAAATTAAATATCAAAATAATAATTCTTCAGTGAAACATTAAAGTGAATTCATAAAAATTGTTCCGAGTAATAAATTAAATATGATTTAAATAAATCAAGACTTTTAATTCCTTATCAAAATTTTAAATTCCTTATATACGAAAGAGAAATTGGACCCATTAAGTTTGTAATATTATTCAGAAAACAAAATTTAAGATTACTTTAGAAGACAAATGTTTCCTAAATTTTATTATCGTATTAAATGATACATAAATAATAATTAAGTTTAAATTATTTCTATTGACACCTCAATTATAAACATTACTAAAAATTAAAATGCTAAGTGTATTTGAATATTTTGCACTTGTTATTTTATATTTATTCTTGTAAATAATGTTTTTATAGCTACTTTTACCGCTAATTACATGTATTTCTCATATTAATTTTTATTACTAATTTTACCAAGGAACAAATATTTTAATTAAAATATGTATATAACTTATAAAATTTAATTAAAAGTTCAAAAACGTCAAAACAATTCATCATATAAAACTTCATAGTGAAATATTATATTGCCTTACAGGTATATATTAAATTCTTTTTTTTAATTTCTGAACTTTATTCGCCAGTTTAAAATTTAATGATTTTAAAATTCAACTTTATGGTTAAGTTAAAAGGCAATCAAAATGTTACATAAACTAACGCAAGATATTACCTTTTACAAAAAGTATCAAGATATCAGAAGGAAATTATTAGTTGATCGATTTAATTACTATCAATAATAATTATCATCAGTCATACTTTTTAGAGATTTTTGTGTGTTAAATGGAAATCGTGTTCTCAGTGGAATAAACATTAGAAATTTATGAATTTCTGAAACCCAAAGCGATGAAATGAATATCAGACAAAATTTCGAATTGTAAAATGTAAAAAAATATATATATATTGCAAAATATTTTACAAATGTAAAAATGTTTTTAAAAATATAAATAGTTTCATTCATCATTGTATGATAATCTTTACTATACGAGTGAAATTAGTTAAAACATTGATGGAAAATTTAAGGATTATCTTAATCCTTAAATTTTTTGTCAATGAGTAATCTCATATTATTTAATCACAAGCCTTTTTAATTGTAAAAACTAAAACATTGTCATATTCTGAGATATGTTTTCATTATCACAAATATACTTAACAGTAGAAAACCAATTTTTAAGAAATATGAAAATATAAGACATTAAAATCATCATGCACAGATTGCTTATGTGTATTAAATAAAATAAAATATTTATTACTTTTGTTGTCCAGCGATTATTAGAAGAGAACAATTTCGAAGAATGAATCATTGCTTTAATATTTTATTACTGAGTGCTAAAGAAAGCATGAGCGTATTTGTACTTTATCACATTTCTTTGGTTAGTAAATTAATAATATAAATAATTAGCTAGAAATACACTTTATTGTATTACGATACAATAAAGTATTATAAAATTAAACTGAAATTTTAAATATTTATGAATGTCTTAATTGGATGGCCATTTTAATTTAAAATATTTATAGGAAATATATTTTATTGCTTTTAAAAAATATTAACTTGATTAATACTTTGAATATTCAACAATGTTTTCAGAAATGGAAAAAATTATTTCTCAAGTGTGCAGCATAAAATTCCAATATTTGTACATAGAAATGTTTTAACTGTAACTCTGTTTCCCTTTAAATAAATACAAACTTAGAGACAAATCTGTCAACGAATGCTTAGTTATATAGAATCATGTAATCATATTTTACAATGTCTTAATTGCAAACGATAAATATAATTCAATTTTTAATACTATGACAATAAAATTTGTAATTTTGAGCATAAAACTATAACAAAAGAGTATTGCAGGTAAGTTTAAGATTAAACTTCTTGAGAATTTGTGTTAATTCTTTTATAAAATTAGAATTTACATTATTGTTATTTTTATGATATTCCGTATTTTACATGCTTCGCCTACTTAAATATAAATTCTTTAATTTAAGAAAACAAACAGAATTGTTGTTTACCAGAACGGTAATAAGCAGAAATATGTCTAGTATGCATGAATTGTAAATATTTATTTAATATTTTCAACAGATACATTTGTTTTTTCTACTTTAAATTAATATAAAGTAGATAAAATTATATTATTTATGAATTCTGTCGCCGACCGATTGGTTGAGTGGTTAGCGTTCCTGACTCCTGAGCTGTTGGCCCCGGGTTCGAATCCCGGTTCGGGCATTGATTTACTTTCTTTCTCTGTTCTCTCTGTGTTTCTCTGTCCTTTCTTCCGTGATGATGTATGAATGCGGCCCACCTTATAAACGGGTTTGGGGTGGTATGGTGCGGGTAAAGCTACTCGCCTCCGTGACTTGGATCACAGGTGCCCGCTGGGTAACGACAAATGAGTAGCAGTCTCTGGCCTTGTTGTGGCATAGGGTTCATCCCTCTTGTGCCACGTTAGAATATTCAGAATATTACATTGATTGAACGTCGTCAAAAAGAAGAGCATTGTCCACTGAAGAAAAAAACTGGAATACAAATTGATCATTTACATACTTCAATCTTAGCATTGAAAAGTCTAAAGTTTGTTTGTTTTGTCGCTAAACGGTCATTTTTTGCACACGAGGGCTAATTAGAAAGGGACCCACTGTTTAAAGTGGATTCCGAACCACTACAAACATCCATACCCAAGGTGGGATTCAAACCCACGAACTGTTGAACCGAAGGCAAGAGCGCTAACCATTTGGCTGCCAGCTCGGCTGAAAAGTCTCAAAAGCAGAAGATGTGTAATTCCCTTTTTTAACATTGAATGTATTTTTTAAATAAAATTTAACTTCGAAAATATGATTACTCTTCAAGATAAAGTATTAGAATATCATAATTAACAAAAGAAAGATTTAACAGACGCACACTTCCTATTTTAATCTATTAAAACTAAAATTTTGAATTAATGTGCATTGTTGTTTCATTTATTATAAATGTTAATTATTCTGTATAATATTCAATGTGATATTACATAAACCTTGTACATAGTACATAAGAAATTTAGGATAGTGAAAATTGTATTTTCTGTGACGGAAAACTACAAATCAAATGAATGTTTTAGAAATAAATTCTAGAGATTTAAAATAATAATGACTTTGAATTAAAATCTCATGAGATTTAATGTTTTTGAATTCTTAAATATAATTAGTGTTTTCAGTTTTGATTTCTGGCAATATTAATTTTCACAAAAAAAAAATAAATAAAATAAGGGATTTATTTTGCACTTAAAATAGTTTACAGAAAAGTATTATCAGCCAGGCATAGTGATAAAAGCAAGAAATCCATAAAACATTTGACCTGGAAGCTAATTATAGGAAATTTCTATAAAAAAAAATTAGTAGAAATATTACACTCATTTCATATTTTATAAAACAATTGTTCCAATTGTTTCAAGTAATTCATGCCGTCAAAATGAATATTTTTAAAATGTATTAATCATAATTGTGTCCGGATTAAATTAACTTGGAATATTTTCACATCAGATGTTTTTCTGTTCAACTTTATACTCATTAATTTTGACAATGATATTAAAAAGAAACGAATGTTATTGGAATAATTTAATTTTTTATATTAATAAAGTCATTTTTGAAATATTTGAGTAGAAAATAAGATGATTATTTTTTGTTTGGATTCATGCTTTAATTCTGATATTATATTTATCTTGTAAGCAAACTACTACACAAAATAAATAACATTATCGTTTCATAAATAAGTAAGAAAATTAGAAACTTAAATTATTCTGTCTATAAAATCAATCTTGTGAATTAATTAAACTACATTTTTTTCATTTCATATATATTTTTTCATCTCACATCATCATTTCCGCATTACTGTAGAAAGTTAAATCATAAACTTAAGTTTATTAAGTCATTCACATTTTGTAATCTTATAAAAGTAGAATATTTTAAGATTTCATGAATGCAACTTTTATTTCTCAATTAGGTATTATTAAAAAGCAAGCATTTTATTTCTTCCTTGGTTCATAACAATATTAACTGTATTGATTATAATTCATGGGAAACTATTATTAAACATGTTTAGTTAAAATACTTTTAAAAAAGGAATTAGTATTATTTTAATATATTATTTCAGTGTTTGATTATTTTAATAAAATTATATAATAAATTTCTTATTAATAATGAATATCTGACAACTATGAACGTTAGATATATATTACGGAAATTATATTTGAATTTTAAGAATAATAATTTCTCTCTGAAAACGTTAATAAGTTTCTTTGTTTCTTTAAAATATATAAGTGTGTTAAATTATTTATTTTTTTTAAATTTTGCGATTTTTTATGATATTCTAATTTAATTAAAAT
Source organism: Latrodectus hesperus (assembly GCA_037975125.1). NCBI lineage: Eukaryota > Metazoa > Arthropoda > Arachnida > Araneae > Theridiidae > Latrodectus > Latrodectus hesperus. Next base: position 92,001,394 of record CM075857.1, read on the forward strand.
AATTGAAAATATTCAATAAACGATTTATTTGTTATATCGATTTAACTAATATCCTATTACAATTACAAAAGTAAATTACATTGGTGATTGCTTGGTAAATCTTAGATTCACATATATTCCAAAACTGGGTTCAAAAATGCAAATTACACGTTATTATAAATATAAGAATGGAAAACACATTGGGGCATCTAAATTCATCAGCTAAACAATACTACGTTGTCAGAGGTGTCTGCAATTTTTATTTATCTGCATTTTAACTTTTAATTGTTAACACAACTATCTGGAGAACCATACAAGACTAATCCCATATTATAGTTCTCTGCTGTTTGTTTATATGAAAATAGGTTTATTTTTTCTATTTTAAATTTATCATAAAAATTAAAAAGCTTATTTTTTCCAAGACTGATAGGAGAAATCTCTGTTAGCACCTAATAACAGGAAACACTGTTTAGAGAGAAGTTCCAGCTTAGGTCACAGACAAGTTAAACAAAGAGAGATAGATGTTACATTTCTGCATTTTGCATTCACATGGTATGCGCTTTCTGGGTCTTTGAGAGTGGTGGAATGTTGCCCATACAATCCAAAATACCCTTTTGGATGGCATTTTACGGACTGGATATTCAAATGCTTTATAATAGCCATTTTACGATCAAGCTGTCCATTACTTGGTATCAAAGCAGCACTTTTGAGAGTAGACGTTAACAAACTTTGTATCCGTAATGATGTGAAGTAAAAATGAGTTAAATTCTTTTATAAATTGCCTAAATTATGAAATTTATTTATGTTATTGTTGTTACTTATGACATTTGGACAAACAAAGCTCGCTATGACGTTGGCGATGTGAATTTAAGACAGTAGGGTGCATCTTTTCTTTAAGCAGTGACCCACAAAGGTGAAAGTAAGACATTGCTCTAAGACTTCTCAGATTGATGGCTCCACCAAAGGATTCACTACCTTAATTTTGACATTAATCTGGATTGGGAGGAAATTTTCTCCAGACCATTACACCCATGCTCGACGACCGACAGCAGGATCTTCAATTCCACAGATTTAACGAGCCCGTATATCGTATGCACTTAGTGGTTCCTTGGCAGCATTGTGAATCGAACCCAATTCTTCCAGACGGAAGGTCGATGCCCTAACCACTAGGCTATCACGGCCTTAAATTTATGCATACTTTAATGTAGTCCTTAAACTAATAGCAAAGACATCGTGCTCATTATTGATATGTTATGTCAAATTAGAGCACTAAACATTCAAGTTATAACTTGATATATTTTCATGTTGGTAAACTTTTATGAAACACATTTGGTTTGTTGTAATAAAACCATATGATTTTATAAATACGAATATTGAAAAACAATTGAACATAAAACAATGAATATTCTGGTGGTTTAAGAAAACTCTCAAACTCTGAAAACCTTTAATAGTGATAAGAGGTCTTGTGTCGGGCAGTTTTTGATTAGTTGTAGAAGAGATATGTCAGCGTATTAAGGAGAGTTCAAAGGACCACGTCATTAGTGAAATAACCAACCTTGCCCTTCATTCTGACTGCAGGGGGATTTTACAAATATAATCAAAATTCAAATTAATATTTTCATGAAAAATGCAATAAAAAGATGAGATGTGAACAGATATTTCATATATGTAGAGTAAACCCATGAGTTTTAAATTAATTACATCGCATTGTGTTTCTTTTCCATTTTTATCAACTTATTCCTATTTACGAGTTGAAATTACATTATAAAGATCAGTTTTCTGATGTTTCGGGCATTCAAATGATTGACTAATTCTTAGGCATTCAAGAAAAACTACCTGAAAAAATGTCTTGAGTAACAATTTCACTTGAAGACAATATTTCGAATATCGATAAATAATGTTTTTGATTTAAATACTTAATTTCTAGTTTTGAAACCAGTAAGAGAAATTTTGGAACAATTGCAAATATATATAAGGTAATATGCTAATACTAATAAAGAAACAATGCACTTTTTACGAATATTGTTATAAATTATTTTAAACGAAATTGATGTTGATAATTTGAATTTTCAGCATGGTTTTGACCCATCAATCACTTACAATTCGAAATTGAAAGAAAATCTTTTATGACAGACAAGTCAGAAGGATTATTAAAATAACCTGTAACTATTAAAAATATTTTAATTTAATGTTTGGGATATTAGTTTTAAGCATATCTTAAAAAATAATGTTTTAATATATTTAATAATTTATTGTAATTGTATCCATACAAAAATATTAATAAATTTCTTGAAGGCTTACAGCATAAAATCTTCCAAATGCCATGTAGCAAGAAATACAGATATCTAATTTCATTTTAACATTTTTTAAAAAATAAATGAGAAATCTTGATATCCTTTTGTAAAATCACATTTCCTTTTCGTCAGTCCCCTAAGAGAAACTAATATTTTTTGTCTACATTTCCCTTTTTTTATGGCCTCTGAAAGTTTCTATCCTGAATGTTTTGTTTGTCAAAAAAAATTATCAAGTACAACCTTGTGAATGCCAAAAATAAAAATTTCTAACAATGACAGTTTAGAAGTATTTGTGTATGAAACTCGTAAATGATGTTTTAACATCAACATTTTATAGTGCTCCAAATTCCCCGGAGAAGGAAAAGGTCATAAAACCCTAGGATTTTTTTCTTATCTATTGTTGGTGAACGGAATAACATTTTATTTAAATATATTTTTAACAAATGTAGATTTTCAAAATTTCCCTTTCTCAACATTATATAAGAATGTTAACTGCTGGATAAAATTATGACAAAATTATAATAAAATTTTCAAATATATAACAAAATTTATTTAATAAAATCCTTCAAAGAAAATGAATTTATTTATGAGAAAACTTATCGTAGTTTTTTATTGATTACATTACCAAACATATAGGACTTGAATTATATATATATATATATATATATATATATATATATATATATATATATATATATATATATATATATATATACGGATGAAATAATATTATTTAAAAATTTTACTTATAATTTAACAAATTATGCTATATGCAAAAAGCCAATTGATGGTGGAGTTTCTATTTTATCTCTATTTTCGAAGCAGTAAATTCATGGTTCGAATCCTGGTTCAGGCATAGATATTATTTTTCGCTTTCTCTGTGTGTTTTTCTGTCCTTTCACTTTCGGGGAGAAGATGGCACACCAACTGGATGCCACACTATGTAAATTGCCATCACCTGCACCCTTTGCAGCGCTGAACAGGATTTACTCCTAAGGGCAACCTAATCTCTCTCTGTGGCACGACATGGGTCCACATGGGCATGTGGGCCAAAGCCTACAGTGCCCATCTCTGTTTTCGTGACCGAGAGACTCTGGGGTGCGAAGCATATGTCCCGATTAGGTGGTCAGCCTAATGCGAAACCACCTGTGTTAAGTTCCCAAGCATGCTTGGTACTCAGTTTATCGACCCACTGAAGGGATGAAAGTTTGGAGTCGACCTTGCCCAGCCAGAGGATCGAAATTCGGACCTGTGCCTTGGTAGCGTGAAACACTCCTAAGGACAACCAGGCATTGGAAAAAAATATATTCAAAAACGGAATTTAGAATACATTATGATTTTTCAAGTGAAATAAAAATTGAATTACAATTGCTAGATGTTTCCCCTATACAATTTACACATTCATAAAAAAATCTAAAATAAAATATAATAAAATATATGATTTCCGATAATTTTATACTTTAATTTATAAATGTATTATATTTTTAGCAATGTTAAAGTTTGACTAAAAGATTATTTTAAAGAATAAGTAATCAAAGAAAAATTAATATTTCTTACTGATTATTTATAGATAAATAATAAATTTTAATTTCTAACAACTGTTTAACTAAGCAAATATTAAAATTTTAATTTAATTTGAAATCTGTTCATTTTAATCTGTTTATTTTAAGTTTTAAAATTAATGAGGAAAATGATCAAAATCAAAGGAACCAGTCATATTTATTTTACCAAATATCTTACCGTTGATTTAGAATTTTGTCGTTAAAATCGATTATCCCATAGAGCTCTAAACTCACAACCTAAAAGAGAAAGAACAAAAATATCGCTATATTTATTACAACTACTTTTATTTCTGTGATAAAGCAAGTTACAACAAATACTATGACCAAAGGAATGTTAGAGATCAAAGAACAAGCGGAGAATTAAGTACACTGTTCTTTTTTGATTCTCTTGTTTCACTAAATTTTGCTCGCTTCAGAGAATTGATTCAGTTGCTGTGACCTGTGTGTATCATGTTTCTTGAGTGCTTCTTACAAGAAAGATTAATCTCAATTCCATAGGTCATGAGATTACATTTCTCTCTCGCACTTAAAAGCTAAAGTTCTTCCGCTGGTGGACAATTTCTTATCTGTCAAAAGATTTTGTAAAATTTTCATTTCCAGAAATTACAAGTATTCAGATGAGTTTTGGTTAATTTACTTTTACTCTGGTTGCATTTAGATAATGTAACACAAAATGAATTACTCTTCTTTCATCCACGTTTTAAAATAAGGAATTATTTTGTAAATATCTATGAGAATGTAGATCATAAAATTTTCGGTTCAAATCATATTTGTACTCATCTCATTGCCAAGAGCGAAATGTCTAGCCAAATTAGCAGGATACAAAATTAAACTAGATTCTTTAATGTAACGAATTTTTAACAGCATGTTCATTGGTTGCGATTCCATTACAACCAATGCCAGCATTTTTTAAAATGAATACTCAGACAAAAATTTTTGTCATAAAATTAAATTAATACTTTTTAAAAAAATTAAATCTGTTAAAACTTGAATATTTTTTAAAAATTTCAATAAAAATTATAGTGCACATATATTCATGGACTAAATATTTTAAAAATAAATAATTAATTAGAACTATGTGATATAAGAAATGTTTATTTTCCTTTTAAACATTTTATAACAAGCAAACGATTTCTATTCTAAGCGATTTCTTAGAATAAAATTCAATGCAGTGCTCATGAATCAACGCAAATCAATCCAATATTTATTTTAATAATATATGAGATTATAACTTTAATAACAGTATAAACTTAAATTATTAAGTTTGAGAAATTAAAAAAGCTGTTATTGTTGCAAGATGAAATGTAATAGAGTAATGAAGGAGAGAATTAAAAACATGAGGTATTTCAGTTTAGATATTAAAAGGCTGTTTAAGACTTTTCCATCCATTATCTTAGAATTAATACTTGAGGTAATTAATCGCAATCTTAATGACACTATAATTACCTCAAGATTCAAACTCTTCAACCATTCAATCATCTATGTATTTTGCTGAGCAAATATCTCCTTGATAAACATCAGTAAATTATAAACTCAAAAGAGCAATATCAATCACAAGTTAGATCACACAAACAATTAAACACACACACACACACACACACACACACATATATATATATATATATATATATATATATATATATATATATATATATATATATATATATATATATATATATATATATATATATATATATATATATATATATATATATATATATATATATATATATATATATATATATATATATATATATATATATATATATATATATATATATATATATATATATATATATATATATATATATATATATATATATCCCTTTAATATTTAACTTAAGCTTACAATATGTAAGTAAAAAAAGGAGCAGTCAAAAGTAATACCACTAAGAATAGATAAAAACTGAAAACAAAACAAGGAATTATAGTTTAAAAAAATAATTTACCACTGTATTTCAATAAAATTAAACGGTTTTCTTTCCTAAACCATTTTAAAAAGTACGTTAACCATTAAAGCAAAATAAAAATGGAGAAATAAATCTTTTATAACAAATCATTTCTTCCCTAGAAAATGACATTTTTATTCGATTACTGCAATCGATTTCTAGCAAAGATTTTCTGCCCCTGCTGTGCATTATTTATTACTCCAACACTTATTTAAAAATGAAGGATGTTAGTTTCACAGTAAGTTTAGGTCCTGAAAATGTATTGAATATCAGCTTTAGAGTTTCTTAAATGGAATAAGTTGCATTAATTTTAATGATAATAATTAAAACTAAAAAATTGAATTTATTACAAATTTAAATCCCGATAAATAAACACCGAAATATTTTTTAATTTATATATATATTCGTGACTTTTCACTACTATTTGATACTATTCGGGACTTTTCACTACTATTTGATACGTGGTTAAAGAACTGGCTTCTGGATATCCATCGCTGTTGAAAGGAGTACTGTTAGTACACTGTTTAGAATTGATTGAATATATAATCTGCTTTTGAATTCCTTCCAGATATGTTCTTTGGAAATTATATTAAAGTTCTACAAAGTTCAGACTTAGCTTTAAATATCACCAGACCGTGACAACGAAAGACTTGCTATGTGAAAAAAGTAGTTACTTAATGAAAAAAAGTGTACCTTCTTAGAAATGCAACCATAGAGTTGTGAAAGCAGCATTATTTAGAATGTTCACATTCTCAAATTTAATCGTTTAAACTTCAGTAATTAAGAGATTTAAGGAAAATCATGGAAAAAACCCACAAACTATATAGTATTACCACCACCAAAACTTTTAAGTTTCGCAATGCGTTTACTTAAATAGCGTTCGGAGGATATTTTCAATATTGAGACGCCTCAGTTGGAATTCCGAATTGAAATACAAGATTCATCCCTCAAAAGAGCATTTTTCATATATCAGGCCCTTAGTTCGACGACGGTGCGCTTTGTACTACTGTAATCAGTATTTCAGATTCTGAGAATTGATGTTTAGTTAATGTACTGGTAAATGAACCAGTAGTTCTGAAATTTTTAGCTTCCAAAATCTCCTACCAGTACTAAGGACTAAAAAATTTCTAAACACTTAATTAATTTCAGGGGTGTGATCATCAGATTATGTTTTACTACACGTTTTAGAATTTTACAGTTGTTTCCACTAATCTATTTTAGCCTACATCTTATGCAATTTCTCAAGCTCAAGTTTTCCACTTATATTATTGACAGAGGATTTTGACTTCAATAGAATATTCAAAATTTCACAAAAATATTTCTCATATAAATAGCGTTCTATTGTAGTCTAAGTTAGTAACAATTTTGAGTAAGTTAATGTTTCCCAAACGCACAAATAGATAGGATGACAAACTATAAAGTAATCAATTTAACAGCTTCCGGTCGTGCATTGATCTGAGTCATCGGCCAGAATTTACATCTTATCTAGATTCATACTTGAGCAATATAAAGTTAAAATAAATTCTCATTTTTTTTGCAGCTGTCGAACTGAGAATGTTGTGTTTTCATGTATTAAATATAAGGATTGTAAATTGCCACTAAAACTGGCAAGCTGTCACTTCAAATCAAAAAAGATAAAACAAAAATAAAAAAAGATGAAATCAGTAAACATTTTTGTTCCTTTCACAACAGTTTTTCAATCAAATAGTTGAAAAGTTTCACACAATATTCCATTGTTCAAAGGATAGGTATGATTAGAAAGCTAAGCGCTCAGAAATTTTCTTATCATTTTGGCTAAGATAACGCAAGCAAATATATCCTTGATAAATCTTAATAAAGGATAGGTATGATTAGTATAAATAAATAAAGAAATAAAAATAAATAAAGAATAAGTATGATTAGAAAGCTAAACGCTCAGAAATTTTCTTATCGTTTTGGCTAAGATAATACAAGCAAATATATGCTTGATAAATCTTAATAAAGAATAGGTATGATTAGTATAAAAAATAAAGAAATAAAAATAAATAGTGAATAAGTATGATAAGAAAGCTAAACGCTGAGAAATTTTCTTATCGTTTTGGCTAAGATAACACAAGCAAATATATCCTTGATAAATCTTAATAAAGAATAGGTATGATTAGTATAAATAAATGAATGAATAAAAATAAATAATGAATAAGTATGATAAGAAAGCTAAACGCTGAGAAATTTTCTTATCGTTTTGGCTAAGATAACACAAGCAAATATATGCTTGATAAATCGTAATTCATCAAAATTCAAATTTAGACTCTACATATAACTGTCTTTTTCTTTTCTTCAGACATATTACAATTAGTTTCATATGGTCAAATAAGCATTTTGAAATTAAAGATTTAATTTAATGTATTATTGATACGCTAATGTATTTTGTAAATAACTTTCTGTGATGTTTATTTTTCGATGTAAATTTTAAGTTCACTTCAGAAAGAATTGCACGAAAATATACAAAACACTTGCAGTTTTAAGCTTGTAAACAAATTTATTTCTCCTTAATTAATGTTTTAAATATACGATAATATTTTTGGAAAATATGAAGTTGTTCTGAAAACGTACCAATATGTTTTTTGAACAGGAAGTTCTACATATATATCCATACATTACACAGAATAAAATTCATGTGACAAATGCTTTCTCTTAGAAACAGAGTTTCAGACTTGCTTATTTCCGCGTTTCTGGTGGAAATGATTTCCTTTTCGGCTGTTCTTGAAAATACATCATCACAAGACATATTTCAGATATTTTACACAAAATATTTCCTTCTGCTTATTTTTCTCGCAAATCAGGTTTGACTTTTCACTTTAAAATATTTTATGAAAAAAATTGATGACATTTTAAAACTGCATTAATTTTTATAATGAAAAATTGTGTTTTATTATAAAATAAAAAATGCATAATAAATGTATATTAATTATAATCCTGAGAATGGAAAACAAAACTTTTTTTTTATTTTGTACACTTAAAAAATCATTATCTTTTTAAATATTCAATCTTTACACCTTTTTTAAAATATATTTCATAAAAAATATAATATAAAATATAGCTTTGGTTTAAAAATATATTATGTACTTTTTTATTCTTGACGTAAATTTAAAAAAACTTATTAAAATTTGTAAAATACGTATCGTACTTTTTACTTGTAATTAAGGATTTATAAATAAGAATAAATTTACTATAAAGAATAGCAAAAATTTTCTGTTGGAAGAAAATAATATAATATGTAAATATTTATATACGTAAAAGGAGATGTTTGATTGATTCAAATACAAAGTTAATTTTTTAAATGATAGATTAGCTTAAAATATTGCATTAACTATGTATTTACACTTAATTTGCTACGTACATATTAATAAGGAAGTTAAATTTATGAAGGTATTTGAATCTTTTATATATTGACATTCTCATGTTGTCATAGTCTGATATATTTTTAAAATATGCAGCAATTTAGAATATATAAATATAACAAAAATAAATCACTAAAATATTAATTTAAAGTAAATTTATTAAAATCCTATTCTGTCATAGATTTATCAATGAAAGTTAGAAAAGTGGTTTTTCTTGTAAATTGTTGTACGCAAAAATGCTTTTGTAAAGAAAAAAAATTTACACACAAATTCTTTAAGACTTAATTAATATTTCCTTCAAAATGTATACATTATATTACTTATACAAATGAAAACTTATATTTTAAATCACAAGATTCATAAATAACTTACTGTGGATTGCATAGCCGTGGCTGTGGATGTGTTCATGTTAATTTGCGGATATGTCCTTCCGCTGGTGTGGCGTAAATGTGGGGAGGAGGTTACCAGCTCAGGTGTGACCTCTTCACATGACTGTGGTTCCAAATTACTAAGTGTACGTTAATTAAATACAGGATTTTCTGCATCTTAAGTATGTATAGAAAGAATGAAATTAAATCTATCTATCTATCTATCTATCTATCTATCTATCTATCTATCTATCTATCTATCTATCTATCTATCTATCTATCTATATATATATATATATATATATATATATATATATATATATATATATATATATATATATATATATATATATATATATATATTCACAAGTTTTTCATACCTATAAAAGCTTTTTAATAGTGATGCATATGAAAATCTTGTGAGCTTCATACAAATGAAAATATTGTGGAAATAAAAATTATGAATATATTACATTAAATGTCTTTTTATTTCTTTTCACTCTGTATGAAAGATTTTCCTGATAATATAAGTTCGTGAATATAATAATTATTCTAAGTATACTACAAATTAATTTTTATATGGTATGATTTTAAAATTATGAATAAAACTGCGTGATTTATCATGTATGTAATTGAGTAATGAATAAATTTCTCTTGAAAAATAATTCATTTTTTTAATAAGAGATTTTGAGAGGCAAGAGAATCTGCTAAAATTGACACCTGCAAAAATATTTTTATAAAGTTGTGTAATTATGTGACAGTTTTTTATTCTTCAACTTTTTTTACCTTTTTGAGATTAGTTACTTATTAGCTTAAACACAGAAGTAATTTAAATACATCTTTTTTAAAGTTTGGATTTTGACAATTTACTGAAGAAGGATTTAACCATAAAAAAGATTTTAATTAAGAGGAGATTGGCTTTGACAGCTACTAGTAGTTCAAAATTACTGAGAAGTAAATAACAAATAAATGCAAAAGTGCTGTTTGTTATGGAACTGTCAAAAAGAACTATTAGAAAAAAATGTTTTTGGTACTTATGTTTATTAAATAAAGATGCATGATTAGATTCAGTAAATAAATTAAATAAAAATATAAATTAAAGAAAATCAATGGGATATATTTTCTACGTCTTAATTTTCCTTAGTTGTCAGTAATTTTTAGAAATTTAAAATATGTAATGGTTGTGCGAAAAAGAATTTTAAATTTTAAATGTTTTAAATTTATGATTGAACTTGAATTTTTTCATCTAAACATAATTAGTATAAATAGCACATGAACTTAAAATTAATCCGTTGTTAATATATTCAGGAAAGAATTTCGAATCGTAATCTTTTAATTTCATATTAAAATTATTCTATACTTCAACCCAAAGGGGAAAGAGATTTTCTTTTATTGGCTTATGCAAAAATATGCTTGCTAAAAACATATGAAAAAATTAAAGAATAAAAGACAATTAAAATATATTTAATCTCAAAAGTATATTGATATCTTTTGTTATTAGAAATTTAACTTTGATTAAAGCAAATACTTTAATTTTCTTGTGAAATTTTAAAGGATATCACTAGTTAACTAGAAGCTTGTTACTTCACCAACAGTAGTCTTCTTAAATTTGATAAATCATAAATTGTTAGCATATTTAAAAATATTATAATAAAATGTTCACATTTTCTAGAGAAAATTTAACAAAATAACATTATATATAAAGTTAAAAAATTAGAAAATAGAAATATAGTAGTTTTTTGTGCAGTTTTTTTAATGATGTAATTCTAATTTATTTTTTAAGCATATTTTCCATATAAAGTAAGATATTTCAAATAACATGCAAAAATATATCTTTTGCATGCTAATAAAAATCTTTTAAGGGTTTTTTAACAAATTCCTCCTATGAACATCTTTACTTTTTTGTACATTAGTTCAATGATTAACTTAATATTATTACATTTTAATGCATGTTCATGGAATCTAGTGTTATTAGGCAATTGCATAAAAAAACTGCATAAACTCAGCCAAAATCTGCACATTAAATACATTTTATCAAATATAATTTATATAAATAATAACTTATATTCTACTGACCCTTTTTACAAAATGTGAATTAGGAAAGCATTTAAAGAACATAATCAAATTTCGATTCATTTAGAAGTATATTTCATTTCTCCCAGGTAAATTTACTATTTTCTCAATATGATTCAAGAATATAGTTTTTGATTTAATATTTTATTAAAGTAAGAATACAGAAAATTAAATAAAAAAGTTTGAGAAATATAAATATATATGAGTATTTTAAATATAACTTTAAATTTAAAAGCGGAATTAATTTTAAAAAATGAACACACACATACATGTACATATAGAAACTCAGAATCGTAATCTGAATGTTATAATTCCCTAAAATATATTCGAGGAAAATAACTTTGCTTAGACACAGATATTAATTCTCAAAATTAGGAATACATATTTAATTTGCTCAAATAAATTTAAAATTAGGAGCCAGGAGATTTCAGAAATTTCTGGAAATATTAGCTAATAATTTAGCGAGTAATTTCCAGCTAATTTATTTTTTTCGTATATACTTATTTTCAGATACTAAAATTTAACCACATATTATAAGCATAGCAGTAGTGTGACAAAAATGAATTATATATATATATATATATATATATATATATATATATATATATATATATATATATATATATATATATATATATATATATATATATATATATATATATTTATATATATGTATATATATATATATGTATATATATATATAAAACTGTATTTTTTATGACGCCAGGGGTTATTAAAATAGAAATGTCAATTTACATATATATGTTATCATTTTTAATAAATATGTCTGCGTAAAACTGGATGAAAAAAAGAAAAATATTGTTATCAATTTATTATAATCCATTTATTATGTATTAATGAGAGTCTTTCTCATCACAACTTCGTGGAATCAAATAAGAATGTCTTTTTTATCAATATTATTCATTTTTTTAACTTTCTTTCTACTCGAATTTTTTCGATTTTCGCATTTCATAACGTTAACATTAAAGTAGATAGATATATCGTCCTATCAGCTAAAAGAAGCAGGTTCACCTCAGCTCAGCAGGTGGCAAATCAGTTTATTGGTGTCACAGTAAAGCAGATCCCCGAAAAACTGTTGCCAGACGTTTGAGGGGAGGAGGATTATACGCCCGCAGACCTGTTGTGTGTGTCCATTGACCAGACAGCACCGTACTGCCCGTTTGCAGTGGTGTCGTGAGTATCGCAATTGGACTGGACATGCGTACATACTTATTCTCAGATGAGAGTAGATTTAGTCTGTCATTGGATTGTAGATGCCAACTGATGTGGCGCGAGAATGGTACTGCTTATCGTCCAGAAAATATTCAGGAAAGGGACCGATATCCGACAAGCAGTGTCATGGTGTGGGCCGGCATCATGATCAATGGCCACATGCCCCTACATGTGGTTGCGAATGATACTATGACGGGCCAACGATACATCAATGAAGTTCTACTTCCTCATGTTCGTCTTTTCCGTGGTGCTGTCAGTGATAAATTTTTTTTATGGACGACAACGCAACATGTCATCGAACACTCGCTGTTCAGGATTGTCTAGACAGCGAGGGTATTCAACGACTCGTATGGCCATCACGTTCTCCAGATCTAAACCCTATTGAAAATGTGTGGGATTCTTTTGGGAGGCAAGTTGCGGGTCGAAACTATCCTCCGACAAACAAGAACACCTTCATCCGTGACTCCCAGAGAAATGGGATAAATTGCCTCAACAGCTGCTGGATAATGTTCTGCAAAGTATGATATGAATTGTGGAATGTTACATCACACTCCACGGTGGACATATCCCGTACTGATACATTTCTTCAAGGTGCCTGCTGACTTTTAGATGCATTGTTCCATTTTTCCGTATGCAGCATCAAATGAACATTTTTTTTTCTTTCAGATGTTTCACAGCTTTTGTCATTTCCAGAACAATAAATATTCTTTATTCTAATGTCTGAACAGTTTGGCAACCATATTTTATCCTACTAGGCCTTTAGACATATCATTAAGAATGTCTCGCTTAATGATATGCTACATTGCAATTTGTGATCCGTCCTTAGCAATTGTCCAGCAGTGTATATATATATAGAAAATTGTGTTGCTTTAGATATTTCAAAAGCGTAGGCATTGAGCAAAAATGTATACTGAAAATATAGGAACAAAGAAATATTTCTGCATTCATCTAGTTTTTACAGTGCAAATCAATTGACTTCACAATCCTGTATATTGCAAGTAAAAGCCGTTATATCAATTTATGACTTAAATATGTTTTGAATATCTTTGATATTTATATTTTATAAGCTTTTAATTGGTTTAGTAAATTCAAATGCATCTACAATTGCATTCTGTATTGTTTTAAGTTTCACCTACAGATTCAGTGCAAAAAGCATTTTCAACATTGCTTTGATATTAAAATAATATAAAACAAGAAATCTTGCAAGCTAAAAACTTGTTTTTCATAAATATGTCCTTAATTTTATTTAACCTTTTATTAATTACAGTAAAATTTTTCAAGCAATATAAAAATATATATTGAAACTACATAGATATTCACCTTCATTGAAATGTTTCTTCCATTTTTCTTCATATTTCTATCATCGGAGTTTTTGTGTTAACTGATTTGCGACAAAATAATTAACTTTTGCAAATTGCTAAAGAAAAGCTTATTTTGTGCTGCTACTTTGTTTTATATTTCTTACTGGAATAAAAACAGATTATCGAAGTTTTCTTAAACAAATTCATGATTACCTTCAAATAAAGGTGAAAAAAAAAACTGGAAATCTGACATCGATGAGAATTTCTGAAATGTGTTGTTTGATTCAGAGAAAGTATTCTTAATAATATTTTCTGGCTCTTGAAAAATATTTTATAATAAAAATTGCTGTGTTTATGTGTATTTTTATAGCTGTTTTATATTGTGATCTATTTTTGTAATTCTGTTATAAGTGATTATTCCCACGTTGTTTCATTTCAAGAAACATTACACTGGCATATAATTTTGAATATTTTAATGTGAATAAAATAGAATATTCTTACAGTTGGACTATTAAAAATGTTTCGCTGCTATGAGTTCAAAATAGAATAATCTGTTTGGTTTCTTTGTCGCTCAACATTTTTTTTTTTGCACACGCGAGATCTAATTAGACTAGAACCAACAGTTTTAAGTGACTTCCGAACCACTACAAACATCAATGGTGAGAACTCATATATTATTGAGCTAATGGCTACAGAGCTAACAGTTAGACTACCATGGGAATCTTTTAGAACATTCGATTGTTCTTCTAAAAGAACAAATGAATGTTAGTATCGCAGCATTGCTTGACAGCTACTTGATGCCATGAAACGTCTCGACGACAGTGAAAGTTATATTTTCTAAAGCTGCTTTTTCTCAAAGAATGACGGACAAAAATTTCACATTCATATATTTTATTATTCCTAGATTTTGTTAAATTTAATGGTCAAAGTTTCAGATAAATATTCTGGATTTATTTTATCGCATTTTTAAAATTCTTTTTATATTACATTAATTATAGTAACTGCATTCCTTTTATTTTGTCACTGTGCTGCTTAGAATAAAATTAATTTATATATTTCTCTCTCAAATAAACAGAGATGGGACAGGTATCAAGCTCAAAAGTCACTTGTTTTTTAAATAAAAGAATGTGGTGATTGAATGAACGCCACTTTATGAGAAACAATATCAGTCATTTAACGTTACAACTCAACTTTATCCACGGAACAGAAAACGTTGAATTCTGAATAAAAATCACTATGCTTGATTCACAAATGCAGTCACAGTTAAAGATTTATTCACGGTTAGAAGAAAATGAAGGTCATAGGAGCGAGGGGGAGGATTACCACACACATTTGTGATGTATCGTCTTTGTGAGACCTTCTGTCAGAAAGGTAAGAAAGGTTGAAGGCAATCGATTGTAATCGGGAATTTTCGAGCAGTTGTTGCAAGTGAAACCTCTGTAACACACTACCCCAATCTACAATGAAGTGTCGACCTCTGCATGAGGTAAATGAAGCTTCTTGATTAGAAAAAAGAAGATCGCGCCAGCTAAGTACATAGGTTAATTAATTTAATCGCATTAATCTTCAGTAGCGTAATGTTTAATTGGAAGTAATTAGTCTTTCTAATTTCAGAAACAGTGGCTTAACAAAATGAACACACGGGAATAAACCATTAACTTGATTGAATTCTGTTTGGTTCTTACGGTTTGTCAGCTTAATTCAATTAATGATTTAACCAAATGATAGAATTAATAATGATTAATTTTACAGATTTACATGAACTAATTTTATGTTTCTTTATCAAATTTAAATTTAAAATTTAAAATTTAATGTATGAAAATGTAAATGGAGATTACTCGGAGTAATTAGAGAATTATAATTTTTATTTATATAGTATCATATATCAATATTTATTGAAAAACTGTAAAACAAATTATAGAATTAATATTATATTATTGGGTTAAAAATTAATAGAATTGCTTAGGTTAGAAATATTTATTCTGAAAGAATTTACAAGTAAAAAAATATTTTTAAGCTTACAAATATAATATATGTAAAAGAAACAAATATAAGATTAGTAAATGGACATTAACATTAAATAAAAGGACACATTTATTGTCAGTATTTTGGTACAGCTTATGGTAATTTGTAGTTTTATTACATCAATTCAATTACATTTTAGGAGCAATTAATTAGTGTTGATTTTTCAAATAATACAATGTCTTATGCCAAAAATTACATGAAAAACAACAGCGATTATTTTGTTATATATTTTCCTTGTTATCATAATGTAATGTGTTTTTATGTTGACTTCATAAGTTAAATCATTATATCATATCAGTGCAATGTTGAATGCTCAAATCACTATTTAATGACATTTAAGAAGATCTGAATTTCTAAAACATTCTAAAATTCATCAGCCCAATTATTATTTTATAAAAGTATATACAGAGTGTTGCTTATTCAGAAGTTGAAGGATTAGCTCTTTTATCTTTAGTTTGACAGTGCGTAGACTTGATACTCATGCTGATCGTGAATATTTGTAGTGCTTTGTAATCCATTTTAGAATATAGGTATTATTGTAGATAACTCTTATATGAGAAGGAAGTGATTAAAAAAGCAATAATATATATATATATATATATATATATATATATATATATATATATATATATATATATATATATATATATATATATATATATATATATATATATATTCTTGAATTGTGTGAATATGCTTTGAAAAATAAATTGAATGCATTTATTGAATGTAAATATATATATAAAGAGGAAATTATGTTTTGATTTTCAACAACATTTTTGCATTTATTCTTTGAATAATTATTCCAATCTATTTCAAACTTCTAAGAATGGAATTACGATAATCTATTTCACTTATAACGGAGAGATATTCTTTCATAGTGTGTACCAATGTTTACATTTTCAAAAAATATAGAAAGGCCCCACATTTTTTCAATTTATGTAAAAAAAACAGGCTCCTTCTCTTTTCCTACACATAAATTGTAAAAAAACTGTATAATATTTCTCTTGATCAATTTGCAAAAATTAATAAAACTGTTGGATTTTAAGGCGATAAAATTTGGCTATCCTAATTATAAACGAATTTACAACAAATTTTGTTTTCAGCATGTTTGTCTAACTAAAAATAAATAATCAGTATTTCTTAATTTCTGTTGATATATTTGGGTTATAATTTTTGAAGTTAATCACAAATATCACTTTTTATAACTATTCAAACACAATATCTAATAAAGTTATTCTTAGATTTTATGTTACGTAACTGGAAATTGAATCTTTTTAGAAATTAAGACAAGGTTTAATTGTCACACACACACAAGATATTTAATCTATATAAACACAACATTATATATAAATATATATATATATATATATATATATATATATATATATATATATATATATATATATATATATATATATATATATATATATATATGTATATATATATATTTCTAAAAATCATTATAATCTTTATATAACGTGAAACTCCCTACCGATTGTGGAGTGGTTAGTGTCCATAACTTCGACGCAGTAGGTCTCGGGTTTGAATCCTGGTTCGAGTTGGATGTTCTTCTCTCTCTCTGCTTGTGATTCTTTCTGTTCAAAGATGGTATACCCACTGGGTAACCCACTGTAAAAAATTGTCATCACATTCATCGCTTATAGCGCTGAATTTGATTCTATTCTAAGGAACAGCCGGATAAAAGAAAAAAAATTATAATGTGAAAAATAACTTTTTAGTTTTATACATATATAATATTCATTATAAAATTTTTAAAAATATATGTTTGTTTATGCAACTAAAGCTTTTATTTATTTAAAAATAAGTATTAATAGAATTATAGTAAATATATAAATGAAATAAATTTCTTTAAAGTTTTTTATACATAAATAAATTTGTATTGATGCTTTAGTTTAAAGTTTTTCAATTAAAAAAATTGTCGGATATATTTTTAGAGTTTCTATGTACTTAAGCTATGTAAAGAATTCAAGCAAATGTATGGGCACTTTTTCAATAAATGCATAAAAATTCAAAATCATAAATTAACTCATCGAGCTTGAAAATTATAGTTTTCGTTAACAACCAAAAACAAACTTCTATATTTAAGTTCTGTAGGATGTTAAAAAGCCCAGAATCATAATTTTGCAATACATCTTATTACAAGAAATGCCAGTTCTATAGATTTATATTTAATAAAATATATTTTATATTATTAAAAACATTTTACATTAGTAGATATTTAAAATATTTAAGTAAAAATTCATGATATTAATCTTATTTGATAGGATTCGATGCATAATACAAAAACCCATTAAACATTGTGGAAAATATTTTCATTAAAATTAAAAATTAGTAGGATGATCAATATGATTTCCCAGTAAATTGTGTTTAGATTAATATTTATTTCGCAAAGTGTAACTTTGAGAGAAAGAGAAGTAGTAGTTTTAAGTAGATTTATTTGAAATCCATAACCTAAAATATTTTTGAAATATATTTTCTTGAAGAAACAAGTTGCATAACTTAGTATATATTACACAGGAATGTAAATGCATTCAGATAGGTTATTTTACATTTATTTAGTAAAAAAATATATAACTCCAAGTCATTTATCATATAATTTGTTCAAATTCTTTTAGCAAGCTAAGTTAAGTAATTGTGCATGATTCTTGCAACACATATTTAAATATTTCTTTTTCCAAGATTCTTGTTCTTAAAATATATTGCATGTCAAATTATATTATCAAGAGTGTAAACAGTGATTACAGACCTACGATCCATTACTAGAACTGATTAACTTTAGATAATTCAAAATAATAAATAAACAAAACCCATAAAATATAATAAATGGATAGTGTGATGGCATGTGAATAAGCTATAACCAATACTTCATAAGATTTTAAGGAGTACCTGAAGCAAGTTATTTTCTGTGTTGTTATACACGCAATAATGCTCTTATACACTAACCAATTTGAAAATGGAAAACCAATTTTATTTATACACGTCGAAATAAAAAGAGTTAGCATAGTTAGTATGTAAATAAGATGTTGATGTAAAAATTTAATTACAATTTAAATAAGTTTTTCTACTTAAAAGGCAATTTAATTATTTTTTCATTTAAATAATGATATAAGTTTTTGGTATGCAACTATCTTTATCAAAATAAGCAAGGACACATTTTGCAAAATGGTAATTTTGAAACAAAAATAGCTAATAGAAAGCATCATAATATAATATATATTATATTTTATACAAAACCATTTTCATTATTTATTGATTCAATAAGTAATATTGTAGCTTATGCCTAATGTTTGGTAAGAAAAATTTCTGAAATTTTTTTTAAATACCTCAAGTAATTAATGAAAAACATCATAGAAATATATATTATGGTCGCCAAGATTTGAACAGCGAGAAAGTCTTGCGTAGACTTGGGTAATTAAGATAAATCAAGACAAATTTACCGAGAAACTGTGGCGGCACCAAAAGTCATTTTTTACCTCTATTCTGCAGTTCAGATACGTGTACATTAAATGTTTTCAGGACACACAATAATGTCTTAAAAAGTCATGAGAAACTTACTGACACAGTTTGTCAGTAATTATTGAACGTGACGTCGAATGCATTATCACAATAGTTGTAAGTATCCATACATCGAGAAGAGTTACTTGTCCATAGCTTTTCTTAGTTTATACGAAAAAAAAGAAAAAAAATAGATCCATTTGTGAACATTTATGTGATATTAAATAGCTTAGTCATTTCAGCAAAAATTTAAAACAACCATATTTATATTGTGGCAAATTGATTGTCTTTTCTGATAAAATTTGCATCTTCTGTCAAACATTTTGCTATCTTGATCAGATTTTAATTTCCACAAATCAAGTCTCAAAATATGAATTTCAAAAAAGAGGCATTTTTAGATGACAATTCTTGATGATTTTTATAATTAAGTTTTTATTATTTAATAATGAATACAAATATCTTGATTAAAATGCCTGTAAGTCAGAATCTAGGACTTATTATACTTTAACATAATGGGTGAAAAATAAACATAGGCCTATTTGCAATTTTATGTGGAAAGGAAATGTAATCACGTATGCAGAATATATCACTTGTCTCAGATTTTGCAAAAGCTATTTTGAAATGGAAAATCCTAAAAATTTAAAAATAAAAATAAATGCAAATCTTTTATTTTTCAGAGATATTTGTTTTATTTCACTATTTATTAGAACTTTTTATGGGATTTTCAATTAAAATCTTATTTTAATATACAGATCCAAATGTGTTAAAATTGGTTATTAAATGCTCAAATCTCTTTCCTTTTTCCGAGAAATTGATTAGATCATTTTCTACTTTGAGACTGCCGATGTTATAAACGTTATAATATATTCTATTTCATATTGTAAATTCAAATTGCATTATACATCGTGAGAATATGCAGAGATTAAAGCGTACGACAATACTCTCGCACAATTGAATCCAATGATTCCAGAAATTACAGTGAATAATAATGGCTTCCAACGATGCATCCTTTTGTTGCTCTCTTTTGAATAATTACCTTCAATGTTATATTTTTATTTATTTTTACTGTACATTAAATATTGAATTGAATACACGTGAGCATTTAAATTCGCAATATAGAAGAAAGAGAAAATTAAAATACCACATTACTATATATAAACATTTTCATGATTACACAATAATTCTTTTCCTTAAATATTTAGGTCTCCTTTTTACTATTTTGATTTATACAGAGTGAGAACAGGGTAGGGACATTAAAATGTAGGCTCACCGTGGACGACGATACACGAAGCAACACTTATAGATATAGAATCAATGAGATCCCGGATGGCGTCCTGAGGTATGGCTCTCCATTCCCTGTCAATCATTTGCCTAAGTACATCTTCGGACGGAGATAGTGGCAGAGTCTGCAAATTGCATCCAATCATATCCCAAACGTGTTCGATTAATGAGAGATCTGACGATTACAATGACCAGGCTGTACACATAACCGGGTATGTTGGCTGATGCTAGCAACGCACAGTCGGGAGTTATCCTGTTGATAAAGGATAGTGAGCACCTCCTGAATGTAGGGGTGTGTCACCGCCTACAGCACATCATCCACGTAACATTGGGCTATCATATTGCCGTGAATATGAGCTAGAAGTTGCTAGTAATCGTTCGCAATGGTTTCCCAAACCATGATGCCACTTTGTTGCTCGGTAGGGCTTTCCACAATTTATTCAGGATTGGATCTGTCTCTATGTCTACGCCACACTCTTACGTGGTAACTATCACTGAAGAAACAGAAGCATGAGTCCTCTGAGAAGACTACCCTGTGCCACTCCGTTGCTCACAGCTGTTTAATCCATTCCCATTGCAGGCGTCTATGCTGTGGGATCCATGGCAGTCTTCTTAACTGAGGCCATACGCACAAGCATCTAACACATAATCAACATCAAGTGGTTCTGCTCCATACGGGAACATCCAGGGGAATTTGAGGCAAGAACAGATTTTCAATGATTATTTTCCAATCAGCAATAAGGGTGTGAATATTGCCTTTCCTGCCGGTTCTTCACCTACATATATATACAACTATATATATCTTATGATGCTCTAGACAGAAGATACGTTTAATCGTAGGCTTCATAACTGGGCACTACTATTTCAGAAAACACCTCCACAAAATGGGACTGTTTCAGCAAGATCCTATCTGCAGGAAATGTCATACGCAAGAGGAAACGGTCAAGCATATCATTTACGCATGCGAGGCTCTTGCTCTCCCTAGATTAACTTCTTTAGGCATCATCCATACTAGAGAGTTACACCTAGACTCTCAATTCTTTTGAATTAGTTTATTACATAAATTTCTTTTCTAACTGATTTTTCAGATCAAATAATTTAGAATGTATGTATAAAACTTGAATTGCGTCATAATATTAGAAAAATAATGCACATTAGACAAAAAGAAAATACTATTTTACAATTAAGAATGTCTGTACCTTTTCTTAATAAAGCATTTTAAAGATCTTTAATAATAGCTGATTACCGATTTTGATTTCTAAGCTTATGAAATATAAAAATCGTTGTCAATAAAAAGTACATTACTTTCTTAAAAAGATTTGCAAATAAACTATATATAAAGTATCATAAAAACCGCAATATTATGTATTTTCATACTTTAGTTATTACATATAACTAATTATATACTTCATATTTATTTTAAATTTATAACGTAATATGGGTATTACACATTACTAGAATTCCGTTTTAATTGATAAATGTATGTAATTAAATATCTGGATATAACTTATTCAGTTTTCTTAAAATCGATAAATTACTTTTACATTTACTATAAAATTTAATGCTAATGAAAAAATGTGAGACCGTATTCATACGCATATTGTGAGAGCTTTCTAGCATATTATAAATCAATATCCCTGTATTTTAAAAGTATTTATTCCCAGTTTCATGTTTTTTAGAGAAATTATCCGAATTATCTTTAGTGTCAATGACGATAAATCACTTTTTCTGTACTTAGACTTCCATTTTCCGTAGAGATAGAGTGCTTTGAAATAGAATAATTTTTAATTAAATAGTTTTTATTCATCTTTTCACAATTCAGTCATTAAAAGATGATTATCTTTACATAATTTTACTGTAAAATTTGTCATTAATTCAATTTAAATATATTCGTGATGCAGTTTCTGTTGAGAGAAGTTGAGAATTATTGATTCTCTTCTTCAAAATCTTTTTTTATCAGCGCAAAATAATATTCTCGATTTAGAGAACATTGTATTATCGTGTTAATATCTGTGATTTTAATGACTACTATACATTATTATAATCTTCATTTTTATATTATAACAATCATTATGATTTTTTTATTTTTTGCATACATCATATAATATGTCATTCACACTGTTTTTATTATCCGCATTAGGAGCTATTTTTTGGTCAACCTTAAAATATCATATTTTTGTCATTTATTTTTTTCCTTTTATACTGTGGTTGATTAAATTAAAGACTAATATTATACTTTTAACAGAACATAGATTCAGTACAGTCCAGATATACATTAATGCAATTAGCACGTAATTTACATTAATAAAATTTTTTTAAATAGCGATAAAGTAAAAAATTAAACTCAAATGATAGATGTTAGCATATACCCAGCAAACACAAACTGCCGGCAAAAATCCGGGCCGCTGCTGGCCAAGCCGGTTTCCTGTTGGCCACGGCAAGCCGCTGATGGTTGTTTGATGGCCCAGCTCCGGCCATTACGGCCACGGATGAGTGCTGGCCAAAATAAACCGGGCCGGTGCTGGATGATAAGTAGTGGGCCAACAGATTCTGGCCATTGTTGGCCCTGAAGCTGTTGGCCAGCAAAATTAAGACAATTAGTTGTAGCGCTATTCTTTATTTTATCGTCAAAGACTATTTTTTCCAAATAACTGGTTTTTTTGTGATGTTAATTAATTTTCCTTTAACTTCTTACTTTTTAAACTCCTTAAAAACAATTTTTCAGAAAGAAATCTAATTTTCACATTTATTGTGTATACCGCGTGACAGTATGACGTCAGATACTGCGAAATGCTTGAGTCAGCGTCAGCCATTAATGTGAAATGGCGGAATATTCGATGTTGTGTCTGTGAGCTAAGAGAAATATAAGGTGAGTACGCATTTATTATTGTTGTTTATATCAGGATAGAATTGTTATGAATGATGCAAGAATAATATATTTTTTTATGTTGAAATATTATTTAATTACTTGTTAAGAAAACTTCATAAACTATTGATAACATGACAACAAGAGAAAGACACTGGAAAATGTTTGTCATTGTATGTTTTAGAATAATTTCATTACCGTGTGAGGAATAGAAAAATGTATCATGGACAGAAGCATTTTTTCATTCTTATTTAGTTATATTTAATCAATTAGTAAAATAAAATTTTCAATGCTCAATTTTTTTAAAATCGAATTCGATTGCTACAAGGCTTAAACGTATTTATTACATTTTTTGTTTTTTACGAAGCAAGTTTATGAAATAAATGACACTCTAAAAATATTCTACTTGAAAGCCCTTAGATGTTTATTTTCAATAAATTAATATTGGATCTTGTAGCATTTATGATCAATAAATTGTGTGTGAATTCCTTATAAACTTTAATTATTTTATTTTTAAAAGGCTTTCTTATTTACTATTATTTTTAAGTCAATATTTACTGACCGAAATATTTTGTCTTATAAGGATTCGTGGTTTTAAATATTGTATACTCTTCAAAGATATGTTTTAAGGAATGAAAAATTTTTCAATGCATAAACATTACAAAATATTTTATTGCATGTATAACATGGTTTTTATGTATAACCATGTCAACCATTAAAATCATTGTAGATTTCTTAGAGAAATATTTTTGCATCTAAAACTTGAAAATACAGTACTGATAATAGTTGATTAACGCTTATGAAAAAATGTTCATATGGAACAACTGTTATTATTTAAACTAGTTGTGTAGCATGTTAACTATTTCCATGTAAAGAATGCTGTCAGATGTAACAGCTTATAGCTACTCTTGTGTTTACATACTTTATTATATTTAAAATCATATTTTATGTTTTTATTTATGACTGAAAAGTTGAAGTATGAGTTAACAATAAATTCAAACAATTTGTTTTAATGAAAATAAGTTAACTAGAATATTTATCCCTTTCCATATTGGAGAAAGTGATTAACATTTCAAGCATTTGATGATACCTTTGACATTTTGATCACTTGATTCTTTTATAGTAATGTAAATGGTTTTAATGTTATAGTAAATAGTTGACCGGATAAAGGGTAAATGATGTATCTTATACACACATAAACACCATTACGTAAACACACCTTTACCAATTTACAAAGTCTAATAATGATGACAATATTGTCCTAGATATATTGTCAGAATTATTTTTATTTACTTTTGATTTTTCTCTTTAAAGAATTAAAGTTAAATAAAGAATTTAAATATAATTTTAAACAATGTAAATTAGTAAGGTATACAAGTAAAATGAGTATGATATGAGAAATAGTTTAAAAAAGTTTATCTGTTTTGATTTCAGAAATACTTCTAATTTTGAAATTCACTATACAATTTCAAAATAATAACAAATAATTAAAATATTGCATTTGTTAACTCCATGTTTATTTTATTGTTTTAATATAGTAAGCATAATTAGGTTAATCTTCCAAACATTTACATATATATATATATATATATATATATATATATATATATATATATATATATATATATATATATATATATATATATATATATATATATATATATATATATATGTATATATATATATATATATATATATATATATATATATATATATATATATATATATATATATATATATATATATATATATATATATATATATATATATATATATATATATATATATATATATATATACATAATTTCTAAATTTATTAACTGTTTTTAATTTCCCGATATCTCTTTTTGTGATTTTTTTAGTATTTTACAGAAAATGTAATGGTCATATTATGAGGACATTTGCATTAATAATGATGTGTCACTGCTCAGAATTTACTTGTCCACAAACACTAAATGTTAATAGAAATTAAGAAAATAAGCCTGTATTGTTACATAAAATTTATATTTCTTGATACTGTTATGTTGTAATGAATTGTATATAGAAATATTTTAACATAAAAGTTTGGAAATATGGTGAATAAATTAAAATTTTTCTCTCTCTACGAAATACATCAGTAACATACGAAAGGTACATTACCTCCTACCAAAGCATTTATTACTAAATTTCCTAAAATGAAAAGTTTTGATTTGACAAAATGATATTCACATCAATTTTTTCAACTGAAAAAAAAAATATTTTTTTTCTTGTTTCATAACGTAATCATGTATATTTGACCTACACTTTTGCATGATTATGGCATTTAGATTATGGGGAACCCAACGGCAAACTACTTTTTCATATGTAATTCTTCATGAATGATTTTGTGTATGTCTGCTGATCCAATGTTGAGTTCCTTCTGTATCATTTGATAGGTACAGCGATCATCCATTAACATTTTTCGTATGTAGACACCTTATCCAAGATTACTGCCAACGGCGGCCTTCCTGTGTGTTCTTTATCCTGAAGAAAATTGCGACCTCTTCTAAATTCTCTAAGTCATCTGAATACAGAAGCACAAGCTGGAGATTCATCACCAAATGCTAATTGCAGCCGTTGAACGCATTCTTCTTGATTTAATCCTGCTTTGAAATCGTAATGCGAAAATGTTCTCACGTCAACTCCATTTTCTGTTCTGTTTAAAATTTATTTTACGCTAAACAGGTTGAAGTAAATCAGTAAAAAATCGTCTTCTGTGTTAAAATACTTTGTACTTTAAAATTAAACCGTTATTTTTATTTCGTAAATTCTCGTGCGTGTATCTCAAAAATTTCATATTACTCGTATTACTTGGCCCAAAAATCCAAATATGTTTTGAAAGCAAATTTTTCAATGACAAAATGAGTATAGCACCAAATGAATATAACTATATGAACAAAATGAAACAAAATGAATATAACTATATATATAATAGATGCTATGTAAAATACTTTTAATTATTCATCAGTTTAATTTGCCATTTAAATGATATTGATTTAAATCAAACAAGAATAAGTCAAAATTTGAAAACTAGCATAAATAGTTTTCAATTCTAAATATTACGATAAATTCAAACATTGTAGTCAAAATATTATTATGTTGAACTTAAATATTGTTTCGATTTTTAGTTATCTGCAGGGCCATAATAACAGTTAATTACACTATTTATAATTTACCGTCAATTTGAATAAAAACAATTTTAGAAATAACCTATTTTTATAAATATTTAAAAGGTGAATTTTAGATGAACAGAGAAAATTATTTCGTATGCGGTTATATCGTAAAAAAGCAATCGAATCTTTTTCATCGTAATTAAATAATCGAATCGAAATATATTTCTATTATCAAACAATTATTAAGACTAGTGAGATTATAGATTTTGTTTATCAAACAAATATATTTTTAAATGTCTTAACACACAAGTGTTAAATTTTTTGTAAATCAAATGCATATATCAGTAATTTCTTATCGTAAAACATTTTTTTTTTGAATTTGAAGTAAAGATTTTTAAATGAATGTAACAATGATTGTTTAAAAAGATATGATTTTTAAATGCTTTTAATAAGTCTCATAGAAATTTCGAGGTATGAAAAATGAAGAAAGTCTAAAATCAAAATCTTAGATTATTTATCTTTGATAATTCTTTTCATTTATATATTCATTTGTATGTATGTAATTTAATGTATACAATATAATTTCTTTTTTCTTATATCTCAAATTAAATATAATAAATTAAATATTTGAATATAATAAATTAAATCTTGGATTAAAATTAAATATAGAAATAAATTAAAATAGTATGGATTACTATTCTGGAACCAGTATGTCTTTTCACATATAAAATTTTTTTCATAGAATGTCAAAATCATGTGTTTAAAACTTGCTTAATCTTGATAAAGGAACTAATGAGTATAAAAATGCAAATTAAAACTAATTTTTTATTCTTATAAATTTAAATAATATATTCAACTGATTAATTTGTATATAATACATGTTTAAATTTATGTAAAACTTTTATCCTTGAGGTATGATATAGTATTCTACTAAAATATTTACCTAAGGTCATTAAAAATGTTTTTGTGCTATTTAATATTTTTATTTCTTATAAACAGACTGAATTTATAGGTAGACGAAAATTAAAACACTTTTTTATTCATTATGTTCAAATTTTCAAACCGATAAACCAAGATAATTATAAATGGAACAAAATGTTTTTTGAATAAGTTTTAGTTTGGGAAACTAAAACATATTCCTTAAAAGGCTGAAAATTAGCCTATTCATTAATATGACAAAAATAAATATTGATATTACTATTTTTCGTATTTAATGTTGTAAGGTATTAATAAAATTGTAGAATTTTTTAAAAACTAATTGTCTGAAGTTTTTAATAAAAATTACTTTTGTGTTAATTTGTTAGCCTTTTAACAATAATATTTCGTTTCTTTTTGATATGGAAATATTATTGTCTCAGAATATATTAACATATTTACACAAGTATATTTATAAATATATTATTTTTAAAGTTTAACTTTGTAATTTTGATAGGACATTTCTAAATTTTATGAGGAAGAAATGAAACAAATAATTCCTACAAATTTAGTTTTCAAATAAATAAATACAAAACAATTAAATTAATCTACCCATCAATATATTTTTATGAGACATACAATCTTCATTAACATAATTCAATATAATTGAGCAATATTGAAAACTACTATTTAATTTCAGATATATCAAATAAATGACGTAGTAAATGTTTTTAAAAGTTTTATTGATTAATTGTCATTTACTGCATTTGGACAAGGAATATATTTACAAATAAACAAAACAAATTATTTAATATGTGTCCAATATACCAGTACTAGTTAAGCAAATGAAATTTTAAATGTCGTTCTTTTGATATGAATTAAGCTACAAAAGAAATTTTTTCGGTATTCCATTCAATCAATATCCATCAATGATCAATGTCTCGCGATGACAGTTTGATTATAATAGAAAACAAATTTAATGAAAATCAGATAGCCTGATAGTTGCTAGCTTTGTCGAGCAATAAGTAGCTATCGTAATCAATATCGAACGCCATATCTTTCACAGTACGCAGTAAGATGAAATTGTTTTGCATAAAATAATTTTGATAGAATTCCAATCGAACTAAGAAATCACGTGATTTGAGAAACATTTGATGATTGAAAGTATAAATTTTGAAATATTTTGGTTGTTTTTATGTTCAACTACAATGTTTATGCTATTTTAAATTTTAATTTTTTTAAATTTCTTTTTTAACTAATTTTTTTTTTGTTCTGAAATTTTAATCGTTTTCGCATATTAGATAAATCTCCCGTATTTTATATAATGTTTCCTGTTCTATAATTTCAGTTATTTTTTCTTTTAAGTTAATTCTTAAATAATTTATATGTAAGCTAAGAATCTGTAAGCAAAAATGAATAATTATGACATTGATAAATCTACAAACGAAGAACTTGGTAAGACTTATCACAGTTAGAACATTTTGCAGTGTAAATCTTTATAAAGCAACAAATCATAGAGCACAGATCACGTGGCTAATATCCTGTACTTTATGCAAAGTGTACATATAGGTTATTTAATTTATAGAATATAAAATAATATGAAGTTATTTTTGTTATAACAAGGCTTCCGTTACAAATATATGAATTATAAGCTTCTTCGTTAATATTAAAAGCATTTCTGTGTATTATAATCATCTAATTTCTTAATACAGTTTATATCATTTTTCGTATCAGTTATATAGTGAGAGGTTGTAGTTCGAATTCACATTTATGTAATTTAATAATGATTGAGGTAGTTAAATATTTATTATATTAATTTCTAATTATTAACTAATATTAACTATCTTGACATTATTTTTATAATGTTTACACATGGTTCAGATGTGATAAAATCCCTAATAGAAATAAAAAATACTTAATTTTTTCTTTTTCATTAGAAATAAATGTAATTAAGTATTTTATATATTTTTATTCGAGTATTTTATATATTTTTAAAACGCTTGAATTAGTCCCACTTTTTCATGTAAAATTCGCATAACTTCTTATTCAAAAATTGTAAGAATAAACATATTAATAACTGAATGTCTGCAACAGATGGAATTCTGAAGAACTCATAAAATAAATATCTTTCTGTACTTAAACAAGAAGTAGCGAATTGCAAATGAGACTTTCCTTTTAGCTTTTAACTTTTCAAAGGTAATAAATATTCACCTAAGAAGACAGAGCCAGCCTATGTTTGTTTTACATTTTAGTTATGAGAGAGTTATTGTTTCAAATATCCCTTCGGCACTAATATTTTAGAAATCATATTGTTCGCCTGTTTGTGAAAATCAGAAATGTAATAGAGTTACATTAAATTTTTTGAAGGTAGAATTATATTTTTCACATATTTGTCGATTATTTGTTAATATTAAGATTATAAAATTAAGCACCTTAAATTTCATATTAATTATTTAATATACTATGAATTTATATGAATACTTATGAGTGTCATTTCATGCAAGTCAAGAAATTCAATAAACTTGTTATCAAGCAATTAATAATGTTGAGCGTTATATAATATATATATATATATATATATATATATATATATATATATATATATATATATATATATATATATATATATATATATATATATATATATATATATAATCAATTCAATTATGAAGTATATTTATAAGTAAAGTAAGGATTGAATGTAATATAATATCCTAATTAAAAATATAATCTTTATATGCTATTTTAAATAAGTTCATGTACCACTATATAAATAATGTATTTATATGGCAAAATCACAGTACACCTTTGAAATGTTTTGGAATTTAAAGAGAAATCGTTTAAAATTTAAATTATAGCTGAAGTTTTAACGTGTTTTACAAAACTAAACTCTAATTATATTTAGAACTCATTACTACACCTTAATTGTATATTTTTAACTGATTTTAAATTCATTTCTATCTTTTAAACATTATAAATGTGTTAAATAATATTATAAATAACTATATTATATTTCATACAGTAACATTACGCCAAAATTGTGAATTTGGTTTTTGTTCGAAAGTATTTTACCAGGAAATTATTTTTATACTTTCTTTTATTTCGCTATTGCTGCTGAATTACTTATTATCAATAAAAGTATTTAAATAAAAATGAAAAATGCATTTATATAAAATAATAATTTTTATAAAATAATAAAATAACTTAATTACAAATACTTTTAATATTATATAAGATTTAGTAACATTTTATAATTTGTATGGTACTTATATTTGTAATTTATATTTATTTAGCAATACTTACTTAGTTTTTCACTGATTGTAGTTTTCAGATATCCTTACATTTTATATTAGTAAGGGGTTTTACAGTATTTTGGTGCATCTCAACAAAACTTTTGACAACTATATGCTATATGTCTTAAGACTTTTGGGGAAAATACCTTTCTTTTATGCCAATGTGATCAACATTCTTGCAATTTTATTGTGTTTGAATAATAATTCTAACAATCTTCATTATTTATTACAAACATCAAAAATTATTAAAAGGTCACTGGAAGAATAAAATCAAAATAAAATTGGTAAAATATTTGAGTTATTTAGCAAAACAATTTTTACAATTGGAATTCATATTTCAAATTTTTCCAAAGCTGTTTTCCTATCAATAAAATAATCACGATACTTACATCATTAAGTTCTTTTCAGTTTTCATTATGATACACATTATGGGGGTTACACATTTAATAAAACAAGGCATCACTCTGAAGTACTCTAGGATATAATGGATTATTATTCTTTTCGTGATTTTACATGTTTTAAAAAGAAATTCATATTTATATAAATTTGCAAGCATCTGTATCATAAATAGTTTGAATTTCTAAGCTTAATTTATATTTTTAAAAATGTTTCACAAAAAATCGTTTTTGCTTTGGTCAAAATTCTGATAAATAAAAGATTAATGACTATATACATAATACTTCTTCATTTATAATTTAATATTTTCGCTTTTTTCTTTCCAAAGCATATTTTGCTTCTTAATTCTGCACCACTTCAGATATTAAAAACAGGGAAAATACATTTTAATTTTTGAATATCGTGAAATGAAAGAAGATCAAATGAAAGTAAAAAAAGTGTTTTATTTCCAAGAAAGACTAAAAAATTCGTAAAAAGCGAAAATTATTTGTTTTTTTAAGAAAGATCCACATTTAAAAAAATTATAGCCTTTTGACAATATTTTTTAATAATGAGAATCAATATTGAATATGTTCTACATAATTGATAAAATATATATTAATATTACCATTGAAGATTCGAAATGTTTTCATAAACTTTTTATAAGCTCTTACATTTTTATTAAGTACCATCGCAATTAAGCTCATTTAAAGAAAATCAGAGTTTTGTTAACGACACTTTTGAATTTAAAATTAAGTCTAGTAAAAATATTTCATTATAAATTCAGTTTAATTTAAATGTTTCGATTTCACAAATAGGTACTATTATAGTATTGAAGTAAGGCTTAGAACATGGAAAAGTGAAATTATGAAATTATTGTGACAAATTAATATTTTAGAAACATAAAACAGATACTTTTCTATTCCCATTCTTATGTGCAATACATTAATAATTTATTTACTTAAATTATTTTCACAAATAAATTCATTTGCGATTTGATTACAGTTTGCAAATGGCTTCAAAAATTTTAGATAAATGATATATTTGTATTACTTAAAGTATGGAATTTTTTATTTAAAGTATGGAAATTTGAAATTATTAGCTACATTGAGGAATTCCTTAAAAATATTTCATTGTCTCTTTGATATTTCATGTCGTTCATATGTTCTATAAAATCTCAAAAAAAAGTTGATTAAAATTAATTTTCATCAATGTCCTTCTAAAAAATCTAATTTCATGTGGATTTTCTTTTTCAAAATTTGATTCTGTTTTAATGTTTTTATTTACATAATTACTTTCAATTTTATATTCACGTTCTCTTTTAAGATTCACCCAAATTTACATTTTTGTTGGGAATGATTTACCTTGCATATAATATTTGAAGGATTTTAGAAGCATGGCAAACACAATGATTAAAATCAGAATTTTAGGATCATAAATGGAAGATCTTCTGCATATTTTGATTTTACTGATATGTATAGGAAAGAAAAAGGACATAAAAGATTTTAGAAGAGGGTTTTACGACTGGAAAAAGAGAAAATGTTTGCGTAAACATATGCTTCGTGGCATTTGTATTGAACATAAAACTAATGGAAGAAATTGACGATTGTAAATAAAAATTGAAATGAGTAAGGACATTAATGTTTTTTTTTTGATCAAGCGGCTTAGTGAAAATTCATTTGTTTCTCATAAAATATGTATATTAAATATTTTGTCTTGGATTTCATTAGTCAGATATTGAGATGAATAAAAAATTTGCATATCAGGTTCAAATGTTAAAATAGTTTCAATATAAAAAAATTCAAAAGATTCTAACTAAAAAATATTAATGTCAAAACAGAATAATGTGCATATAAAATGGTGTTAATACTGTTGCCTTAAGACATCAAATAAACCTTCATAGTTTTCTTTGTGAATACACAATTTGGTATTCAAAACATTAGTAGAAAAATAATAATTTTACATTGTCACCTTACAAAACATAATTTTTGCTGTTTTTATTATAAAAATTTTGATTTATCCCTAGGAATAAAATTAAAAACAATATTTCAAAACGCTTTGATTTTAATACTATTAATTTTTTTAACTACAGAGATTCTTTTGAGTTATTTAAAATAAAAATATATGACAGATCTTGTTAACAAACATGAACATCTCATACCCTTTCATACAACTTTTCAACCAAATATAGTTCAATATATATAATAACTAGACACGTAAACAAAGATATTAGGTGAAAAAAGAAGTAACTAGTAAAATTGTGTTTTAACTACAGGACAACACACTTTGAAGTAGAAGGACATATGTACATGCATCCATAACTAACAAAAGGTGGTAAATGCTTTGCATTTACTTTCTACCAGTTTATCCATCAAGGAGAAATAATATTAATTTAATAGTAGTTGTCGTGTGTCAGGTAGGCTGGGATTATGGGGTGCTGTGTTCCACTTTTCCAACTGAACCATATTTAGGTGTGGAGTCCGACTTCGTCAGTACACACATGCCAAAGGTACCCGTTTATAGGGTAGACAACCATTCCTATAAGGAAAGGACAAAGACAGGATATATATAGAGAGAAAGTATATCAATGCCCGAACCGGGATTCGAACCCAGGATCTCCCTATCCGCAGACAGGCATGTTAACCACTATACACGGTGGGCGGCGTGAATTATGTGATTTTCTGGTATGCAGTACGTACATACAGCTAACTACTATTGAGAACTAATTCTGGAATACTATACAGATGTCGAATATTTAAATACCTTACATGTTCTAGTTTTCCATTATGTGAGGCTTATTTATGCAATTAACATCACGAATAAAATTAAGTCCAATGATTATTTATTTTAAAACACATTTTGTATTGACAAAACATTCAGCAATTCAAATTTTTCATCTATTGTTGAACAACTGAAACTGGATGTTAAATCATTTTCTTCTCTATGCACTTCTTGGGGGTAGATGATTGGGATTTTTCAGTGGTATATGTGTGGGTTACTGTTCAGGTATGTGCTTGGGTTACTGTTCATGTATGTGCTTGAGAGTTGTGAATACTATCTGTTTGTATAAAAAGTCTACCAAAAAGAAGAAATAAATTTATGCGGTTACATAGAATTTTTTTACAACACCTTAAACTATTAAAGTGATGTTGGTAAATAATGCAGCTTTATTATTTATAACAGAAACGAAAACAATATTCTTAATTTTCTAATTAAAAAAATAAGTATGATACAATATTACAAAAAATATGTATGGCACAAAAATATTCTAGATGTATACATATATTTTTTGGAATTTAAAAAAAATAATGAGTTTAACTAAAGTAACAGAGAAATTTATTCAAACTAGTTGCAATTCGTATCTAAGAATCAAAAAGAAAATAATTGGAAATGTTAAATAAATCCTCATGTAAAAGGGAAAAAATCTGTTTTAACTCCTTTCTCTTTAAAACTCAAAGAAAGAAATTCTGTTGGGATTTTAGAATTTGACTACAGAAACTGAATGGAATTTTAATCAAGTGTAAACATACTTCAGAAAAATCGCTTCTTTTTTTCTCATTGGAAAACTGTTTGTATCTTTTCCTGTTTTACTTCAAACTAGATTATGTTTTTAAAAATAACACTAAAATGTTGGATTGCAAATGAAACTTATACTTTAAGACCGAGAAACAGAAGCAGAGATTTAAAAAATGTATTGATTTTTATCTGACTGTTGAATTTCTTTAAAACCTTTTTTTTAACATATTTTTAGTATGTCATACACTTCTGTGATGACATAACATTCAATGTTTAATAATTTAAAATGTAATTAAAATCTGCATACTTTATTTTAGATCTTTTAATATGACATTTTAGAAAAATTTTAAATTTAATAAAAATTTTAACTTTTAACATAATATTCAAATAATAATATTTAGAATGCATGAGTTTGGTATTTATATAGCATTCACATTTATTTATGATAAATAATCTCAGTATATGTTAACTATTAAACTTGCTTACGAAATTAAGATTCGTAGTTTGATTAAACATTTTAATAAGCAAACACAAAAAATACATAAAAATAAAGCTCGATTACTTTAATTATATCTTACAACCAACAATAACAGTGATTCATTAAAAAATCAAAAAAGATATCATCAAGTTGACATAAAAATGGAACAGAGTATTACTAAAATTGTGCTATCAGGTACATAAACGAAGGTTCTCTTTTCATATGTCATAATTTTTTTAACATGAATGTCTTAATCCATAAAAAACAAGTGTAGTGGTGCCATCTGTTGGCAGCAGCAGTTATTATTCTCAGTAGGTCACATCAACAAATATTAATAAAGAGTTTATATTTCTTTACCATTTACAAAATGAATATGTTTCATTTACTTATCTCTATTATGTATGATTGGAATATTAATGTGCAAAGGAAACATTATGGTCACAACCCACCAAGAGCAAAAGACAACCAATTGTGGTAAAATTTGAATTTTTTTTTTCCTTTTACCAAAATTACCAAAATTAAATAAATTCAGAAAAATCAATTATTGCCAAATGTATGTTGATGTAGCTTTTACAAAAGAAAACCGAGAGTTAAGTAAACGAAATTAAAAATCTGTGCCTTTTGCATTTTTACTTTGAATTTTAACGTTGGGAAACATTTTTTTGGAATTTGAGCTTACCGATTATCGAGTGTTGCGATAGATGTAAATTATATGAGATTAAATCTCATCAATTGAAACCTTACATTTTTTTGTGAAAATGTTTACGTATGTATTTTTTTTATTAAATAATCGTTACATAGAACCTAAATAAGTATTTTTTTATATTTTAATAATTTGCCAAACTGCATCTTATATAAACTGAATAACAAAAATGGTTTTATTAAGCTTATCTAATTAAAAACAGATATTTAACGTTTCTCAAATTCCTTTTTTTGTTAGGGATTTATCAAATATTTTAAAATTAAGTAAATTCGATTTTTATTGTTTCTTTAAATAATATTCGTCACTTTATTTTTTGTCTTGTAGCATATTTCCTTAAACTTACGTTTAAAAATAGTTTCAAAAATAAAATAACTAATAAATAAATAATCTTAATATGATTACTGTACCTTTATATACGTTAGGGTTAGAGATTTAAAAGTGCCGCCATCTTAGTCTCGATTATTTACATGTTTGCTATCCTTTAAACACAACAAATTGGCGCACATTAAGATTACTAACCAAACACACACTTCAATATCTACGTTATCCTCAGTTTGATGGAAATTTAACCGCCAAATAACGCTTCTTTGACCGTAATGTTCCATTTTATCTATTAATATTCAAATGACATTAAAAATATATAAATTAAATAATAATTTAACTTTAAATGATACCAAATATATGAATTTTATATTACAACAATATTCATAGAAGTTCAAAATTGATTCATTGAAAGCAAATATAGTAATTAAATGATTTTTACTGTACACAAATTAATAAAAACAGGATTAAGCTCACACAAATTTTCAAAATATTTGGATTCAGTGGTACTACTAATATTAATAAAAAACTGAGAAAATTTATATCCAAAAATAGAATAATAATGTAAAATAAGATTTATAGAGTAAATAAGAATTAAACTTTAGTATAGTTTTCAGTTGACTTCGGAAATTTTATAAATAAAATAAAATCACTCATTGATTTTTACAATATACGAATTAAATATTATTATACCGATCACTATTGACTTAGATTAAAAATATAATACTGATATTGCATTCGAATGACTTTACTTCTTTGTATGTTATTAATTTCAAATAAAATTATAATGTGATTTTTAGGGATAGTAATCAAATTAAAGTAACTTAAAATTACATCTCTCTCTCTCTCTCTGAAAAATACTTCTGAAAATAAAGCAGTTCAAATAAGAGAGAAAACATTGAAAATGAAAAATTTGACCAAAAAAAAAAGACTTTAGATTAATTTTCCCCTTATCAATTAATCACATGACTATCTGTCAATCAACTATCATTATCTTATTTACGGTAATATAGAGTGTCAGGATAATCTAGACATCAGCAAACAAATGTACAGAAAATTAGAATGAAAAGTAATTACTTGTTATTATGGGGTGCGAAGCTCCATTTTTCCAACTGAACCATATTTTGGTATGGAGTCCTACTTCCTCAGTGCACACATGCCATAGGTACCCGTTTATAGGGTAGTCAACCATTCACAACTCATTCTTACAAAGGAAAAAAACAAAGACAGAATAGATAGAGAAAGAACATCCAGGCCTGAGCCGGGACTCGAACCCAGAACCTCCTTATCCACATTCCGGTTCACTGATCACTAGAGAAGTTGGGTGGCAAAGTAATTGCTTTCAATATTTTAGTAAAAGTGGATGAAAAATTCAAAATATTAGTATATTAATGTATATTAATATTTTGAGGTTTTCATTAACTTTTACTAATGTAAATATTATGCAAATGCCTAATGTTGTTCATACAACTTAACAACATTTTTAAAACACAAAACAAAAATCTTTCACAATTTAAAATTTTAAGGCATTATTTATAAATTTTCATGAACGATATCTTTATTTTCCAAATTGTCTTTTGTTATTGTCCTCACGTATATTCCACTTTAAATTATTTAATAGATTCGCACAGAATTAGTAATTGTTTCAACATTTTCTAAAACACATCGATTCTGAGGGATGTACTACTTTAATATTTCAATGATCTGCCATAAAATTTCAAAAATCTTCCAAATAAAACGATGAAAACTTAAAATCCTGGCACAGAAAAACATTTTTATTTATTTTTTTTCAATAATCAGATTAATTATAAATTTTTTCTAGTTGAAATAATATTTTGTTAAAATCAATCTTCTATGGCGTTTTTTAATATGAGATGTATTTCTTACTATATTATATTATATTTAAAATGATTGTTAATGTTTAATTATATATGCAATTTTATGAAGAGATTCTGGAAAAAGTAAATAAAAAATATGTCTCATAGATTCTCAATTTTTCATTACTGAACATTTTAAATATTCAGTATTTTTTTTACAACGGCGGCTACATTTGGGTAACTAACCTTTCGCCACAACAAAGCCGGAAACTGCTACTCATTTGTCGTTACCCAGCGGGCACCTGTGAACGAAGTCACGAAGGCGAGTAGCATTACCCGCGTCATACCATCAAAAACCCGTTTATAGCCGTTTATGGGGCAGACCATATTCATACATTATCACACAAGATAGGACAGAGAAACTCTGAGAGATAGTAACATCCCTACCCGAACCGGGATTCGAACCCGAGACCCACAGGAACGCTAACCACCCAACCATAGGTTGGCATATTCAGTATTTATCAGCATTCTTTTAATTAATTGACATATAAGAATGTTAATGCTCTTTAATTAAATTTAAATTAAGTATTACTTTTCTTTTATCTTTGTTTAATTATGAAACGAATATTATTTTTATAAACAATCCCAAACTCTTTTCTATCAACAAGTAAACTGAAGTAAATGTACACTGTTTAAAGTGCAAAATATTTTTGAAATATTATTGAATTTTTAATAAAATAAGAATAGTACCCTTAGTGTATTAATGTTAAATTAATTTATCTAGCCAATTATATAAGCAATATTAATGTACTTTTTATCATTGGCATAATTAATGAAGTTATAGTTATCATAATTAATATAGTTTATTGTCGCAGCAGAGTTTATTTTACAAATTCTCATTAACGAGGAAAAATCAAAGCTCTGACACTTTTCGTATCAGAATTCTTCTGAATTATATTGTCTAACAAAGTTTCATTTACTGATGTGATTTTAAAGAAGTGAAAACCTCATTCGTCCTTTTTTCATGTATTCATAATGAATGTATTTGCATTGATATTAATTATATAAAAATCTATTACAAAAACAATGCACCTTTGCTCATTTCATATAATAGTTCTATGAAATTTTTAAATGATAGGATTTAGATGAGAAATAGAAAGCATAGTAATATATGAAATACGAAATGAAGAAGAAATACGAGTGCAGTTTTAAATGATATGTAACTACCAAAATCAGCAACTACATTTCATTTGTCTTTTAATAAAGGAATAAAAAGCTGTATAAAATTAAAAAAAAACATTTTTCTCTAATCTAAGTAATATTTAATGGTTTATTTTTAAAAAAAAATCTGATTCTGTAATGTTCCTTTACTTATTCAATGATGAATCGATACGTCTTTTTTCCACAAAAAAGAAGCTCTCGGAAACACTTTCCTCATTTATTTCAGACAGCCAA
Source organism: Latrodectus hesperus (assembly GCA_037975125.1). NCBI lineage: Eukaryota > Metazoa > Arthropoda > Arachnida > Araneae > Theridiidae > Latrodectus > Latrodectus hesperus. Next base: position 92,041,228 of record CM075857.1, read on the forward strand.
TGATTGATGCATCCGTTTCTGAACTTTATTGGTTATTTTTTAAATAGAGGATATGGTTAGATTCGTTCTCAATTTATTAAAAATCTTTAACATACTTTTTGCACCTCAATGTTTTGAAAAATGATAAAAGAAATCAATATATTTTACGTTCAAATTTTTTAAAATAAATTTTGGCAACTGTAAAGACGTATGATAAAATAATATTTATTTTTTAAATGACATCTGCTTTACGTTTTTTGTGTTTATTCTAAATTATTTTACAGCAAATTATGTTTAAACTATTTGTTAAATAAATTTTTAACAAAATAAAATTCTCTGACTCAATATATAGCATAAATAGTTTAATTGAGTCCATAATTATGTAAAATGACGATTTTTATGTAGTTTAATTTTTATTTTGTTTCCTAATTATGAAGATCTTATTTAAAATTGATTCATAAACATTGAAAATTTTGATTTCATTGAAACTATCGAAATGCGTGTTTAAATGGTAAGCAGTATCGTTGAAAAAATAAAATTTTCCTGCTAAAGGAACAACCAAAAATAAGTTTTTTAGTTTTAACACAAAAAGCAACTCGTTATCAAAAGAAAATCATAGAAAAATAGGAAACTTTACTACCCTTGTTACCTTTTACCATTTGGATTTGTTCATGTTGAAAACGAACACTCACATAATTCATTAACTGTTAAGAAATGTTTTCCTTGATAAGATATTTATAAAAAAAGATTTTTAAGCTGATTAAGAGCATACATGTAAAGAAATTTGTAAAAGCCGCTTAATATTTGTTCAGAAGTAGCTCATCGTGATGGCGAAAATTTTGAAAAACGCTTTCATTATATTTAATTTACATGCGACAAAACATAAAAATTCTAGTACTACTACCAATATACAAATTAAGCCCTAATAGAACAATATTTAAAATTGATTCCTTACATCCAGATTATGGCCAACATTATTCACACTGGGCTGTTACCAAAAGTCACTATAATCAAATCAATTTACTCAATTTCAGAATATTGTTGAGATAAATCTCACGATATGACTAAAAACTTGTAGTAACAATAATTATTTAGTTTAAAGATTGATAAAATTTCTGAGTTTTCTTGACTTTCAAGTTCTCATAGTTCTGTAAAACGAAAAGAAAACAGAAAATATTTAGATAGGAGTAATACTTGAAATCTAGAGTACAAGTGAAATAATTTTTATGGATATTGATAAGTATGTACACAAAAATTATTTAAAAAAAGTGTAAATGTAAAGGGAATTAAAATGAGCTTTAGAAATTGAAAAAGTGATATTTTTATGGATGATATGATGTATGAGGATTTTAAGTTACGTAGTTCAAAATTTCCCAATTAAGACATGAAAATTAATTTCATACACTAAATAATGAAATGCAATGACTGTAGAGGATAATTTTAAATATACTATTTGAATTGAAATAAATATCAGAGCTTCACTACAGACGAAAATTAATTATACGATATCCTACATAAATTATTAAAAATCCTTAAACCTAGTAATCTTCTTTATGGAAAGGAAAATATGCTTGGTATGTTTGCCACTCGTTGATTATTTTTTGCAAACGAGATCTTATTTGATTTGGATTATCTGTTTAATATGGGTTCCACACCACTACTAATATTCAAGTCCAAGATAGGAATAAAACACTTGAACTACAAAGACTTCTAACAATCCAGCTGCTATTTTCCCATGCGAAAAGAAATGCTGAATTAGATAAAATTTAAAAAGCTATACAAAATATTTTTGTGTTTCATAAAGCTTGCAAAAGAGGCAAAAACATTTTCCACTGTCAAAATGCAAATTGGATCCAATTTCTTTGAGTTTATTTTAACAACATAAAAAGATTAGACCAGATGCATTTGATTATTTTATTGAGATTAACTCTGATGATATGGTAAAGTCCTTTCTTTACAACCTGAAACATAAATTCATCAAAATGAAGGATGAAACTTTACAGAATTGTGTGAAAGACAAGAGTTCCAAACAGCAATATCATAAAATCAAATAAAAGTTCAACAAAGATATCCACAAATGTATTCAGAGCTTAATGAGAATGTTTTGAGAATCCAGTTTATTTTAATCCAGTTTATTTCTGTAACTCAGCATTCTCGTTTTCTGATATTCGAAACAGATATTGAAGCAAAGTTTGTTGATTGAGCCATTGAAAGATAAATTGAATTAATCTTTCCATAAAAGAAAGAAAAAACATACAAATTATTTATTGGGAAAAATAAAAAAATTAAATTTGGTTTATTTATTTATTATTATTCTTTTGCATGTAAGCTATTTAAAAACAGATTGGTCTTGAAAAGTCTATTCTTGATGAGAATAACTTAGAAAAAACTTGAGTGTTAATTTTATTTATAGTGTACATAAAGTAAATTATTTTAATTCTGAATTAAAAATGCTTACATCATATGAGGATAACTTTTATATTACACATTTTTATCAACATTTCAACGTCTGTTTATGAAAAACTACTCCACAAAATATTTTTATTAGCTAAGATACATTTTGTCCTCTAATACATAAAAATTAAGTTATATGTATATATCATTGTGAGTTTGATTATTTTTTGCATTTTTGCCCTTTTTTGCATTTTTTCATTAATTTTTCTGTAACTTGAAAAGTCTTTTACAAATGCTGTTTTTTCGCTTTCAATTTAGAATTATTCAATATAATATAAGATTTATTGTGCGTGTGTGTGGTAGTGAAAAGTTTGAAAGAGAAGATAATATTGCTACATTTCTTAAAAAGTTGAGTTCATGTTTCTGCCTATTATTATTAAACAAATGTAATTTATCTAAATAAATATCATATGATTTTCAAAAACATATTCTAGTTAAGACTTTGAGGTTACCTTACTACAAAATTCTTATTGGTTCTCTTTGTGGGATTTGATTTTCACTTTGTGTATTTTCTAATTAAAATTGAATTTTATTCTCAAATGCCTAATTTTCCCTAAATTTGATTTCAATATTAAAAAATATAAAAGAAAACACATTTTTCTTTTTAAGTATGAAAATTCTAAGCTAATTTTGTTTGGTAAAATTTATATAAATTTAACGATGGACTTTAGGACATTATGTAAATTGTTTTCGAAATAGATCTCCTTATTAATAAGTTATTTTCAAAAACGCAAGCAGGGAGAATATTAAAAAGCAGATAACGAACAGATCTAAAAATTCTCATAAGATATAAAATTCTTAAATTTTTATTAATTAAAAAGCTATTATTAGGGATTAATGTTACAATTTTGTAATAACTAGAGATTACAATTTTGTAAAAATTTCCCTTCATTAATTACAATTTAAATTGTTATTATCACATTAAGATACAGATTTATCTTTAACAGAATAATTAGTTTTCAATAAAAGATTTGTAAATAAATATTTCTATTCTTTTAAAATTATCATTAAATTTTTAAAATTTTCTTTTATTACTCATAAAATTATATCACATTCTTTCTGCATTTCCATAATTTTAACATATAAATTAACGTAAAGGAACAGAAATGTGATTGAAAAATAGAACTAAAAAAATTTATATTCCACCTTTGTAGTCAATCGAAAAATAGGATTTAGAACATGGGATATTTTAATTAAATACTAAAATAATTACTTGCAGTTACGATAGATAACGTATTCAATTGATTATAATTAAACTGTGATATATAAATGAATATCAAAGGTTAGAAAAATCTCCTTATCTTTGCTGTTTGCAGTTCCAAACGCCAGTCAAGCTAATTGAAGAACATCCTGAATAGTAAAGTCAAGTTACGTTTTCGTTGTAGAAATTCATTAATTAAACGTCATTTGTCTTTAATGGTTAAGCTTTGGTGAGCGATGCTTAATTAAAACGCCATAATTTTCTTTTCTCTAATTAGGATAAAAATTAATTGTTGAGAAAGGAATAAGTAATCATGATTCTCAATTTAATTAATTTCGAGTTCAAAATGTTTTTCTTATAATTAGAACTATTGGTTATAAAAGAATGCCCTATGTTGTTACATTAATAATAAATAACAGATAATGTATATTATGAGGAATTATTCAGATTTATTATACTCATATTAAGTAAAGTTATAGATAGTGGAATTGGATAAAGGAAAATATCTTGACGAATCATTTGAAATAAATCAATGCCAAGGATCGAGACTTTAGAAAAAAATATTAACTAAGCATAAAATTATTCAGCTCACTTTGATTATTTTGGACTTGTTTGTAAATTTGCGTTGATTTTTTTCATTTAAATAACCATATAATGGATGTCCATTGGTTAAATGTGAATTTCGAACTACAAATATGTGCATTCTTTTCATTTGCATGCAAGTCTGACCTGATGGGTGCTTGCAGTTTCCTGGTTTCCTCCCTTGTACTTGAATACATTCCATTCTCTATGAAAAAGAGCTCCTTGAAAATAATAAGCGAAGTAAATATTAAGATGAGCAACTACCATTAGGCTGCCTATAATACTGTATCAAATTATCCACAAATCAAAGTGGAAACTGAATTCATGATTTGTTGAACTGATGGCTACACCTTTAACAATTTGATTGCTTATTATTTAAATAAAGATTAAAATAAGTTTTCATACATTATTGAGTTAGCTTTATACACATCTCATAACTATGTTCTTAGAGTTTGTTAATATAAAGGTTGTTTGATTTTCTTATTGATAGAGTGCGATTTTTTTCCGCAAGATGACTTATTTGACAAGGACAGCCACTAAATAAAACAAGAAAGAAGATTAATGCAAAATTGTAAATGCAACAATTTTAGATAGCCTAAAAGGAAATGTGTATGAAAAATCAGGCCATGAGCAGTAACATACATTCGTTTACCTGTTACAAAGAGAAATAAAAATCGATACGTCGATACACGATCACATGAATTTTTAACTTCTTGATTACAAATAAAGCACGTTTAAGTACTACTCTTAAAGTAATAATAAATATTCTTAAAGTTTTTAACTTATTTAAATTAACATAATCTGATTTGGTATGTGAATTTGAACACTAAAAGAACAGATATAACTATTATATATCATTATAGAACTGAAATAACATTATAGTAAAATACTATCCATCTCATTATTCTTAATAATTTTTATTAATTTTTTTATTTTAGAATTTATACTACTAGGTTGATCAAGAAAAATCTCCACTTAGAAAATGGGCCGTATAAAAATATTTTTGTTCCTTTCCATATAAGGGTCATATTAGAATTTTTGTTTACACCACAAAGGCAATTGCATTTCATTTTACATTTATTTTTTGAAAAATATACTTCATATTTTTTCACAAGAATAGTATTGTATGCTAATAGTGACAAAGTTGGTTCAGTAAAAATATACGTATTTCTATCATTGATGAATTATTTAGGAACTTTTGAAATTACTTTTTTTATTTTTCTAATCTGGAATCTGATTTTAAAATTTATGTAAGCTAAGCAAATGTTTCTTTTAGCGATTGAATTTAATTTTTTTCATCAAAATGGGAATACTTTTGGGACATATCATCTAATTGAATAAATCCTTAGAGCTTAAGTTAAGTACAAAACCGATATAAATTTTACATTCAAGGAGGGAATCGAATCAACGAGTTACAGAACTAAAGACTTGGAAGAAAATATTCTGATTCATTTTCGGCTCCAACTAATTAAGTAACTTAAGAAAGAGAGCAATAGTTAATTTGCTAATGCCTGGAAATTTTCTTCCTCGTTTTTAAAAGTGATTTGGCTTCTTTTTAGCTTGTTAATAAGATAAAAGGTTAAAATGGTGTCTTATCTAATTTTTTAACTTAAGTAGTTCTTCTTTTTTCTAACTTTTAGACAGATAGGTTGGGTGAATTTCTACTAAATACGAAAGATTCACTTTTATTTGAAATTAATTCTTGCACTTATAAGTAATAATTTTATTTTTTAAATAAAAATATGTTTTAAAATATTTGCAGGATATCATTATAATTTTTCAAGCATTTTATCCTACAAAAAATAAGAATTACTCATACATCAAAACAATGTGCAAAAGTGCACAAACTTGCAATATTATATGATTTTAAATATTTTATATATTTAATGAAAATCAAATTTAACTAAATTATTAAAATATATTTTCATTAATAAAATTTTGAAAATGATGAATTTACTTACATATAAAATGCTCTAATTATTTATTTAGATAAAATATTTCAATGAATGCAATTTTATTTTTTAAAAAATATATTTCAGTACAAACTTCCTTGCAATTAAACATCTGAATTTGAATCAGAATTCCAAAGGAAAGTTTTACAGAATGCAGCAATTATTTCTTATTCAACTAATTTTGTAATGTTTAATGCAGTTGTCATTTTAAATAAATAAATAAAAAAACGAGTACGACACATTTTGTTTATAGAGCATACAAACCACTCCCCCCGTTATTATAAACGCACAAAAAATGAAACCGCCTTGAACATCTAAACTAGTGCTCGCTTACTGGAGTCATTAACTGGGTAGAAAGGAAAGAATTTAATTAAATGAAACTCATTTGGGATACCAGAAAGATTACTAAACCACTCCCATTATCCCAATAGTTTATTTTTAGATTCTCTGATCAATATAATTCATCCGAATAAAATGAGCCCTGAAGCTAAAAAAGAGCTATTAAAAATTTTCTACGAACTCTAAAGAACTTTAGAAAATCTAGTCTTCTATGCAAATTTATGATATTAAAATACATTTAGTAAGGAACTCAAACATAAAGAAAATAAGACTCCTTAAAATAACCAAGCTTTTCCTAAATTGAAGTAAGCTTTTGGAGTTATTTAAAACTTTTACTGATTTTCAGACTATTAAAGTTTAGTTTTTTAATGTTTCTTAATCTTTCGATATATTTTGTTAACTAAATACATTGTATAATAATGCAAATAAACTAAGTATTTTGTACTGAAGTTTTTTTCTCGTTTGCAATCATTTTTGAAAAGGATATTTAATATAGTGGATTTAATCTTTAAAGTAATCTTTCGCAGTTATTTAAAACCTTTATTCATTTTCAGATTATTAAGGTCCAGCTTTTAATGTTTCATAAACTTTGGATATATTTCGTTAACTAAATACATTGTATAATATTGCAAATATAAACTAAGTATTTTATACTGAAGTTTTTTCTCTTTTGCAATCATTATTGAAAAGGATTTTTAAAATATAGTGGAGATTTAATCTTTAAAGTAATCTTTCGCAGTTACTTAAAACCTTTATTGATTTTCAGATTATTAAGGTTTAGCTTTTATAGTTTCTTGATCTTTCAACACAATTTCTACTTTAGGTGTATTATAATATAATATACTGCTTTAGAAAATCATTTTAAAGTAATGTTTTTTTTGAAATCATTAATTAGAATGATTTTAAATGTAGTGAGTAATTTTTAAAATGTTATCCGGCTTCTTTATATTTCATCCAAAAGAATGTCTGCATAATTAATAATTCTATTGATGCTTTCTATATTACTCGGTTACTTATAATTTATTTTAACAAACTATTATCTTGGTTATAAAACCAAGATTCTGAAATAGAGCAATAACTAATTACAAAATTAAAGTTCTTCTAAATAAACCTCTTGTTTATAATAATGGGAAATCTTTTATACAAGGAAAAGAATCATTCATGTATAGATTTTTCTAAAAGAAATATAGTTTATATTTATTAAATAAATTTCGTTGTTTAAAAAAATCATCATTTTCTTTATTTCAATAGAGTTCTTAAACAAAATAGTTTTTTAGTTAAAAGAACACTACGGACTTATTATTGTACACATTAGTATTGCAGACAAATATTGTCTGCCAGGTGTCAAACTACATAGATACCTTCAAAGGCATGTGCCTCTTCATTCCCTGACATCCATTTGTCATAATGCGTCTTTTGAAGGAAGAATTTGCAGGGTCTGCAAATATCGTGCAATCATATCTCAAGCGTGTTTGATTGATGAGAGATCTGGTGAGCACGGTGGTCAGGGAAGCAGTGCATGGCATATCGGCTGATGCGAGAAATATGTGGTAGGGCGTTATCCAGCTAATATAGGGCATCTGTCAACCCTGAAGGTAGGTTAGCATCCTCTACTGTAGCACATTATGTACTTAACGTTGGACTGTCATAGTGCCGTGAATACGGACTATAGGTGACCTGGAATCGTACACAATAGCACCCCAAACAATGTTGCCGCGTTGTCGCGGCATGCATATTCTACAATTGCTGCCGGATTGGACCTGTCTCCACCTTGACGCCACACTCGTACGGGCTGTTGTTATTTTTTCTAATCCCAGATGATGTAGTTAAGCTACACCATTCCCTTAAAACCAAAAATTTCATGGTAGAGGGAAAGGAGCAGCTTCAATTGGTTCAAATAACTGGGGCATCAGTGGAAGAAGACTGACTTTGCCCCGAATTACTGCTTACTTTTACTGGACATATTAGAATGGCTTTCACGCTTAGGGCCTACGTAAACTAGTACGTGGCAACTATCAATGAAGAAACAGAAGTGTGATTCACCTGATCAGACGATGTTGTGCCATTCCGTCGAATACATCTCTCTAATCCGGCATCATTCCAGACGATGGCGACTGTGCTGTGGTGCCCATGACAGTCTTTTTAATGAACTCCATGATGGCAGGCCATTAGCAACCAATCGACAGCAAATGGTTCCGCTCAATATGGGAGCTTGGACATGCTGTAAAATTTCGGTAGACGAGCTTTGCGAGGCGTCTATCGTCTCCTGTAGAAGCTTCGATCCACTGTGCTGAAGTCACTCTGGCTGCCCCGGCAAACATTCCTCAGTTCCTTGTTCCAACCATCTTCGCCCCAGTCAGTGCATTGTGGACGCATCCAAATGTCTGTCAGATGCGATTTATCGTTAGGACCTACCTATCCTTCCAACATGCCCCTCATAAACTCGTCTGTCTGCTGGAACTGACTCTGCCAACGATGGTTTGTCATTATCTGTATCTATGTTGTTGTATGTCAGTAAACTATGCTGTTGTTGTATAATGCCCCGCTGCTAGTATTTCCTGATTATAGTACCGAAAGTGAAGGCACCTTATTTAATGGTGCACCTCTTGGAAGTGCCATCGTAGCCCCGAAAGTGAGTCTTCATAATTTAAAAACAATAATGAAGCAGAACATAACTAAACTTGACATGTCCCCAGAGGTATCATTTCGCAGGAAGGACTTTGCAAACGCGAAACATTTAACGTACCCAGCCGTCATTATCGAACACAACGGATCTTTGATTGGGTCGGGATTTGAGTTCACTTTTTCTGATAACGAACGCGCCAACCAACAAGGCCAACACGGTGAGATTACGTTTTGAATCAATTAAAAGTATTGAAATCGCAAAACATTTATTTATTTTTTTATTTCGTAATTATAATCATTTTATTAATGAAGTTAAAAGAAACATTTTATTTTGAAGTCTTAACTAGTATAAAACATGGTGACTTATTTACATTTCAAAAAGCTACATGAACTCAAAGTAATTGAATTTGAAATTTCACTAAAATTAAAAAAAATATTGTAAAGCTATATACTTTGATTGAATAATAATTATTAGGTAAATCGATATAATGTGGATTTTTATTTTCTTTCTGTTTCATGCATTTCTCACACCTAAAATTTATATAGTTCTTTGTAGGTTTTATGTTATTAATTGTTATAATTAAGTTCTATGATATTTTTTAACTTAAAAAAATGATTAAAATAATTTTTTATATCATTTTAAAATAAAATAATATAATAAAAATAATTTTTTATATAATTTTAATTTTTTAATTCAGGTAGTATATTTTGGTTATAATCTTTTTGGTAAACAAATGGAATGGATAATATATTAATTTATGAACTTTTAATCTTTATTCTTGCTTTTAAGAGAACATTGTTACCTAGTTAAAATTACCTGTATAATTTATTATTTTATAAAGTTTTCTGTATGAGGGATAAAAAAGGTTAATAATAAAAATTTATACTTAATATTTAACATATTATGAATAAAAATTAACATTTTAAATTATACAACACTAAAAAACACTTAAAATAAAAAATTTATATTTATAGATCATTAATTTATGTTTCTTATTTTTTCAAATGGACTTTGCATTGCAAATTATTTTTCAATTAAATTGTAATGCTAAGTAATTTAAATTTATTAAATATAAATTTTCATTTCGTTAGAAAATAATTAAGATAGTATTAAAACTGAATAAAATTTGAAATAACGAACATTGTCAGTTTTTATAGAACAATAATTTCACAATCATTTAGAATTCTCTTTATGTTAAAACATTCTTGGAACGAAATATAGATTTTAATATTTGAAAAATTTGTACAATGTTATTTATTCTATCATTTTGTGTTCATACGTTAAGTGAAAATTTGCAGATGAAAGCATTTGGACTTGTGCCAATTCCGATTTCAAATGTTTAAATCTAATGGCTTTTATAAAAGTTTTGTTTCTGGTATTCAACTTTCATTTCTTCTTAGAAATTTATTTCATGGTAATGATTGAAATATCTATGAATCCATAATTTTAATAGGCTTAAAATAGCTTAAAATAATGGCGTATTATTTTAATTTAAATGTTATTATATGAAAGATGTTCTACCTTAATTAACACTAGTTACTAATTGAGGAAAATAAGTTTTATTATATAATTAAAAATTACGATGAAAGTGATTAATAACTGTAACTCTTTTAACAAACTAAAATTTCTATTGATAATTTATAACATCTGTTAATTATTACAAATAGAGATGCTAATTATTAACAATACTAATTGTGTGCTACAACAGAATTATAAATTAGATAATCTAATAATGCAAAAATTTATTCCAGCAGAGACAATTCTTGAATATACTCGAATACCACAATATTTCCTACTAAATATGTATTATTTAATTTGTAAAAACTGTATTGTACTGTACATTCCTTTCTCTGATTATCTTTCAGAAATTTCACAGGCTCTTTAATATATATATATATATATATATATATATATATATATATATATATATATATATATATATATATATATATATATATATATATATATATATATATATATATATATATATATATATATATATATATATATATATATATATATATATATATATATATATATATATATATATATATATATATATATATATATATATATATATATATATATATATATATATATATATATATATATATATATATATATATATATATATATATATATATATATATATATATATATATATATATTATATATATGTGTATATATGCAAAGATGACAACTTATAATAATAAGTATAGATAATCAACTAATAAAAACTGCCTTTTACCTGTAAGGAAGCTTTGATGTAATAAGTGAGTCTGAAGACACTTGTATTTACGATAAAATTGGAAGTTCTGATACATAAGCATAGAAAGATAAAGATTTATGGTTGTCTTGTTATTTGGCTAATAAAATGTTCTTACATAAAAATTAATTCATCTTACTATCATTAGCAATCTCTCGTAATAAAGTGACGAAAATGATTTTTGGCAATTTAAACAATAAAATTTAGATAATACTAGGTGATAATATAGGATAAGATAAGACTTATATAAATCACAATTTAATTTCAAAATTCTTTCATTTTTATTTCTTTAAAAAAACACTTGCTATATAAATATTCTTTTATTGTTTATCATGGACAAAATCCACAACACTAAAAATTTCAGAATCTCTACTATTTATAATATTTATAAATAGACAATAAGAGTCTGAAAGGTGCGGACAACAGGAAGATGCCTTACAACAAATGTTGAGTTTATTTGACGATAGCTATAGAGAAAATATATCATGACAGTTGTTAAATTATATTCTATTTTTTAATTTTAACCAAGAATTGCTTCAAAATTTGCAACTTTTCCCATGTGATCTCATAATGATATTCTGAGTTGATAGTAAATGTTCTAAGATCAGTTAGAGATAGTTTAATTATTTAGATATATAAAATTTGTGTTACCTCAAGATTCTAAATTGATCTTCTTGGATGATTATAATAGGCAAAACATCCTGATTCAAAGATCAGATATAAATAGTTAAAATGGATGAAGATGGATTTCGTTATAAAATTTAGCTCTCGCAAAATTTAAAAATATCTCATCTACGTAATTATTAGGCACTTTTCTCAAATCATTAAAATTTCTTAGTTGAATGCTATTTCAATTAATAACTAATTTCCGTTAAATGATCGTTCAGTCTTCATCAATAGATCACATTCGTAATCTAATGATATAAAAAATTTTCCTTTATAATTGTTTTGCTGGTTATTTACACTGATTATAAATCCACATATACTTTTGAATCTGCATTTATTTCATTTACATCATAAGTAACAAACTCCCTTATTAACCTAATACAGTCATAGTGCATTATTTTATGATTTTTTATAACAATGATTTGTTCTGAGAAATAAAGAATTGAATTCATACTGCATAATGTATAAACTTTAGTCTTTTATAAATGTATTTTAATTATTCATATCTTAATTATAATAAAAAAATTTATCATGCAATATTTTGGCACCGTGTTATGAACTACAGTTTGGCGTAGACTACTTTAACGTACATTACGTAATTTTCTTCCAAGATCAATTTTCATACGTAATGAGATATATTCACATGTCTCAAAGAAGGAAACCCGGACAACTCCCGACACTCTAAAAAAATATGCATGGAAAAATAGAAGAGCAAAATCTATCTTCTGCTATTCAAAAGCCACTGGAATCGAACCCGGGACCTTTCATTCGGAAGAGAGATGTTCTACACCTATGCCATGATTAGTTTTTCCCCCGCAATATGAATTAATTATTTAAAAATTTAATGTATGCTTGCAAATAGGATATGTTCTTCGGAGAGGAAGGTCTTGATTTCATTTCAGCAACTTATTTTTAAAAGCTGTTTATTACGTTTTATGAAGGTATATTTGTCGGGTGGGCTGCTGAAGAGGTTTCTGGGTTTCTTTCCTCTGTACCATAAAATGGCGTGTTTTCCATAAAAGAATCTCCCCAATAGGTAACACCAGGTTGACACTTAAATGTTTTAAATCGATGTGTAATCGATGCATTTAAATGTCATTGGATTTAAACGTTTTACACATAGATCGAGGTAAGGGCTGTCAGATTGTCCGCTAAATAATATCAAATCATTTTTTGAAATAAAACACATATTTAATTTTAAATATATTTAAAATAAATTACAATGTTTATCACACAGTGTACTTTATAAAATACAATAATAGCCAATATTTATCTTTTAAATGATTTACACATACATTCATATCCATGTTTGTATAAATTTTTAAATAATAAAAGGAGCATCTATTATATTTTCTGAAACCCTGATGAAACATTTTGCGATTAAATATGTCATCTTACCAATTATTTATCTCAATATATACCTAACATATATTATTATTTTCCCTCCTTTTTGCAGAATATCAAAATTTCTCTCAGCAAATAAACTGATCAAAACAATTTCCTGTTGAATCAACATTTCACTTGTCTTGCATGTTATCACGAAAAATTCTTATATTTTTATGGCAAAGATTACATTCTCTGCGGCATAAACTTACCAACTACATTTTTTGGAGTCCATAGAATATTCTTTTTCTTTCCAAGACAACTCTGAAGTATTTGATTATTCGGGAATCATATATATATATACATATATATATATATATATATATATATATATATATATATATATATATATATATATATATATATATATATATATATATATATATATATATATATATATATATCATTCACTTCTTTTTTTTATATTTTTTTGCTATTTCTAAACAGAGAACAGTAAAACTTTTCGAACTTCAGAAAGCTGGATAAAATATTTGTTTCAGAATATTTCTTACTGAACAAATACTTTTATCTACAGTAAAAATGGTCTTTTGCTGTATTGAGATGGAGAAGACAAAAATATTGATGCATTTTTTCCTTTGCATTCTTAATCTATTCACCTACTGTTATTTCTGAAATAGAATTCGCTGATGCTATCTTGCTTTAACATGTTTCTCTATTATTTAAATTTAATTCTTATTTTTTATATTTATTTTTACAATTGGAACATAAAATATTAGTGCATTAATTCCGTATAACAAACATATCATTGCGTGATTGATGAAACATTTAATTAAAGTTTTAAATTACAAAATTTACTTAAAACATTTGACACTATATTTTATTAAATATATATTTAAATTTGTTTAGTATTTCAAACTTAATAATAATTAAAATGGTGCCTACCGGAGTTTAATCTTGACCATGGTATCACCTCTACCATTAGCAGAATGTGGACTGGGCAAATGAGGGGTATGAAAATCATGCCCAACGTATCTAGTAACATACGCAGAATGCAGGCAATGCCCAGGAGTTACATTGGATCCGAGGCATCTCTTCAACTGCATCTCTGTTGCCTCGACCCTTTTCAGTATAGACCCCCAACTGCTGCCATGACACCCTCTATACCGAAAAAGCTGAAGATGTGGCCAGGGCAGTGCTACATGCTTTTGATCCCATATGACATATATTTTTCTTTACCTTTGTACTTGTCACATGACAAGAACAACTTAATAATAAATATGTACCATCGCAGTGGACTGACTAGTTAGGACGTTCGTTATCGGAAGTTAGTGAATTCTAATACCGATCCTATCGAAGCCCCATCGTATTCGCTGATGGCATCTGTGGTACATTAAATATGTCATGATCACAATGTCTTCCATATAAAATGATATTTGTGGAAGTGGCAAACGAAAACCCACTTTCAGGCTACGATATACGATGGCACAACTTTTGGGTGCCTCATTATGTAAAGTGCTATCATTTCAGCTCCTTGTGCTGATAAGTGGAAATCTTATTAGGAAGGCAATATACAACAATAATTATGTATACATTTATAATCGAACATTTTACACTTGAGGATTTGATACATAATATAAGATCATGTTTTTATAAATTTGTGAAAGAAATAATCGTATGAGCCAATCGATAAATTATTTGTCTTACGTCATAAACAAGCAAGTTACAGGATGCATGAAATTGATATATAATTTATTTTTAAAATATGATGAATTTATTATTTTACTTTTATTACATTTCAACCTGAATTTAATTGAATGTTTCATCATTGTTTAAAATATCTGTGAGATCTTAAAGCAATTTTTTTCATACATTTTTAATTGGTTTTAAAAGAAATGAAAATGAAATGTCCAATTTTCTACATGATCACTCTTCTTAAATTTCGCTAAATGCAAAAAATTAATTTTTCAGAAAAAATACAACCAAATAATTGCCAAATTTGTGCACTGAAATTTCGTTTTCATTTAGTAAAACTCTGATATTTCTATAAATTAATACTTCAGTTAAAATTTATGTTTTTGCAAAGTAGCATTTTTTAACGTAAAATATCTTAATATAAACTCAATCAAACCTCTTAAAGTTTATTCATTAGTTTTCTTACTAAAATGAATCTATAAGTTAATAATTTTCTTTTAAATATTTTCTGCAATCATGTGTGAATGCAATAAATAATATGATTTATCAATAAAATTTACATAAAGTATCACTAAATTATAATTTTAATGAATGCCAATGTATACACATATGTTTGTGTCATTGTGTGCTTCTGTACATATATATATATATATATATATATATATATATATATATATATATATATATATATATATATATATATATATATATATATATATATATATATATGTGTGTGTGTGTGTGTGTATTCTGAACCATAGTTACATAAATAAAAGCATAAACACTGTATAAGGATTAATTTACATTTAAGAAGTGAGTAAATAAGTTAAATAATTTTTTGCAAAAATAATACTAATTCCAGCTGCAGACGCTTAAATTTGAATTTTTAAAATTAAATAATGTTTGACAGACATTTTAAATGCAGTATTGATTAAATGCATAAAATTCTATAAAAAAAGTCAAAAATCTTCACTTGAAAACAATAAAATTTTATTTATTGAAATAAAAACTGAAAACATGAATAATTCGCGTTTAAGAGTGGGAGTTTTTCTCTCTTGAACAATATTTTTGATATTTATCATTTCAATATAACAAAACAAGCAAAGGCGTATGCGCTTGTAAAGAAAATTTTACACATTGTTGCACCAGCATAACAGTTACCTTGAGCTACCAGTTAGCGGAAGCAACCGAGTGGTAGTCCTGGGAATTTTTAGCAGGTGATCCCCGAATATTTGACCTGCCTCTCACAGAGGTATCATTTCACTTGGAGGACATTGCGACCTATTTAAATTGTTCTAGCTGCCATCAGGAAACACGGTGGATATTCTGTTAAACTGGGATTCGAACTAACTTTCTTCTGATATGGAAAACGACCATTCTGACTACCATAGAATGATGTGAAAACGAAGAGAAACATTATAAAAAGTGTCACAAATTGTAACCGAGGAGATTATTGTCAGTTTTATTTAAATAGTTTAATGCTTGTAACACCTGCTCAAAATACAGTTTCTCTCAAGTGTTTATGACGATCATTTCTTCTTTAGTATGAGATTCTCTTAATTGCATATGTCAGATTAATTACAGAGGACATCTCTAAAAGAAGGTGGAATTTAAGTTGAACTGCATTCTCAAAAAGGATGAAGTAACGATGAGTAGGGAAAATAAGTAACAGGTTCACTGACTCGAATCCCTACTACTTCGGATATTCCTCATTGTAATTGTCAAATAAGGTTTTCATGAATCACGTTGTAAAATCAAATAACCAAAAATGTTTTCCCACACACATGTACTTGTTCCCTTTTATTATCTTTCTTATACAAGTGGAAACCTTGCAAAGACAATTTCCTCATCTGTCACGCTGATTTCTTTTTGTTCTTTTTTGAAAATTGCAGTGCCCTGTACAACGTTTACATTTGTAACAAATTTAATTCTTATTTTACTAATTATTGATCTTTATTTGCCTCATATCTGATATCAAATTCTTCGTCAGTATATTTTGTGATTTTGATGGGCTTAATGTTGCTTGCAAAACTATGTTGTGCGATATTTTTTCCTTTTTGATAACAATGAAATCGCTCTGTATCTGCCTTTGCCAAAGAACATTACTGCGTTTGTAATGTAGAATTTTGTTTTCAAGAAAATTCATTCAAATTAATTGCTTATTTCAAGCACCTTTGATCAATATTTGCATTTAACTGTTCGTTTTCACTGAAATATCCGTTGTGATTAAATTTCGAAAATGATATGAAAATTATTTTCCCCACTAATATTATGAATGGAAAAGGTAGAAATTTTTCAAAAGATATTGACTGATTGATGCCATCATTGCAAAATTGTGTGAATTCGTTTCCAATCAAAACTGTTCCTTGAATTTTTTCTTACTCAAATATATAGAATTATCAATATGATACTATTCTGATGATATTTTGTTCGCAATTCTTTTATCGATAAAAATAAATCTCACTCGAAAGAATATTGACTTTAATAACATTAAATTTAGTTACTTAAAATGTATTAGCAATTCCTCCATAGCAGACGTTGAAAAGGAAAAGTTATACTTTAAAACTTAATATTTATATGAAATTTGAGACAGATAGCTATTGTTGTCCAAAAGGCAAACAATATTTTTAGTAAAACACCTACAAAACAGAATAAAAGGATGGTACGAAAATGCATGATGCAAAATTTTTAACGTCTTAACGATTCTGACACATTTTTTTTATTTCGTAATAGCGATACATAAGTCAGCTATTTATTGATATAAATGTTAAGAAGGATTTTAAATTTGAAAAATGTTATAGAATTAACACTTTTTTACACACTCCTACAAATTAATTTATGATTACCTTTTTGAATGATTAACGAAGTTTTTTATATATTGTTGATGCCTCATTTTGAAAGCACTATAAAGAGAAGAAAAATATAGATTAATAATCTTAACATGCTTGAAATTTGTTGTTAAATCACTTTTAAAGATTATCTTCAGTCATAAAAAGATGCTTCTTTATCCAGTAATTTAGAATAAAAGCATATAAATAGATCATGTTAAATGTTTTAATGTATATAATAGTTATTATGGTAAAGTGTTTGACTAACTTTAACAATTATAAAAAAATTTCTTACAAATAGTGAAAGTGAATTTTAAATTTATCGTCAACACTTACAAAAAATATTCATAAATTCCTCAAAATAGGCTAAAAACAGATTAAAATGGATTATACTGTACAAATTTGAAGCCATTTGGAATATCTCTTGTTATTTAAATTTATCAAGTGTTATTTTATTCAGTGTTATTTTATTAAGTGTGAGAAAACATTTTCTGATATTCAAGGGGAATCGGACATTATTATTTTGTACTTTCTAACTTTAAAGGATTTTTCTAAATTGAATTATTTATGAAACTTATATCATTTCCACAATTTATTCTCATTCAAAAGTATCGTTAAGACATTAGCATGTATGTATCACGTAACTCATAAATACTTTTAACCCAAATTTTGCTAAAAGTTTTCTTAAACACTTTTTTTCAATATTATATCTTTAAAATAACAGAGTATAGTATACATTTTTCAACAAATGTGACATCCGTTAAGTTTATTCCATACATTTAATTAAAGTAATTTGAATGACTTAACAAGTTTTATGAATTATTTATGAAACTTGTATATGCTAGAAAAATATTTTACTATGCATTTATCATCATTTTTAGTGAACATCGCAAAGAAAGGGGATAAAATCAATAAGTTATAAATATAAATATTATTTAAAACGAACAGCAATATAAGTTGTAAAATGACTATTAAGATAAATATCTTAAATTCAAAATATGCATTTAATTTATACGTATTTTTATCTAATAATTTTAATTTAAATAATTTGTGAAGCATGCGGAATTAAACTTCAAAAAGTATTTGTGTGATTTGATGATTTATATCTAGTACATAATACTGCTTTTTCCATTAATGTTATTCAATAAGTTTAAAGGGAAATTTGAAAAGATAATCAAATCGAGTAATTTAACAAATCCTGCAATTTTTGTATATGTGACTTAACGTTCATGGAATTCAAACGGAAATCAATAAGTTATACTGATATGACGTTCTTTGATAAATATGATTCAACATTGTGACATAAAACTGTAACCTACATTATCTTAGGACTCAATTTGCTGTTCGTCACTTTTTCACGACATGACTAATTTAAATAGAGCTTACAACTTATTAAGTTTGTTCCATATCCTTTCTAACAACACAAATATTCATAAATTCAAGAAATATTAAGAAGTCGAATCTAAAAACTACTGAATTGAAAATCAGAGCTTTAATTATTCAGCTATTTGATTTGCATCATTTTAGGAACTGTATAAAGAAGTTTCTTAAAGTTCATAAACTTTTCGCTAAACTTTCAAGTACTTACAAGTATAAAGGGGTATTTCACACTAAATAAATGATATATTGATTGATTTTGTTTCCAGAAATTGGAAAATTTAAATGAATCTACAGAAAATATAAAATTACGATATGGAGTTGTATGAAAAAATGTCATGTGCGTGTCTCTATTGAGAGTAGCTTTCCTGTGATTAAAAGTAGCTTAAACCTATAATTTTAAGATTTGTTTTTAACAACTCGTTAAGGCAGAATATCATTTTAAAACTAATTAAAAACCAGAAAGTTGTAAGCAATGTAAGAAGAAAAGATAGACTATTTTTGATAGTAATTTATCCGTTTGAAGAGATTATAATAATAAATTAGATCGTAATTTTGCCTTTTTTAAATGAAAATAAATTGGCTTCGGTAAGGTGTTTCATTTATCAAAATATTTAGACTTGATCAGTTTATTTTTATAATATCATTTATCTTGGTTTTACATAAAAAATGCTTAAAATACTCTACTGAACTTTTGACTTACATTTTTTCAGATTATAAATATATCTATAAAAATTATTAATTACATTTGTAATTCTAACTTTAATGTATGTGGCAAATTATCTTATTTAAATATAATTTAATTACTCTTTAATTGAATTTGAATAATAATCATAATTAAGAAATAGTTCATTTACTTCTTTTTTCATAATATATATGTATACATACATACATACATACATACATACATACATACATACATATATATATATATATATATATATATATATATATATATATATATATATATATATATATATATATATATATATATATATATATATATATATATATATATATATATATATATATATATATATATATATATATATATATATATATATATATATATATATATATATATATATATATATGAGAAAATCTTCTTATAAATAAAATACTGAATTTTTTACTGTAACACTTTTCTTTATAGGTTCCTTTCTTCAAAAGTAACAATTCTGAAAAAAATTGAATCTGAATACAAGCGTTTTAATAAATGCAAAGAAATTTTAGCATATAAATTACAATTTTCGAATAATAATTTATTTAAATTTATAATTCAATTCACAAATTGTATAAGTATAAAGAGTTTTCTTAGAAAATAATAAAATAAAATATTGTAATTTTTATTTTCTAAGTTTCTTATATCAAAATATTATACGTCTTTTCACGGAAAATTCATATGTCCTTAATAGAAAAAATAATTTTTAATAATCCTAAGTAGTAAAATCTAATAAATGTTGAGACAAGAAAACAAATTCTGAATTATGGAGGTAAAACTATTTCTAAACCTAAATTTACTCTCATTTTCCTCACGACTTATTTTCCTTTATGAATCCGTTGTCAATTGCTTAGGAATGTAATATCATCGAATAAACAAATAATACATTCTTTTTAAATTTGTATTTACCCATTTTTCTATCATATCTTTTTATCAGTTCTTCCATTTAAGAACTTCCTTTTCTCATAAATATTTCTTATTGTCTTGGATATAAAGGATTATTTGCGCCTTGTTATATATTTATATGATTTGTAATTTAGTAGTAACGATAAATAAATCATATTGAAAAATTACGTTTCTTTATTAGGAAGTATAGCTTGCAGAAATTTAATAAATTAATTACTCAATGTAAATCAATAATAATTTAATATTTTTAAAAATATTAAATATATATTTGATTTAAATTGAGTAAATAATATTTTTAAAAATACTTTATAGAATAAATTTTTTTTATGTATTTTTAAAAATACTTGATAGCTTATTTGTTAAACGTTAAGACTGAGGCACAAAACATCTTCATTCATAAACGTTTTCATTATTCATTTCTTTTATGAAGATATTAAGTATGCAGGGAAATCTAACAAATTACAGTATTATTTTATTTGTAATCTGTTTGATAAGGATCATTGGAGTCTTAAGTTAGATTTTTTATTCCTAATTTTTTTAAATTAATAAAAAATGGGTAAAATATTTTGCTGCTATCTTTTATTGCAGTGGTCGCAGACTTGTTAGCCAAAAAGCCAAATATGAACTTTACAACAATTAAAAAAATGAGAGCCAAATCTACTTGTTTACTAAACTTTTTTGTATTACTAAATAAGTAGTACACAAAATAAAGCTAAATTTCATATTTAATAAATATTTATTGATGCAAACAGGTGCTTGATATCCTTGAAAAGTTTTACTAAGTCAGGTTTGCATGTTGTTGTTTTTAATTTTAGGCATGATTCCAAGTTCTCATCAATAAGACGACTTCTCAGTTTACTCTTGATAATGTTCCTGCTTGAAAAAAGATTGTTCGCATATATATGTAGAACTGAAAAGGGAAAGAACAACAAACGCGAGCTTTTTCTGCTGATCGTAAGAGTTAGGAATACTATTCCAAGCGTTGAAAATTACCTTGTCTTCCTTCTCCAGGTCCTTCAAAACAGACCACTTGTGTTGTGAACTAAGATCACATTTTTTCTTCTCCAGTATTTCCAATTCAACAAAAAGACTTTCAAATTTAGAGCTTGTTTTTTAAATACAGTGATTGTACTTCAAAGCTACTAATGTCAATTTCAAAAGGAGAAAATTTCAATTCGGTTATCGTAGCATTAAGAGGATTTTTGACATATGCTAAATTTGCTCTCCTGTTTTTAAATTCCTGAAACCTGTTGATAAATTATTCCCTTATATTTAAAATTATGTTTATAAATAAAGGAATTATTTACTTGGCGATGCTTCAGCAGGCTCGGAAAGTGAAAGTACGTTTCCCTTTCAAAATCATGAGAAAAAATGGATATGTTTTCAAATGTTATTACTTCTTCTAACATCGAAAAAAATAAATTTCTTTTCTCTTGTAGTTTACGATTAAACTGATTTAGATGAGACGTAACGTCTACCATTAAATAAAAATTTTGGATCCACTGATTTCTGGATAGTAACTAGTAGTTATTTCTGGATAGTGAACGCCCTTCTCAAGGAGAAATGCTTTAATTTCCGGAAAAATGGGCGCGAAACGTTTTAAAGCGTTTCCTCTTTATAACCAAAGTAGCTTGCTATGAAGAAGTTTATCAGCGTACTCACTCTCCATTTCAGATAAAAATTCTTTGAATTGGCGATGCTTAAGAGCTTTAGCTAAAAAGGAGTTGATAGTGGTAACAACTAATTCCATAACTTTACAAATTTCATCCGGAAATGTTTGCGCACAAAGTGCTTCTTGGTGAATGATACAATGGTAAACAAGTGCCTCGTGATTACTTTTAATATTTTCCAGTTATATTTAGTGTTATGAATATTTCCTAACCACAGGTTCACATTTCCATGTGTCTTTCATAACATGTGCGTGCGTGACAAATTTTGATGAAAATTCATTGCCAATCTGCAGTAACACAGCCTTCAAATTCAATTTTGACGAGTGTATGGACAATTGCCTCTCATATGGCTCTGTAAGTATCGAAGAGTCTCCATTACTAACAAACACCATGACAAAAAACTGCATTGTCTTCCTTAGAGAAGTAGCCTTTTAAAATCATTGATATAGATGACAATAAACAAATATCTGTACGTCATCTGTAAGTAGATTATAGTTTTTGAGTCTAGAACTTAAAAGTTCCACTGACTGTTAATTTAAATTTAAACCATTGTACGGTTATTAAGATCCTGTTGCGATAAATAGTGAGGTTTCAATGAGCTATTTGCATCAAAGGTAGGGTAACTTCTTCTTTTTGGCTTCAGTATGAGCTTGTCACTTATAGTCATGAAATTTGGACATTTTAGTACAGAATGCTCTTCACTATAAATCAAGGGTCTCATTGCAGATGCCAAATTGGGACCCTTTACTATATTTTGTTTTGGACATTATTCTTCTAATGTTTATTACGATGAAGTAAGTTTTTTAAAAGGTAATTTTATTCTCTCAAACCATAGCAACTGAAACGGCATATGATAAGTACCATTTTTCTATTTCGTCAGATGATTAACACATGATACACAGCAACATCTGGGATCCAGTTTTTATCAAAATCACCTGCATCTGCATTACAACCGAAGTATAGCTTGTAACTGTTTTTAACAATAAATGTGAAATTTTTTCTTTCAGACTTGAATATCATTTCTTCTTAGATGTAACAGAAATTTGTTTGGTTAATTTAAACTATTTCATTATACAATGAAAGATTTATAATTCTTAGAACTTATAAAAAAGTGCAAAACCACCGCAGAAATGAAAACAACAATCACCACATACATTTTCACACGATCATCACTATTTCAATTTATCCTTAATTTTCAAGAGTCAAAGAAAAATACAAATGACGATCACAAAAAAAACTATATCTGATGAAAGCAATCCGGTTACAAATTTCTATACTGAAAAATTCCCAGTCTAGAAATTTAAAATTGTGTGATACAGTTAAGACAATCTGTTACTAAGAGATAATTTATAAAAGAAATGTATCTGTTAGATACTAACACAAATAATAAGATAAATCCCGAATTTTTTCAATTTATTGCAAATGATAAATCAAATATAAAATTGTGCACGAAATTAAGTAACACTAATAATCTGTATATACTACAATAAAATATACAGTTACTTTTCATCGCAAACGTCAAGGAACACACAAAAAAATTAGTTTTATAGTTATAAAATATTTCAAAGAAAGAGAAGTTCAAAGTTTAATAGATTCTTTATCTTTGCTAATTATGAAAATGTGAGTTTTCATTGAAATAACGAGATCCTGCAACATTTCTATTTCGATTCTTTCGTGAATTCGTGACAAAGTTCCTCTCGAAATGAATAAAGTCTATCATTTTTGAAAATTTTATATGATGCCTGAATCTCTTAAGATTTTTGAATAAAATTAAATCGAAAATGTCACAAGCTAATTGAAGTTAACTTTATTCTAAAAATTGAAGAGTATTTAAATTTTTATTGAATTTATTGATATATATTATTCTGTTGAAATATGCATTTTTGACCAAGTGCAAGAAATAATGATATATCGCTGTGCAATGTTTGTATGTTCGGTTTGGTAGAATTTAATAGATGAAATTTGTATCTGCCATTTGAAAAAATGCGGCAAACTCACTAATGATTTGTGATCCGCATTACAATATCATAAATCTTTAGTTTATCTAAATTATACATTTATGTTTCTTCAAACAAATCATGCTATTAGTTATTCCATTATACTCATTTCATATTAAACCTTTCCTATCCCTAAATGCAAATATATTAAGTAATCACAATGAAAAGTTTATTCCTATTTTTAGTGTATAAAATGAATACACGAAACCTTTGCATTTTACGGGATTATTGCTTATATTTTAAGACCAGTTGTTGCATTATCATGCATTTGATTAATGTACTAATTCTCTAATCCTTTTCCATATCCTTTCAAATATGAAACTTTGATCTGCGTCAAGTTTAATGTATAGTGAACGTTTCTCTGGATTCTCTAGCTCCACATTACTCTATACTAATGTTTATTGATAACGTGTTGTTCCTGTTTTCGGTTTAAATTTTTAAGCAACCAATTTGAACAATATTCAATAAACTTTTATCAAGACTCAAATGCGTTACATGACTCAAATATAATTCACTGAGCAAAATAGAGAATATATTTTAAAATTTAACATTTACAAAAATGAATTTAAAATCCATAAATGGCATTTAACTACTATATTTCAAAATAAACTTCAAATAATCCTTTTTTCCTGCAACAAATATGTCATAATTGAAATTAGACTATCACTAGAAAATCACATATGTTCATCAAAACAAGTTTTAATACTGAAAATAAAAAATGCATCTACATTGGATCATTATGCTTTCTCTTAACGATGACTATACGTGAATGTGCAAATAATTTTAATATTCAATAGTTGATTACGATTAAAATAGTAATTAATCTAAGTAACAACATCATAACCAATAACTAAATGAACATTTCAAGAGAGAAAGAACATAATTTAGGCAGTTAGTGGCATATTTTTGCAATTTCATGGCGTTGGCCATTGGATTTCCTGTTGTTCATTTAGTATATTAATCTCATCTTGTTTTATAAATAAAAAGATAGAACATTTTTGTCAAGATCATTATGTCTTATTTTTAATTTGATTATGTTATAAATCTCTGCAAATGTTATCTAATTGTACCAAGTTTGTACAAGTACCAATTTGCTTTTCATAAATATTTTATGAATTAATCTGATACTGATTTCTGTACCTAAATATACATATTTAATAGGAATCTTATTTAAATATATATTGCAATGCATGTAAGAGGTACTTATTTGCTTTAGTTTTTCGAATCAACAACATATGTAAATAACAAATAAATTTTAAACATTTGTAAAGCAATTACATATGTAGCAAAATAATTCCTTTTAACACCAGAAATTCCTCCTTAAAGACATATTTTACAACGTTTTTACAGAATAAACTGTATAAAAATCAAACTTTTACATTAGAAGATATTTACATAACTACTTAGTAAGCTGCAATTTTTTTTTGTTTTTAACAGTTTAAAAAGTTTGCACTTCTTTAGTACTAAGTATGATGCCATGTGAAAGTGAACAAGTCATTAATTGTGTTTTCTGGCACGTTGTCTGTGACTTTCATACATACGTACGTATAGACACACACACACACACACACACACACACACACACATATATATATATATATATATATATATATATATATATATATATATATATATATATATATATATATATATATATATATATATATATATATATATATATATATGTGGATGTATGCGAATTAAAGTGTGGAAGAAAGATTTCAGTTATTTGTGATATTATAGATAAATTAATTGTGTGTGTAGAAATGACAACTTAAAAGTAAAAGTTAATTAGCTCAGACAAGATAATGTTACCCCCAAAAAACAACAATTCTACTTTTACAGATTTTTTATTGTCATTTTATCAAATTAGCTTCGGCAATCTTTTTCAAATCTTATTGGATTCGTGTGAGTATTTCTTACAAAGTAATTGGACTTGTTGAAGCGGTTCTGTTTTTTTCAAAGAAAAGTTAGCAATTCTTTTTTTTCTTTCCTCTGATTTTGTTAACAAAGGAGTCTCTTTTCAGATTTTTTTACTTCGATTTGGATTCCAATCAAATGTTTTCATCCAAGAGAGTAGTGCAAATTCAGAAAATAAATTCTGAGTATTAAATCAGTATAGTATGAGTTGCTTTGTTTTATTAATGCCAATTCCGTAAGAAAAGTAATTTTTTATAATCAACTTCTACATTTATGTACACATTAATCAAAGGCATTATAATTATTTAGATTTAAGTATTTGAAATTTAATATATATATATATATATATATATATATATATATATATATATATATATATATATATATATATATATATATATATATATATATATATATATATATATATATATATATATATATATATATATATATATATATATATATATATCTTAAAGATTCAAATCCGTTATTATAAAATAACTAGGTATTTAAAGAAATAACTAGACACACAAGTTAGTAATACGAGTAACTAAATAACTGGACAGGTTAGTATATGAGATTATTTAATTCTATTGTGTAATTAGGAATAATGATTATTTGTGACCTTTAAAGAGTGAAATATGAAACTCTTCAGCTCTTGAACAGTTTTCAGTTCTTTTAGTCTACTTTGAACTGTGAATATCTAATTTGCAATGAGCTGTCTGTTGCTGTTAGAGGCAGAATTTAGATAACTTTTTTAGGTTAGTATTTTAAATTTCGAATTATTAATAAATAATTTTCATTATTAGTTGTCAATTTGTCAGCTGTAATAGGAACGAAATAAATTTTTTTCCTATATATGGTAAATTAACTAATAAAATAACATTGGAATTATTTTTCCCTTTAATGGTCCAACATTGGTTATTCTATAGAATGATTAAGTAACATATGACTTTTTTATCTGTTTATTATATACTTTTATTAATTTGTTAAATTATTTCATTAAGTAGCTAATTATTCTATGAGATAACTGAATTAATTAATTTAATGGTAATTTATGCATCAAGAACCATGTAATAATAAGGAAAACTTTATTTTTGTGCAAATTTTGTAATAAAATATTTCGCATTTAAAATTCCTATTTACTTAGCAATGCAAATTTTATAATTTATGGTGCATATTTAATGTTTCTTTATATGCAGTAATGTTAGTGGTTTTAATAAATTCTTGCTAATATTACTTGATATATTACAATATATTTTGATTTCTTTGTATCCTTTACAATTTTTACTCAATTACGCTTCTATTAACTTTATAAATATATTTTAGTTTTAATTCAATCATTATGTGATACATCCATTATACATTACTTTTTCGATTATTTATTACTTTTTATTCTTTCCATTTATTAACACATTTATTTCATATCTTGAAAGATTAAAACGCATAAGAAAGAAATATATAACATTCAAAAACAAGTTATTTATGCAAATAATTGGGAAATAATGTTTACATAAAACATTAGTGCATTATTTCCCGAACTACATGGTCCACAATTGTTCAATATTCTATTAAATATTACACAAATTACCCTTGTGATTACATAAATCATTATATTTTTTATTATTTCTACATATTTTTAAGTTGTTCAAGAACATTTTCCAAGATAATTTAAGGTAATGTAGCAGATGAATATTTCACACCTTTTCTAATTCGAGAATTTTTATTCACACTTCAGGTATGGTAGTTTTAAATGTGTGGAATCTATTTTAAATATGGTCAAATCAAAACGATGACTTTTCTAAATACTTAAATTTTCTTTTGTATACTCATAATATGAACGCTTAAACTAAATCAAGATATTCGTAATGATTATGAATTGTTTCTTCTTTCATACCAATATATATATATATATATATATATATATATATATATATATATATATATATATATATATATATATATATATATATATATATATATATATATATATATATATATATATATATATATATTTTAAAAGTCTGACATTGAAAAAAGCGAATATTTTACATACATTGGAATTTCACTCACACACACAAACTTTACATTAAAAACTGCTAAAATGTCTTATTCATTAGCAAAACTAATATTTGCAGTATGTCAATGGACTCTGTGAGTTTATTTTATTCATCATTAAATTGTGTTTGCCTGCCTTAAAGTTTGAGGGTAAAATTCATTAAATTGGAGTAATGATACTATTCACATTTCTGTTTGTTTGAAAATAATGTATTTATAGAAAGAAATAAAAAAGCACCAATTTAGCGGGAAAATATTTTATTAAATAACTTAACCTATTGCATTTTCTGTAAAATAAAATTGTTTTCGCATAAAAATAGCAGATATTACAATATTTATTTCAGGATTTTGTAACATAAAATGTTGAAAATAGCTGCAACTCTATTACACTATGTTGTTGTTGTTGTTGTTCCTTATTCCACTTGATCTAATACAATCTAGACCAAGTCCAGTAGATCGTTCGCTCAGAGAAAGTCCCTATTACACTATATTCATGTGAATGATTTTTATTCTCTATTATTTAACCACTTTGCTGGCCTAATTTAAAATTCACTAAATGTAATTTATCAAGTCAATATCACTTTTCTTTTCCTAGAATATTCTGATTATAAAGCCAATTAATGTGATTCATAATATAAAAAAATTAGAAATTATAACTACTAAATTATAGTTGCTGTTTTAATCAAATACAATATATTCATAGGATATATTACAGGAATAAACATATATATCAATATATATTTGGAGAATGCAATTGTAATTAAAGATTATCATTCTAAAAACATTTTTGATTGGTGTTTCCGTTACGAAGGCATTGTTACTAGTTACTGTAGAGCAGACTCACGTGTATATTATCTGATGATGGAGCAATGCTTTGAAAATTCATTTGAATATTATATAATGAATACTTGGCATTTAAATAAAATTTCTTTAAGATTGCAAATAATTACAAGGTTTCATTGTTTCATTTTAGAAGATATCATACCATTTTTTTTATTGATACTAATAATATTGTGTAAATTTTAATATTTGATGATTGATTATCTCACACACAAATATAAAATAATTTGAAAATTTTTAATTTTTTTACGGACATGTTGAAAGAGTCTTTATAAAAATAATTAATATATTGTACATGATAAATATCTTATAAAATTTACTTAATTTTTTGTATACTTTAATCTTAGTAAAAAATGGACTTTTTAGTGATTTTAAATAAATTCATTCCTAGTCTTAATCGGAATTACGAATAAGCGTTGGTTTAAATAGTTCTCATACGAGTACAGTTCTTTCATATAATTTATACCCTAAATCGGCATAAATGATACTACACAAATTACGGAAAATTATTCAACCATAATCTTATTTTATTTTAAAATATAACTGCAAATGTGTAAATTCTCTTTACTTGACATGCCACAAATAAGAGTTTTTGATTAAACATTCTACAAAGCAAAAGTAGATTGGCCAATAATTGCAATAATTTTTAGATTGCACAACATATGTTTGCATTTTGGAGAACCGTTTCATAGAAAGGTTGTTGTATTCACATATTGCGAAGAAATAATCCGTAAAAAGTATCTAACATTCACCTGATTAGAATGTGCTTACTGAAATGTACCACTCTATAGTAAATATTAAACGGCAGGTAAATTCAAACCCAAAACTTTCCAATAAGAATAAAATATATAACCTGAAATTCATTTGAGTTCTTTATTACCACCTGTGAAACAGATAATAAAACTGCTAGATAATGTTGTAAATCATTTAAGAATCTGCCGTTGTTAAATCACCTAATTTAGAATAAATTAAAAAAATGATGCAGATTTAGGTGTCGCAGTGAAAAATCTAAAAGATTGTGATGCTCAACCTTGCACATCAATGAGAACGGACTGCGGTGGCCTTATTGGTTAGAATGTCTTATCATTATCGGAAGATAGTGAGTTCGATTCCTGACTTAATCGAAGATCCGACGTATTCACTATAGACGAATAGAGGACGCAAAAATTGTTTGTTGCGAAATGTCCTCCAAGTGAAATGATACCTCTGCGAGTGGCAGGCCAAGTATTGGAGGCCTTCTGTTTGGTCCCTGCTTCAAAATCCCGCAGACTTCACTTGGCTGCTTCTATCTAACCGATAAAGCCCATTCAGGGCGTATTACAGGGAAGCATGCTGGTGCAGCAACAAATTCAATGAGAGTAGTTGCACAATGAATTATCATGGTTATGCATTTGCTGCAAAAGAATAGCAAAGTCATTGCAGAACGATGTTATAGCTCGGTTAGCAGGTTTGTTAGATCCTTGCTTTACAGAGGAAGTCAGGGCAAAATTGTTTAAGATGACACCACAGTGAGTATCATCCACTATTTCATTTAATTTATCAGATGACACAGAGGATTTAATGAAAAGAAGCTGACATTTCTGTTCTACGCAATGTGTGTTGAAGAAAAGCATCATAACACATAAAAATAATAATAATAAGTTTTCGGCGATTTATTACATTCAACTTATATATATGACAAAAGACTTTTGTTTTTTATTATTTGTTTTTACTATTATTATTATTATATATAAATTTTCTAAACTCACTTGAACTTTTGGAAGTAGAATTGATTTCTGAAAGAAATGGACTGTATTCTCAATAAAATAGATTAGGATTCACCTATCAAAAATGGTAAATAATTTTTGTCTAGTATTTATCTATCATCTGAAGAATAACATTCGTAAAATATATAATATCTAGGAAGGAATAAAACTTTGAAAATTATATTTTTATGCCATTCAGAATAATGATCCCTGTTACTACATTTTGAGCATGTTTTCGAATTTATGATAAATAACTCAAGAAACATCTTGCAAATTCATATCTAATTCCTTCATGGATATTTCCACAATATCTTATTGATATATAGTTATAAAATTTTTATGATTAATGAGATATGTCGGATATATTCTTTTACCTGATTAATTATTAATTGGAGTAGCTACGAATAATGCGATGGAATGAACCTAGATGTTTTTTTATATGCTTTCGGTATGAGTATATATTGCAACCAAATTGCATGTATATGAACTAGTAGTGTATTTCCCCCACTGGTGAACTTTGCTAATTTTTTCGTCGCCAAGCAATTCTAAAGCTTTCGAACACTTATATCAACCGTGCATATGACACAAAAAGCGTCGTAAAAAGCTAGGAAAAACAAAACCTAGCAACCAAAAAATCCGAAAAAAAACTACAAAAGTTAAAATTGGCTATCATCTATTTCACAATGAATAAATACTTTATATCATTAATTATTTTTCATACTGCTTTTACTATTTTTAGAATAAATTCAATTAAAAATTTGTAAATTAAGTATTTGTATTCATTGCCATTCTCTCTTAATCATTTTGTCATTTTATCCCAATTTGTTCAACATACTTTTCTTTTATTATTGCATATCATTACATATGTACATTTCAAATATTTTGTTTAGTTTATCGCTTTGTTCTCCGAAACTATATGCAATACTATTTTTTGGTGAACTATGAACTATTATATTTAATAAAAAAAAACATTCATATATTTTAATGTAAAATGTGTACAAAAGGTAATGAAAGCTGGAAATTAATTATTTTTATTTAAGCAGAATTTTGTTTGAATAATATGATAGCAAAATGAATTTAAGCAATAAAAGGTAAATATTCGGAGAAGTAAAGTTTAGGCCTTGAATCCCTTTCAGTAATGTGACAAAACTGTCAAATTCAGGAGGAATAATAGTTTTCGACAAACATTTTTTATTTATCATTCTTTTCTATCAGGTATAATTTTTCTTTATGAACGTAATATACATTTTATATTTTGAATAATAATGGTAAAAATTGCTTTTACCATTTTTATTTCAATTCAGAATTTAAATTTTCAATTCATAATTTGATAAAGATGAATTTTCAATAAAAAAACCACAAATCTTATAAATAGTGGATTAAATTGTATTTCTATTTCCTTCAAAATAGTACTTACTTTTTTTTAAAAAAAATGGAATGATATTTTATAATATATGTATTTTTAATACTTCCTTCCAAAACATATTTATGATGAATGTGGGAAACGTTTTATATTTCTACCAATTTAAACGCAAAACATATTGCAGAATGACAAAATAAAGGTACTCAAAATTTTGCGCATTATTATTTCTATATTTATAAACGCTTTTCATTTATAAAGAAATGGGTAAAAATACTACTTAGTTTATTTTCCACTGAATGAAGTTATGAGCGAATTGGCTGTTTGTCAAAAATCACACACTGGTTTTGCGTTCCTTAGTATTTCCAATACGGAAGGCAACACTAATTTTTTCATTACGAACGAATCAATACTAAATTTGCTGGTGAAAATTGACTTCTAAATTGATTTGTGTTTTACCAAAGACCATTATATCATATTAATTTCTTTGATGTTCATTAGGATTTTTTGTTATCTTTAGGTAGAAGTTACCTACAGATTTATTTTAAAATTGTTATTTTAAAATGCATTGTTAAATTGTACAGTAAAATGTTATTTTAAAATACATGAAATATGGACGACTCAATTCAATTTATTGAGTTTGAAAAAGGCACAAATGCATACATACTCCCTTCATATACGAGTACTTCTAAACCATGGCCGTGTTTCTCTAATATTATATTGAAAAATGTTTTTAAGTGTTTTTCAAGAAATTTTAAGAATGTATTCCACATGTTAAATTTATAATATTTTGAAATCTGCTTCTTTTTACGCTTTCGACTCTTCATCAGAATAAGAATACGAATAAAATTAATGAATCCCTTAGTTTGCTGCTAAGATTTTGTAAATTCACCTTCAAAACTCAAAATCAATGTATTTTTACATATGTTCTGCACGTGTATTCGAGAATGTAAAAATATGTAAAGCTATTTTGCCTACAAGCTAAAGTCTCGCAAGCATTGTTTACCGAAAATCATTCTAGTTTTTCCAACACGAAACAATTTTTGAATGTGTATTCTCCAATTTTAATTAAATTTTTATTAAAAATGAATAGAATTTAGCTTGTTCATACATGATATTTGCGGATAAATGTTTTATATTTGAAGACTACTTTATGTAGATAATAATAATTGCATTTTTTAAATTTATTTTAACTTCTGTACTTTTCTTTTAGTTAAATTAATTCTTGTCTTAAAAAAATTGATTGATGCTCCAAAATCTTAAATTAGGTAAATAAAAGTGCTTTAAAAGTATAAAATTAAAAAATCTTATGCAGTATATGTCAGCTTCACTAAAATTCATAAATTTAAATATATTTACACAGAATCATTTGATTATCTGGTGTTAGTTAAAATAGTCAGGTAAAAGAGATAATGATAAAATATAATTTGCAATTTCAAGTACTGAAGTTCTGGTTGTAAAAAATAGAAATGAAACTTTCAAATTCTGTTTGCTTTTGAAATTGTTCTTTATTGATAAATTTCATTATAATTTTATAAAAATTCCCACTAATTTCATTTAAATGTTCACTATATCTGAATCCACAGCCTAAGGTGTTTTAATACGCCCATCTTAATTTCATAAAATTTGCCATCTCTAGTAAATATTATGTAATTATTTCTTTTCTCCATTCATTTTCTTTGCTTCTATTTGGAAATGCTGAAACAATTCTAACTCAATACAATTCCCATTTGTTTTGCACAATCTTTTTAAACATCAGCATAATCTTCTCGTTAATATATTTTTAGCTTCAAGAATTAATTTACGAAAATTAAGAAAAGTACTACAATTTATAAGAAACTGTCAACCATTTCAATGCTGTTCAAAAAGTATTTATATAGCTTTTTTCGTGTATCTTGTAATTTATTCCACATGACTTTCTAAAATATTATGAAAGGGCATTATATTTGTTTTTGCAACTTATTGTGAAAAAATTTAATTCTTTAAAATTCGCTAGAATAGAACTCTCCATTGACTGTAGAAAATTTTAAAATATGCACTTTAGATATATCATTAAAACATTAAATGTGGTGTATAGAAGTATATCAAAATAGAGAATGATTGAAGAAGGAATTTTGGTTTTTCTAATAATAACACTGAAGTAAAAACTGTTTTGCATCTTCAGATATCACAAAACTAGAATATTACATAGTCACATCTTGTCAGAATGATATTATAGCAATCATATTTCAATATCTCAGCGAATGCAATCAATGGCCATTGAAATATTTTTTACATCGGTTGATTAATATAATTTTTAATCGTTGTATTTTACACCATAAATACAAATATAACTTTAAAAGATTAAAATGTCCATGAGAGAGTTTCTGCCACAAACGCTTGAAGCAAAAGAAAGAATTTATTTACAATGCAATTTGTTTCGATTAAGGGTTATGTTCAAGTTCAATTTCAGCTTAATAATCCTTTCTCCAGAATAAAAACGTGCAAAGTATATATTTTGTGAAATCCATGGTCTTACAACTATCTGACTTGTCAAAAAATCAACTATTTATATAAAGAAATTAAACAGACTAAAGAAGTATATGATCTTCCGTGGCTATACAGGTCTGATTTCTGTTTGATCTTCACTGTATTTTTCTTTTGTCAAATAGTGCATAACCAGCTTTTCGAAATTTTCTGTGAAAACATCTTCAAGTCATTTTCTATTTTACCGTTTAAAAATTAAAAACTATGATTTTTTCAGCTACACAGTTATTAACATATATTTTTAGTCGCAGTTTAAATGTAGGTTTTAAAGCTGTTGAAAACAGTATAAATATCTCACACATTTAAGAATAATTATCAATTCAAAAGTAATTTTTCATGGAAAATAAGTAAAATAAGTAAAGTGAAAAAATGGAAAAAAAAACTTTTCACAGGAAATATTTTTTGAAATCATCTTTTAAATCTCATTAACATAATGACATTCATGAAAAATGCTCAACATAAATGCAAGGATAAGACAAGAATTAACCATGACATTTTAATATTTCTAAGATAACTTAAATTTTTCTTTGCATATTATGAAGAAATAAATTAATTTACTTGGAAGGTGCCCAAATCTTGATATGTCATTGCCAAATTTTTAAGAAAAAGGAATTGAAGTATACATTCTTAATTAAAGAAGTTATAAAACATATTCAGAGGTTCTAAGTATGAGAAAATTTAATCAATTAAAATTGTATAGCATAAAACATTTCACATAGTGAAAGAATCACTAAAACCCATTATTTTATTTTGTAAAAACAATTATATTCTTAATACTTTTGCTTAATATTGCAAAACACTTTCTTATTTCATACATAAAAATATTTTTATCAAAATTTGGAAAGTACAAAGTAACCGTACTTTTGCTCAAAACACACACATTTTTAACTTAATTTAATTAATAATTGAACATAAAAATTTTAACATTTTTTGTTTAATTAAAATAATTTAATCTATTAATTTAATGAAACTGACTATATAATGAATATTTATTCGTTTTCATATTTTTTACCAAAATTAAAGATGCCTTAAATACACACTGCCCGACATTGAAAATGCTACACCAAGAAAGTGACGAAACTCGGCAAACAGAGAAAGAGAGCAACAAACAACTAGTGATCTTTATTTCGAAACAGTATGCACACAATACAGAGCTGGAACAGGGTTGGGTCAGTATAATTTATGACTACCATGGATGACGATACACAAAGCGATACTTGAAGCATCATGTCTAGGCATAGAGTCAATGACAGAAAGGATTGCGTTTTTAGGAATGCCTCTCCATTCCCTGTCAACCATTTCCAAAAGTGCGTCTTCTGAAGGTGGCAGTGGGTCTGCAAATGGTGTCCAATCATATCCCAAACGTGTTCAATTGGTGAGGGATCTGGCAAACCCAGTAGCCAGGGAAGCAGCTGTACACCTTGCAGAACATGTTGGCAAATATGAGCAATGTGCAGTCAAGCGTTATCCTGCTGATAAAGGGCAACAACACCCCTGAAGTTAGGAGAATGACACTGGAAGCAGCACATTATCCACGTAACGTTGCATTCTTATTGTCATCCTATTCATTTTACTGATACTTAAAAATACGAGCATTTTCTGTCACGATGACCTTAACAATAAAGACACCTTTTCACTTTCAGATTGAACGATTACATAAATTTAATCTTCATTCATATAGTATTGTGTGTGGTTTATCTTTAAATTTGAAAAAAGAAACAATTAAATTATGGTAAGAATATCATTATTATTGAATTATTATTAATTCTTTTTCTTTTGAAATTTGTGCTTATAAAAAACTGTAGAGGTTTAATAACGATTTAATCCCATTATTTATGTATCAAACCAGAATATTTAAAAAAATGCATACATTTTGGCTTGGGAATGAAAATATAATGGTATTATCGGAAGTTAGATTTAATATAATAATTTTAGTATATTTTATTATAAATATCTATATTATCTTTTATATTCCAGGTGGGAAGATGATTTGCCTAAATATACAGTCGACAGATTATAAAGTCATTAAAATAATTATCTCCGTCAGATATATAATTTTGTTTAAAAAATGATTTTTGAAATGTAGTCGGCAGAATTTCCAAACTAACCAATATTTTTAATGGTTGTATAACACACTTTACAATTGGATTTTTTAAGTGATAATAATAAATGCATAAAAAGGAGAAAAATAATAATGCTTATAGATTGCCAAATGTTCTTGCATATTACGTTTGATAAATGCTTCTTTTGAAAAATCTTTGGCTTCTCGCATTTTTCAATAAAATTCAATATTCTTGGCTCTGGAATTCTTGTTTCGTACAATAAACTCATATCTCCAAACTGTTCAAAATATGTGACATATAGTATATTTCCGATTTCATTTTATGTTCCGATGACGCTACATCAGCCAAAACAATAAGTGTTTATGCCTCATCTTGGCGAGGAGGTGACTCTGGATGGAATGAGCGAAGTCGGGAGTGAATACTCCTGGTAGGGCTATCCAAGACGTGAAGGCCATTCCACTTTATCCAGCTAATGTTAGTCAGGTGAACGAGCAAAGTCGGACTTCTGCCTTTCTTAGGTACTCAGGGTATCTACTACCATCAGAAGCCGTCCCCCTTTCCCTTTCATGTTCATGACGTTCTCTAAGAGTCGGGCTCTTGCCAACTCATCTTGGAAAATTCCGCCGTCTCATCCTTGGTACTGTGGCTCTGATCCTGGGAGATCTTTGAGTTTCGATGGTGAAAGACGTGATCAGACTGCCTTGTCCAGACTCAGATCCGGCCAACTTCGGACTCTACGGTTATCACAGGACAAACAAGTCTATTCCACCTGCACTTCGTGCAATACTAACGAAGCCAGTCCCGAACACCTACTAAACTGCATTGGCTTTTCAAAGAGGGAACTTTTTACAGCCTTGGCGCTGTCCTTGGTTCTTTGAAGACGATGGATGTCATGGACCTGGTCTGATTCAGACCAGAGGATAGGAAAGAAGAAGTGCTTATGCATTCTTTCTTTTACAAAAAAATGAATATTGTTATCGAAATGTTAATTAATTTTTGTTTACGAGTACTTGTTTGGAACATTTTGAAATCTTATCTTTTATGAAGTTTTTATCACCATTTATTTAATTTTCAGAATATTGTTTCTTTATCATTTATTTTATAATACACAATATATATATATATATATAATTACTTTTTTACTGTAAGTTATTACAACAAATTTTTCTTCTAGTACTGTATATATACTGCACTGTATTTTTAGAGTAGCATATATATATATATATATATATATATATATATATATATATATATATATATATATATATATATATATATATATATATATATATATATATATATATATATATATACAGTACTAGAAGAAAAAATTTGTTGTAATAACTTACAGTAAAAAAGTAATTTAAGAAATCGAATCCTAAATACAAAGCAAAATTATTTTTATCAATTATATATAAATTGGGAATCATTAGAATTTATTAAATACATTTCTATACAAATTAGAAAATCAAGTGATTTTATATAGTATTTAATCAATAATTAAAAGAATTCAGAATGTGAAACTTTTGATGCGTAAAAAATACATGAAACTTTTTATCATGGAATTTTATAGCGAGTATATTCTGTTATTTATATATCAGCTTCGATAGTAGAACTTACTTTTTGTGTAAGTCGGGTAGAATTTAATCAATATTCTCCTCACGCCATTTCAAGTTCCTTTCCTTTACAAATGCTCGAACACTATTGTGCGTTTCACCATTTTCGTCAGATGTACTCCTTTCTTTATGCTGCAGGAGTTTCACATTTTTTGTAACTTTCTTTATCACTCTTGGAGAGGCCCGAGGGATTTTACTTTCTTTGCATTTGAAATCATTTTATAGGAAGGAATAGGACGAGTTTTCAACTAAATCTTTCTTAAGTTTTCGAGTTTTAAGAATTGAAGAATATTAGGAAATTGTAGAAAGGAATAAAAATGGAATTGAAATTATTTGATTCAGAAACTAGTAATTACAAAATATATTTTATTTTTGATTTTATTTATCTTAATTGTTTTGTTTTTGCACTATTCCGAGTAACCAAAAATAGGAGCAAAAAATATCATGTAAAACAACGCAGAAAATAGTTTGAAATACAATATTTGAATTAATATTATAATTAATATTTGATATTTAAATTTATTTTGCTATAGTGGAGAATTTTGCTATTTGATGTGAAAGGATATTTTATTGATTCAGATTATTTAAATTGCTAAAATGAACAAAAATGAGAAATTTTCGTAAGACTTTGTTTCGTATAATATTTGTTGTAGTATAATATAGTAAATAATGTTTATTTTAGATATATCATGCAGAAAAAAATCAATGTTGATAAAAATTTCCAAATTTTTTGTTTTAAATTATTAAATTTTAAGGGTGGAAGATTGAAAGTTTAGTAAATGAATAAATTAAATTATTCTTGATCAGGTTTATTAATTTATAATTTTAATGATAGGAAGGTAAAGACACATCGGAAAATTGAAAATGCTTGTAATGATTACTATTGGTACTAAAATTATTATAAAACTAAAGTTACAATGCTTTAAACACATTGTTTATGTATTAATTTATATTTTTATACATTAATTTGAAAAATTTTGAGTCAAAAATATCAGTCTAATTTTGCTTTAAATGTTAAGTTAAAAATCATCATTTATTATGGATCAGAATTCATTTCATTAATTAATAAAATAAATACTTTATAGTTAAAACAATTTAGTGTTTAAATATACATAAATTAAATAGTAAATGCCAATAAAATTATGAAAAAAGATTAATATATATTTACTTAATTTACATAAAATGCCAAATAATATATAGTAATACAACACGGAAATTGAATCCTTTTTTCGAAATAAACAACAAATGAATATATTTATTTCCATAAAAGAATTAAATCTGTAAATCTTGATTAAATTTAAAACTCTTTGGAACTTATTTCCTTTAAAATATATTTTTAGCCTTTTGGTAAAATCATAATTAGGAAAAATCATTAAAAATTAAATGAATATTTAGTTGGACTTAGAGAATCGAGAAGTGTTATTAAACGAGCTAATTTCTCTCACTTTCTTTGGATTCGTGTCTTCAGAAGTCACTTTTGATTTCTTCACAAGATCCTCAAGTGTTTTCCTCAAGAGTCCTCCTTGATTTAGAGTCTTCCAAAAGATGTTTGGATGGGATAATCAATAATGGAAAAATTTCTTAACAGAATAATTTTATTCCATCTTATTAACCAAGTTATAATAGTTTTTCATAGTTATCTCGTAAATTCTTGCATGGAATTTAAAATAAGCAAATATCTCTCGAACTAAAATAAGGAATAGATTATTTTAATCATAAAGAATGACAACAAATATAATGACAAAATTAGATTAATTGAAGATAACATTATTTCCATTTATTTTATTACCTTTTTATTTGAAAATAAAATGCCGTAAAAATTAAATTAAATACGTGCAATGAAAGTGTATAACATTTTCCAATGTTTGAAGTGAAATCAGAGCTTTTGCAATTAAGAGCTCTTAAATTATTTGCATCCTTACGGTCAGAATAGTTATATATGTAAATGTTTATTATTCTTAGTAAATAACAAAACATTCTTAAATTAAAAAGTCTCTCTGAATAAAATATAACTATGAGACTTCAATTTAATTGTTCAAGAAAATATATTTTTAGAAAAATTTAACAATATTTATTTTTGTAGGAATATCATTCCAAAAATATGTAATTTTCAAAAATGTGTATTTAGTTCTAAACATTATTCATCACTCTGCATTTACATTGACTAATAACAGTAAATTATTCTGAAATATCCATTTTCAAAAGTTTAGAAAAAAAGATATTCATTAATTGAATGTAAGTTTCAGTAAATGTATGCCTGAAAATATTATGGTAACTTAACATTCTTCTTGACCCCGCGATCGTAATTGTATTCAAATTGTGAGACAAAACAGTTTTTCACTACAGGCTTTTGCAAATATTTATGAGACTTTTAATGCAGCTTATAAAAATGAAGCTTTTAAAAGCGCTAATTAATTTTCTTAAATTTTAAATATTATAATTTAAGTGTCTAAAGTATAAGTTTATCAGCTAGAGTGTTAATAAAGAGAATGAAATAAAAGCCCCTATACATTTTTATGGAGTACTAAAATTTTATTAGCACATTAAAATTAATATTAGTGACACAGTTTATGACTCTATAATGATTTATAAAGTAAATAAAACATTAAAATTTCATTTAATGTATTTAATATTTTCTTTACGCGGTTTTATATGTTGTTTGCGTATGTTTTGTATGACACTTAACAATCACGTGGAATAAAAAGTCCATTATTAAATCTTTGCTTATTCTAGCTTATTTCTTTTTTGCGTATTTCAAATAATATGTAAAGCAAACTAAAAGAAATCTATAATTTATTCAAAACCATAAAGGTAGAAAGATTTATTAATAATTAAGATTGTAAAGTTAAATTCAAATTATATTTATGCATAAAATTAGGAATTAAAATAATTAAAAATATCATTAAACTAAAATGGTGCTTTAAATTTAAATAACAGAATTAAATATAGACGGATATTACAATTTTCTAAATTTTATAATCTGAAATTGAATAAGGCAAGAAATAAGCACATAATATCGGTATACAATAATTCTTAACCATAAAATGAATCTCATGTTACATTTATGTATTCAAATTGATTAAATGTTAACTCTATACAAGTTCTAAGTTCTACAATATATATATATATATATATATATATATATATATATATATATATATATATATATATATATATATATATATATATATATATATATATATATATATATATATATATATATATATATATATATATATATATATATATATATATATATATATATATATATATATATATATATATATATATATATATATATATATATATATATATATATATATATATATATATATATATAAATATATATATATATATTTATATATATATATATATATATATATATATATATATATATATATATATATATATATATATATATATATATATATATATATATGCTTAAAAATAAAGTGCTTTATTGATATCTTCTTCCATTTTAGATTTTTTGGTGTTCTAAATATTTTGTTATTACAAAAACAACGACAGTTGGAGGGTGATAAGCCGGAGAAAAATGGTATATGAGACAAAATTTCTAAGTCTAGTTCTTATTCTAGTTATATTATTAATTAATATTTTTCTTATATACAAATTACTGATTTACAATTTAGCTTCTTAGCTCAATGTAATATGTTAAACAAAGAAATGTGTTAATATCCATTTACAACCTATATTTTTCAAATACATAAGCAATATTTTTAATTATTCATACAAGAGAAAATTTTTATTGGTAAAATTTTAAACCGAAAAAAGGTAATTAATTTAATTAGAAAATTTTAATTGGAAGCAGAATTTTTATAAAATACTAAATCACAAACAAGCTAGAGAAAGGTTTATGAAGCAATTGAGAGAAAATTTTAAAAAGCAGGTTTTAATTCCTGATTTTTTTGTAAAATACAAGAATACATTCATCATCAAAATTGTCCGAAACGAAACATTTTGGCTAATTATTCAGGAAAGAACAATAGCTCTAGTACTACTTCTGAATTCACGCAACTGACTCTTAAAATAAAATATCTAGTTACCAATAAATGATTTCCAAAAGAGTCGCGATAAATCTCCACACACAACAGTAAGTAAAAAATGAAGCTCTTTTTTTAAGTAAATGTCTTTGAAGAATCTTATTTGCGGTAAGGTACTTCATTTATTTATTATTTTATTTATAAGCTTCGATGCAAATTAAGAGGCTTATTCTAAAAATATGCGTGGTAAAAGCCATACCATTAAAATACATTTTATGATATATATATATATATATATATATATATATATATATATATATATATGTATGTATGTATGTATAATTTTCAAATAATTCTCTAATAATTTCTTCCGATTTTTTAATAAAATATTTTTTTATTTAATGCAGTGAATATATTTATGAGTATACATCGAAACTCGGTAGTTGGCTGATATTCTAAATAAATATTATAAAATGTTGTCTGACAGACAGACAGACAACGAGAAGAAGAGGCCCTGTTCTATTCCTATTGGCTATCAGGTTGTGCCTCTACTTCAGTCTAGAATGTCGGACACCCTGCACGGAGTGCCAGGTGCCCGCTGGGAACTGTAATCTGGGGGCTTGAGTCTTAAGAGGTTCTCCAGAACGCTCGACACATTGTTAACAATATTGATTAAAATTATCCCACACTGATGATATCAAATATTATTTTATTTTAACTTTAAAAAAAATTTCGGATATTATTTAACAGTGTTTAATTATCTGTTTTGAAATTAAACAATATTATTTAAAATTGTAATTGAATGTCAAAAATCTAAGTAATGAGTAAGCATTAATTTTAAATTATAGTGTAATACTATAATAGTTTAATCCTGTAACTTAAAATTTATTTAAATACATCATATTATGAATATATCATCGGCGTGCTTTGATGATACCCAAATTAAATTTAACAAAAATAAATCATGTAGATACCTATATTTGTAGAAAAATATTTGCTTATTATAGAAAAACATAATAGAAAAACATGTAGAAAAATATTTGCTTAAAAATACTTACAAGAGAGGAATTTGTGATTACACATTGAAGCGCATCAGCTGTGTGACAAGTTTGGAAGACAATGCTTTATAGCAGTAATGAAGCAGAATAATATCAATATAATCTAATTTTTTTCGCATATAAATTTCAACACAAACTGAAACAGATAAATTGCAAGTGTCTTTCTTTATTGCTACTAAAATTAAATAAATACTACTAAATTTAAATTTTCCAATTGCAACTTTAATTTTACATAAAAATATACTTAAAAACATTATTGATTTAAGAAACAGTAGCTGAAAATATCGCCTCTGTTCGAAGTTGTCCATTAACAAAGAAAAGTTAAAGTAATAAATAACAAAATTATAAGGAAGTTTTTTCTAAAATTTAATTAAAATGTTTTTGTTACTCATAAGATTTAAAATATTAT
The DNA here is from genome assembly GCA_037975125.1 of Latrodectus hesperus. Classification (NCBI taxonomy): domain Eukaryota; kingdom Metazoa; phylum Arthropoda; class Arachnida; order Araneae; family Theridiidae; genus Latrodectus; species Latrodectus hesperus. Next base: position 92,085,424 of record CM075857.1, read on the forward strand.
TAATCCACCATACAGTGTATTGCAACTATTTGAATACATGATGGCTTATACTTAGTCTCTTGACAAGGATAAATAAAGTTTAACTATTAATAATAATACAAATTGCTGTTTTTAAAACCATTTTTAAGCGTAAATTTAAACAGCGTTATATGTACTTATTAGTTTATTAACTTTAATCACATATCAGACAAAATTAAGTTAATAATACAGCAAAATATTTTTTGTAATAAAACATAATGCATTAGAAAATAAACGTATTTCTTAAATGAGCAACTAATCTATTTTTTTTTTGAAATTTAAAGTATCATAGTATTGAAAATAAATTGTTAATAAATTAATAACAGATACTTATGAGGTGATATGCATTGAAATTGAATTTGTTGCCGTTTACTGTAAAAAATGCTTGTATATATATATATATATATGTGTGTGTGTGTGTGTGTGTGTGTTGTGTGTGTGTGTGTGTGTGTGTGTGTGTGTGTGTGTGTGTGTGTGTGTGTGTGTGTGTGTGTGTGTGTGTGTGTGTGTGTGTGTGTGTGTGTGTGTGTGTGTGTGTGTGTGTGTGTGTGTGTGTGTGTGTGTGTGTGTGTGTGTGTGTGTGTGTGTGTGTGTGTGTGTGTTCACTTCATTTTGCTTAGCATGTATTGATTATCTCAAAACCATTAAAATTACTAATTCATAAAGTAATATTATCGATGAGATATTATATGGTTATATTCAATATTTAAAAGCATTTAGCGAAGAATTGTTCTTCGTTAATCTACACAAATAAACTTTAAAAACTACTTATAAATCATAACCTTCTGAATAATTCCTTTTCCAGCAGTTTCCAAGCCTTTTGCATGTGATGAATACTTAGAATATCATACACTATTATTTAACATCGTCGGTGTGGATAAACGGTATTCAACGACATTCAAAACATTAGACAATAATGTAGAAATATTGACCATTATCTTACTTGGGTCATTTAAATCTTAAAATATTCTCCCCACTTTTGCTTTAATAACATTATTCGCGAAGTTTGGCCTTAGAAAACTCTCAAGATATCCTCGAACAACATTTGCATCTTAAAAGTTTTAAGGCTACCCTCAACTTCAGACAGTATATTTTTGAAAGGATAATATTGTCCTGCCTATATATTCTGTTAGGCAAGTCTTTTGACTATAAGTGATAAGAGAATCTTTTAAAAATAGCATCTTTAAAAGTATCAACTCTTTTGAAAGTAGAGGCGTGATCAAAATGATGACTCCAAGATATTTCTATTTCCGTCTTCAACTTAGAACTATAAAGTCGAAAGGACAATGAAAAATGTTGTAGCTATACTTTATCACTATTTCGGAAAAAATTTGTCTCTACACTTCTAAGCAAATCTAATGTTTATTTATGCGCTTTGAAGGTATATTGTCTTTTCTGAGACAATTACTTTACACAAAAATTCATCACAATAAATTACTTTGGTAAAAATATGTACATTTGCTGGGTAGCCGTACTATTTGTTCCGCACAACCATCAATGTTAATTGGTACGTAATCCTGCATAAGGGATTTTTGAAGGCAACTGTACAATTTTACCGACTTTTATTCCTTTGTTACTCATTTTTTAAATTTAAACAAAATTTGGTAAAAATTTATACTTAAAAAAGCACTATTGATAATATAAATTGGCTAGAAAGTTCAAACAATTTTGAAAAATGAACAGTTTGAAAATATTATTAGGGATCAAACTAAAATTTAGACAACCTGAATGATGATTTTTTTAAAAAATACATATAATACGTATGATAAAAAACTTTTTATTTTTGAAAATTTTATTAATTTTCTTTACAAAAAACAGTCTCATATAGAATTCATTAAAATTAATTTATCAGTGCTACATATAATAAAAATAATTCCTTTCATTTTCGTAAAATGTTAATTGAAAAATTCAAGAGAAAACAATAAGATAATTCTAATTTAACGTACCTCAATTTCAAGCAGTCGTTCATGTCGTTATATACAATATCACGTAGCAGAAATGATTTAATGACATTTATAATAATATTAACTGTTAAAATTAAATTTGAGGAGAGTTTGGATTATAAAAGCATTTTGGAAAGTTAAGGTGTATGTAATAAAATCCATATATTTTCTCTAAAATACTTTTTTAAACTACGATTCACTTAATTGAAATCTTAATTTCTACATTTATGCATTACCCAAAAATATAAGGTATTATTATTGTAAACAATATTGCCAATTCAAAAATTTACATACAGTTCTTTAAATTATTATATTCAAAATATCGAGAGCCATTTTCAAAATTCATAATGTTTCCCCCAAAATGGGCTGTTTTTTTAATCAATTTAAAAATAAAATCTTTCATTTTAGGAATAAATACAAGTTATCATACAATAATACTTAAAATTGTAATCTCAAATTTCAGTTTCATTGAAAATGAGGATTATACTTAAATTACTTAAATAATGCACTGTTTATCATGTTATCCAGATCATATTATAGGTTACATATCACAAATGTGTGGTTGACAGTTAAAAAATTGTAAGAGAAAAACAAAATTGTAGGAGAAAAACATCTTTTAATTAAATTAATAAACAAAGAATTTTGAAACGCTTATATATCTATGAATTTATGAAAACTCTTTATATACTTTTAAGAAAAACGAGTGAGAAAATTTTCTTATGCTTTCGATTTCTTAATGATATGATGATAGTTTTAAGATTCACATATATTTTGAGAAAATTTTAATTGGATAATGGAATTTTAGTGACTATATTAATAAATATTTTCCTTATTTATTTTTTTAAAAATTTGAATAATTAAAGTAATTTGAATTCGTTTTCAATTTTAAATCCATTAAAAATAGTTCTGAAAAATCTTTGTACTTTTACATTTTTATAAACTATTTTATCCATCTATTCATTCTTACATTACTTTGCATAATAGACCGAAAACAACATTAAGGTTTCATTAATACAGGTATGAAAAAGTCTTGTTTGTTTTTTGGCTCTCAAAACACATAAACTGAGAAAATTTTGAGTAATAGTGAGTAACCGTAACTCCTTATACAAAGCTTAACTTATGATACTTCTTTTATATTTGACATATTGATTTGAGAACAGTACATTTTTCACAGATTAATGTTATTAGGTTTTACTTCATTTACATCTGATGTTTCAAGATATTTCATTTTACTTAATATCACTATCCGTAAACATCTTTATTATCTTAGAAGTAATATAGTATAAATAGTGATAAATTAAATAATAAAGTAGTTATATTACATAAACCACATAGCTAAAATATTAACAAAATAATCATTTGCTTTACCTTGGAACTCATAAACTACTATATTAAGTGATTACAACTAGATTGATCACGAGAGAAGAAACGGGTAAAATTAATTTTTCAAATAAAATGTCTTGTATATCATTCTGCTTTATCAACTCAACTTTATAGATTTTTACTGGAAGGACAATGCTAAAGTTTCATTCATGCTTTGGTAAAAATTATTTTTAGCGAATATAAGAATCTTTTTGGTTTCCTTATAAAAAATCAAATCACCTCGAATTTTATGCTCGAATTTTATCTTCTGCAGAGAAAATACGACATCGTAAAATGTTGGTGAAACGGCATCATTGATGGATTTGACGATTTTTTCAATGTTGTTGTTGCCAAGGAACCTGTTTCTCGCTTTTTAAGGGATGAAAAAGATTTATTCTCTAAATACAACATTTGCTGGTGAAATTCAGATAAAAAATGGAATCAAACATTGATTTCATATTGACGTTTGAGCAATTTCAACCTTTAAATACTGTACAAAAACAATTTTCTTAAGCAGCAAATAACGAAGAAATATTTTCCTCTACTTTTAAACGTAGGTAGAATTTATTAAAATTCACCATTTCTTATTCAAGCATATTCTTTAAAAAAACACGTATATCTTTGAATTTAATTTTGTTCAAATTAATTTATTAAATAGCTTTATATTTATAATTTAAAATACTTAAATAAACACATCATAAGCGATTACTGTCTTTATATTTACTTTAAAAATAAAACAACTAAGAACCAAAATTAAACAACTAAGAACTTGAACCAAACATGAATTAATGACAAAGACTATATCAAAAAGTTTGACTGGACAATTTACATTGTGATAACAAATAAATCAAAATAATGGAAACATCAATATAAACGTGAAAAATATTTTGTTGTGTGAATCAGTTTAATAATAAGCAACTAAATTTAAGTTTGAGTGATATGATATATCTTGGTAAGAAAAGTTATCATCTCTTGTAGATCGTGAGTTTAAAAGATTTTCCGTAAGTTAGAATATTCGAAGCTTGATTTTGACTTTTCCCACAGGGTGGTTCAGAATCACTTAATTCATTAACTCTAGTCAAATTATTTTTTATGTGCAAAACTTGATGCTTGCTTAATCAAATAATGTTCTAACAATAGAAAATTTGACTTATTCACTGTATAATATATACTAAAAATTAGTAGAATCAGATTGGCTTCACTAAACTTGGTAAGAAAGTCTAGATAAGGATATATGTCCAGGAATTTTTTGTGAAATTTTAACTGGCAGTAGCTGGGGCTTATGTTTTCGATCACAGAAAAAAAGAAGCATATTTAAACATATCAATATATTGGGTTACATTTGTTGAATAAACTTCTAGCAATTTGAAATGCGGCTTAAAAATACATAAGCATAGTTATTAAGCGTTTTAATATTTTTAAAAAAATTAATTATGCTATTTATTAATTAATTAAAAATTAATTATATATTTCTTCTTCACATGATTTTATGATTATTATTCTCTGTATAGAAAAGTGAATTACTGTCTATAATAAAATATCAAAAGAAAATATATACATAAGCAATTGTTTAATTACTATTAAATAATCTTAAAGATATATAAGACACTTTTCTATGATATCCAAAAATAAAAGAGAGTAGAGTACAAGTTTCCAGTACAGTTTGCAAAATTTTAACTTTTGTGACGTTTAGACTTTGAATACTTCAAAATCACATTTAGAATAATTTTTAACGAATGCTCTATTAAATTATAATTTAAATTTACTCATAATCTATCAAACGCAAGTCAATATTTTCAGCAACGAAACAAGTACAGATTAAATCACGTCGTAATGAATTCTATTTAATCGCATAAGTATAGTAAATATGCCCCAGACGAAATTCCTTATTAACAGCACGTATGTATGAGAAGAGCCAACTTCCTCAGTACACATATGCTATAAGCACCCGTTTGCAGGGTAAGCAACCATTACAACCCATTCACATACAAGGAAATGACAAAGACAGGATAGATAGAGAGAGAAAGTATATCCAGACCCGAACCGGGATTCGAACCCAGAGCCTCCCTATCCGCAGTCAGGCACTCTGACCACTAGACAAGTTGGAGAGTATATTCAAGCTACGTACTGCAAGAATAACAATGCCACCGATTGAAATTTATAAGTTTGGGAGACTTGAAAAAAACAGAACTCAAATTCGTATTGATATTAAAAAAATATTTAATGAGATTTTTCTCATTTACATGCAACGAAATTACTTTCCTGAATCAACTTGAGCAAATTATACACATCTTTTTTAATATTTAATGCTCTGCTTTAAAGATTTTTGTTACATAATATCAGTATTACATTTTATGATTATTTTCCAATATTTTCTTGAACTATTCTTATAGCTTAATTTTTCCATTTTTTGCCATTTTCTACAAAAATGAATTTTGTTTCATCCTGTGGGTTAATACCCATATTAAGTATTGACATTTAGCAAAATAATTATTCAATTTATTTAAGAAACATTAGCAAGCAAGTTATTTGAAAATGACTTGTTAGCTGACGAATAAGGTACTTATTGTTAACTAGTATCTCACAGAACAGATCTCAATTGGAATATGATTTTGAATATTCTGTTGCCCATACTTTTAAAACTGGTATTCACACTTTGTTAGAAATGTTTGGTTGTAAAGCAAATAATTCAAATTTGTTCACCATACAATTTCACATAGGGTTCTTTTCCTTATCAATATGTGAAGAAAGAGTTATAAAGTTTGAAGCAAATTTACTACACATTTTCCAACTTTTCAAAGAATTTCAGTGAGAATAGAAAATCATTTTTCTATATAAAATTTGTTCAAATTGCCAGCTCTTAAAACTTTTTGTTAAATATGACATAAATTTGCTACATATTTTGCTTTCTAAATTCTCAAAATTATCCCATAAAAACTGCACTTAGAAATTTACAGGAAATAATTAATAACAGCTCATTTGTTTCTCATTAATACACTAAATTTCCACATTTAATCTTTTACCGAAACTTGGTATTTGTAAAATGTTATAAATTCATTTTAATTTATTGAAATGAAAATACTAATCAACATTACTACTTAATTCCAAAATTCTTACATAATTGCTGCTAAGCTGTTAGATGAGTGGATATTTTTGACCTTTAGTTCTTGAGCTCTATTGCAAACTATGGATATGGATGCTTATAGGGGCTCAGAAACCACTTAAAACAACTCTTACCCGTATAATTAGCAGTAGAGTGCAAGATTGGTTGTTTGGTTGGGTTTTATGGCGCAAGGTCCAAATAAGGACAAGCTGCGCCAGGAAGAGTGCAAGAAACTATCATCAAAAGAAATAACTAAACCCAAATTTTTAAAATTAGTAATTTTATACAGGATTAAACGACCACATAAGCTCTGCACAGCTAGATTCCTTGTTGGGAGTACATAAAAACTGCCCAAAGAAGCGTTCCTGTACGATAAATAGTTTACGAGAAGAAAACGAAAAACAAAGTATGACGTCAATTCCGGTGCAAGGAAAAAAACTCTTTTTATTGAACATATCAACAGCAGTATATGCACAATTTAAAGCAGATGCTCAAAGTGTCTGCCTTGAATGTCGAGGTAGGGTTGAGCCCGCTGTGGAATGGCTATCATCACACGTTGTAGCATCGCGGGATCCACTGAAGTGAAAGCAGCATGCAGACGAGCAACTAAGTTCATTGGTGTTGTCTCTACGTGCGCATCCATGGCACGCCCACATGCATGAAGCGATATGCGCGGAGAACGTTTTAAACATTATCGTCTGAAAAGATATGCAAATACTTTTGTTTATATGTACAATACAGTGTTTTTTCTTACACCGGAAGTGACGTCAAACTTTGTTTTTCGTATTCTTCTCGTAAACTATGGATCGTACAGGAACGCTTCTTTGGGCAGTTTTTATGTACTCTCAACAAGGAATCTAGCTGCGCAGAGCTTAGGCGGTCGTTTTGGGATACCCTGTATATAACTTCAGCAATTAAGTTTCTCATTCGGAAAACTTGTGTTAACCAGTTAAAAAAATTTAGAATTTCTGATTATCAAATATATATGTAATCATAAATCTTAATTTTATATAATCATTTAATATAAAATCTAAATTTAAAAAATCTGCATTTAACATTTTAAGATTTCTTACATCTATTCTTCTCATAAGAAAGTGTTTTTTTTTTAAACTTAAATCTTCATAACGATTTACAAACAATCATTTTATTATAATTAAACTATAGCTTGATAAACTATAAAACATAAGAATAGTTTTTACAGTTTTTAAGAGAAAATAAAATATATAGTCATAATTTGCATAGCTAAAACATAACTTTTAAACTGATTGCATATTTCAGGACGATATTTTGTACTATGCAAAACAACTTGAATACTCGTACTGTTTCCGTTTTCTCTTGTATACGTTAGTTATTTTTTTTTCAAAAAGGCAAACAGAAGTTGATCAATATTCTTGAATCTTCTTTTCAAGTTTCTTTAACAATTGCGAAAGGAATGTTGTGCGATTCAGGATTTTCTCTTTGAATATTTCTCTTTTCTTCAAGCTCTTGAAGTTACGTGTATTTACTACCCACGTCTTTTTTGTTCTAAAAGATTCCGAAGAAATTTTTCTGTGCATTTATTATTCTCTTTCTTTTATTTATAGAGTATGATGATTTTCTATTGTGTTTAAAGATATTCTCTTCTCTCTATCTGAATTAAGATTTAAAAATAATGACGTCAAATGTATCATTTAAAGAAAATAAATATATAAATTTGCATTACTCATAAATTATAAAAACTTGATTTCATGTGTGTTCAAAATTTTACGATTAACTTAATTTGAATATTTTCGTCAAGAAAGCTAGTAATGATTTATGTGGCTCCTAAATTTGAGGGTCACCAAGCATATTAAAATGATTTAGGATCACTATGATTTAGTTTGCACTCTTTGTCAGTCTATAAGTTTTTTTATACCGTAACTAATTAGAATGGTAGTTATAATTATATAAATTTTTCCAATTACTACATACTTTCATACAAGACATGGGAATTGAATCAATAAACTGGTAAAACGAAGATCTTAATTAAACCCAGGGAACTAACCATTCCCTGAGTTTAACTAAGATCATTGAGGACTTGTAATAGGATAAACATTTGCGGAAATTTCTGATTATTATTAATCAATACTTGTGTTATTAAGAATTAAAACAGGTTATGTATAAAGAGGAAACAAGTTTATAAAACAAAAAAGTAAATATTATGAAAATAAATGGAATTAAGATGTGTTCATCATAATGCATGCCAAGATCACATTCTCTAGCATTTTGCATATTCTCAATTCTACTCAAAATATGATAAGAATTGATTGCTATTTTTCTTAATGTTATAGGAAAATCAAAATGTATATAAATATATATATATATGTATATATATACACGCACCAGGACATTAAAAAATTGCAACACCAAAAATGAATTAATGAGTTGCCAGAAATCGGCAAAGCTCGGCAAAAAGGGAGACACCAACGAATAATAAGTGTTCTGAATTTAGAAATGATTTATATAATACAGAGCGAGAACACGGTGGAATCATTAAACTGTAGGATCCAAGTGGATGACTATACATGAAGCAACGAGCCCAGCATAGAGTCAATGGATGCCGTCTTTATGAATGGCTCTCCTTCTCTGCCAACCAGTTGCGAAAGTACGTCTCCTAAAGCAGGTAGTGGCTGGGTCTGTAAATGGCGTACAATCATATCCCAAACGTGTTCGATTGGAGTTCGCTGGCGAGCACAAAGGTCTAGGAAGCAGCTGTACACTTTACAGAGCATGTTGGCTTATGCGAAAAATGTGTGGTCGGGCGTTATACTGCTGATAAAGGTCATTTACGAAGCACTTGGTGATGGGTGAGTTTTGCAAACCTGTTTACCTAAAGGTACAATCCGGAGCTCACGTGCATAACTATGAGTATGATAAAAGTGAATGGGCAACCTATGAACTTATTTGAGTGTAACTGATGCCAGCAAATCTTCCATGTAAATTTAGGCTGCTATACAGTAAATACGAACTAGAGGTAACCTGAAATCGTACGCAATGACACCCCAAACAACGATGCCGCGTTGTCGTGCAGGGCAATTGCTGCAGAATTTTACTTGTATCCTTGTCAACGCCACAGTCGTGAATTGTGGCTATCAATGAAGAAGCAGAAGCGTGACTCATCCGAGAAGACGATCCTGCGCCAATTTGTCATCCACATCTCTTTAATCCGGCATTATTCTATACATTGGCATCTATGATGGAGGTCAATTGCAGTCTTCTTAAAGTACCTCATGTTCGCTGGCCATTAGCCACCAATCGACGATAAATGGTTCGATATAACATGGGAACTTCTAGGGTGTCTTGCACATCCCGCAAAACTTCTTTAGACGTGCTTTGCGGGGCCTCCAACTTCACCATCAGACGCATGCTGACGTCATTCTGTCTGCACCGGCTCACGGTTCCCCACAGACGTTCCACAGTTACTTGTTCCAATCATCTTCGTCTCATCCAGAGCCGTGTGGTCGCGTCCAAGTATCTGTAAGCTGAGATTTGCCGAAAGGACCAACTTGCCCTTATCAGTCTGATCATCAAACTCCTTCATAAACTCTTCTGTCTCATAAACTGAACTGTCTCCATCGACGATAGCCTTGTATTTTCTGTAATTTCAGGCGTCCTTTGCAGCAAGAACAAATTTTCAGCAAAAAACAGCGTGAATATTACCAACTCTGCTGGCTCTTAATACTATATCTTATTCTACGTGAGCTGGAGAGCAGTGCATTTCACATCATTTGCATAAATCAGTAAGATGTGGCTACCCTGATATTTGTATGATATATATATATATATATATATATATATATATATATATATATATATATATATATATATATATATATATATATATATATATATATATATATATATATAAAGAACATAATGCTCTCTAATTTGCAAAACCGCCACTTATAAAAACATATATGTTATTTCTATTTTATTATGCTGTAATCAGTAATCTTAAAATACTAGAGATGATATTTTTACGCTATAATAAATTACATGTTTGATATATTGTTGTTATTTTGTAAAATTATTATTTCGTAAAAGATGTAACTGTTTTCTAATGGAATTGAAGTAGAACACAAAATTATAGTTATTATAATAGTGATAAATAACAAAAAAATTTTAAGAAACAATTAACAATTTTTTTTCTATGAATGCAGCACTTTCGGAAAATCCACTTAGTTGCAGAGAAATTGCTATATTTCAAATCAGTAGAAAATGTTCTCTTTTTTAGACAAATATAAATTCACATTTGCTGTAGGAAAGTAATATAAGTTAAGATTTTTTTATTTGTTCTTTATGCATGCCCTATGTTTTTCTAAAAGTTTATTTTATTTCAGCTATTGCAATTGCCAGTCAAAGGATGTCTCAAACATGCTTGGATAATGTCATATGGAGAGCGTAACGAACATTTAAACGCATTGCATTTTTCTTTTATTACCAGTAATATTTTATTGGCAAGTTATTTAACTCATAAGACAATTCTTTTTTGAATCAATAAAAATAATTATGAAATAATTGCATTTACCAGTAAAAATAATGTGAAAGTATTTTCGGAATACTTTTACATTTCATAAACTGCTAAATGTGAACTTGTTTTTAAATTGAATGTGTCAATAAAAAAATCTCAAATTCCCAACTTCATTACATTATTTTAAACTTAATTATCGTAAAGAATTATTTTTAAAAAACAACTGATCTCAAAAACTCTCTTATTAAAAATTAAGAAAACTAAGCACAAAAAATGTGTTTTGATTGGGAAAATGATGACAAGTTTGTGCTTTGAAATGTGAATTTGAAGCTTGTTTAAGTCAATTTTGTTCGTTTTAAACTTTGTTATTCATAAATTTTTAAAATTGAAATTTTAATAATTGTTCTGAAAAAAGGGCTTACAAATGGTTATATTTGTAGTATGCAACTTTAGAAAAACCAAACATAAAAAATACTTTTCTTTCTCTAATAAAAATAAATACTTTAAGGATCTTACGGTAATTACATCGAAATTTAAGAAAGATTAATGTAATAATTTGTAAAGAGAGAAAATTATTAATCGCATATTTCATTGAGAATTATTCTTTTCTTACACACTTCGACATTTAGATAATACACAATTTCCATTCATCGTAAAGCATTGGTTCTAGTCAAACATTTCAGTGTTTTTACCGTATTAATATAATCTAATAAAACAATAATGCCCGAAATGATTTTTAACTATTCTAAGATATTTTTCACTTACACAGTACAGTGAAATATCTTATTTATAAAATTTACGATAAATATGTATTTAAATAATATTATTCAATATTTTATATAATTTATAAGCTTAAAAATTAAACATAAAACTAAACTCCATGGCACGACAGCCCATGTGGGCCAAGGCCTACAGTGCCCATAACTGTTTTCATGACCGAAGGCACTGGGGTGCGAAGCATATGTCCCAGTTAGGTGGTCAGCCTAACGTAAGACCCCCAGTGTTTAGTTCCCAAGCATGCTTTGTACTCAGTTAATCGACACACTGAAGGGATGAAAGGCTGAGTCAACCTTTCCCAGCCCGAGGATCGAACCTCGGACCTGTGTCATGGGAGCGTGAAACGCTGCCACTAAGCCACCGGGCTTCATAAAAAATAATAAAACATATTTATTCAAAAATTTATAAATATGAGTAATATTTATCAACTATATAAAACCAAATTTAATAATAATTTACGTTAAGATTTGAAAAATAATTTTTTTTCTCAGGACATTTTCGTTTTATATATTATTGTATAAAATTCTCCTCTCTCTCTCTCATTTTGGTTAGAATTAACTTTGCAAAAATTTTTATATTTTATTTAAGATATAGGATAAAATAAACATTATTTTATTTTAAATAAAAAACTCGTAAGAAGTTGTATAAGTTGCTAAATTTAAAACAGTTTAAGAATTATTCAAATATAGTTAACATTTAAGCTTTAACATAAAACTGAATGCATAATATTAGGAGGATAGAAGATTTAAATACATAATATTTGAAACTGAAATGCTCATTTCTATGCCTTTTTTCTAATAATTAAACACAATTTTTTTCCTAAAAGTTAAACAGACGGTAGTTATTTGTCTGGATTTTCTTTAAATATTTTTCCTTTACAAATACGGGAAAAATACTTTTTTTCCTTTACAAATACGGGAAAAATATTTGCGTCTTTCACAGTTTTTAGTAATATTTCTTTTTTCTTTACATATAACTTTTAAAGATTCGTATTTTTATTCCGCATTCTTTTATTATTCATTGGAGGTCACAAGCAACTTTTTAAAATTTTATTTGAAGTTTTTTATTTGATGGACTAGGAGTATTTTTAATTGTGATTTAAAATACTTTTACTATAGAAACTAAAGATATATTTAAAAATAAATAATAAAGACATCAATATTTGCAGTAACTAAGTATATGCTTTAATTACATATAAATTGCGAATATTCCTTTTCAGAAAATTAATAATTAATTTTTGACTTTTAAAATAATTAAAAAATAAGTGGTTAATTTCCTTTCAAATCATTTCATTCGTTTAAATCTCTTATTAAACTGAAGTTTTGAACAAAAAACATTTTAATTATTCAATATATTTTATAATCTTACTTTAATTTTAAAACATAAATAAGCAATTAATTAAATATACATGTTTTTTTAGCTTTCCAATAATTAGTTCTCCTTTAATTGACCAATAATTAATTCTAAAAACTATACTTAATGGGAATAAGATTTTAGGTATTAAAAACCAAAAATTTCCCAGTTGTTGTAAATAAAGTGTTATATAATGTGATTTAAAAATTTCTATTTGATTTCTTTGTAAACTTGCAGAAATATTCTCAATATATTTTATACCTATAATAATGTCAAAAATATGTTTTGCAATTGAAATTTAGGACATAATAACACGGAAATATGAGTAATAAAAAATTAATCTTTTTTTAAATATTTTCATATATAGAATAGTTTGTTTTCTCTAATATTCAGCGCAATTTTATTGCAAAGATAAATAACCATCTTAAAGCTGCTAAATATGAATGTTGTCTTATTATTACAGTGAAAATCCATAAGGAAACATAAAACTTACGAAATCGCAAGCTATGAATATATATTATTTCTGAAAACTCTTAAAAGCTAAGTAGAATACCCCATTTATTATTTTCTACCTTTGGTTGTAATGCTCCTTTAAAATGGCAAGATTTTTATCATCAGGTATTCACTTAAATGTATTTGAATAAAAGTTTTATAAAACTTCTAAATATGATTTTTATTTTTTAATTCATTAATTAATATATCATACCTTAATAAATTAGATATGGAAAATTTAAAGTTAACTAGTTTTTCAAGATTTCTCTGGAAACAAATTGCATCTTATACTCTTCACTTTTTCTATAGGGCAGACAAATAAGAAAATACGTTTCTATTATTAATATTTTATTAAGTTTTAATAACTTGAAACATTAACACACAAGATACTTTAACTACTTCATTTTCATGAATTATCTTGAAACCATAATTAATAATTCTGTTAAACTATAATAAGAAAAGAATATCAACAAGTTATAAATCAGATATATCCTTAGGAAATGTCAATCTTTAAGAACTATTACTTAATATTTAGAAATACTAGGTTAGAATTACTTGCAAAACATTGTTTTAAATATGAAACTTTTATTATCATATTGACAAAGATTATCTATAAAAATAAATATATGATTTAAAATGACTATAATGTTTCACAAACACTATAATTTTAATTTTATTTCAAAATTGTTAAATATGCTCTATTATTAGAACACTGCACTCTACACTATAGTGTTTATTTTTTAAACATTAACTATAAATTTAACGAAAAGTCCTAAGAAAGATTTTTAGTGCTGTAAATGAGAATGGAGTTCGGAAACACAGATACAATTTCATGCTCTACAGACTTTTTAAGGAAGCTGACATCGTCAATTATATTAAAATATGTCGCTTGAGATTTGCGGGCCATATCTGTCGAATGGACCCCTCGTCTTTGACTTCAAGAATTTTTAATTATAGGCCCATTGCAAACAGATTTAGGGGTCGTCCCAAACCAAGATGGACTGATTGTGTTGAGGAGGACATAAATGTGCTGAATGTGACAAATTGGAGAACGGTCACCTCCCGGAGAACACAATGGAGGAGTGTTATGAGGAAAGCCTTAACCCATCACGGGCTGTCGTACTGAAGAAGTAGAATATATATATATATATATATATATATATATATATATATATGTATATATATATATATATGTATATATATATATATATATATATATATATATATATATATATATATATATATATATATATATATATATATATATATATATAATTTTATTCATTTAATTTTCTATTTAAAAATAAACAGAATTTCACTATTTGTAAGGTTATTTTAAAGTTTTTATACAAATTCTATTTCTTTAATTAGTAAAAGCTAACTGCAATTATTTTCCATGAAGTACTTTAAGAAATTATTTATTCTGTAAATGCATTGAGTTTTTCAGTACATCGTTTACTTAATTTTATTATATGTCTTTATTTGAGATTTTTTCATAGAAAACTACATACTGAAAGAAAATTCCGCTGTAAAACGTACACAAGTGGATTCCATGCATTATCAAAACAAACGCTTACATAAGTTACTTCCATACATTAACCATTCTTTGCACCCACAAACTTAAGTCACACGCACACACATTTACCAGAAGGATAGAATTTTTAATAGTCAACCATCTATTATTCTTCTTAATTTGTTTGCTCTTTACGATATAGTGTTTTTGCATTAGCTGCTACACAAATTCACTCATTTACATTTGCTTAGTATCTCTACAGGTTTTTCTGATTTTAGGTGCCTAGTACTTATATGTTCTGTTGCATGGCATTGCAAATTCATTTTTAATGTGTAAACAGCAGAAATGATTTTTTAAATGAAAGAAAAAATATGGCATATTATGGAATTAAAATTAACTTCTAAGATTCTCCTTAATATATTTAATCTTTAAGATATAGTGCTTATGTAATAGATGTTACCAAAATTCACTTATTTACATATGCTTAAAATAACTATTGATTTTGTCAATTTTACGTGATTAGTACTTATATGTTTGCTTCATGGCATCGTAAATTCCTTTGTAATGTGTATCGAACAAAATTGATTTCTTAAAAGATGACTTAATAAAATTCAAGTAGACAAAATACATGCCAAAATATTTTTGAATTTTCTCCCAATCAAATGTCTTTAACAAGTGGTTAAAATTTATAACCTACTTTTATTTAAAACTTGTTTTAAGACAATTTTATTATTTTTAATCAATGAAAATTTAAAATTTTATTTGATTTCCATTTGCAGAAAATGATATTGCGTGAACTAATTTTGAGGCATAATTAATTAAAATAGAAATAAACTTATTTTTTGGCACCTGTATGTTTGGTTAAGAAATAATACATTTTAAGAGAGAGTACGCTTCAGATCTAATATTCACATATGTAATTAAAAATCATGTTATCAGTTTTATAAATTGTATTGTAAAATAGGATATTTTCCCTTTTAAATATATGTATATAGATGGTAGACGGAGTACTCTCAGGAGGGTATCCACCTACTCAGATTTTTTTTCAGAGCTCCCCGAACACCCATCCCACTGATCACGACCTATCGTTTCCTGCGTCCCACCATGTATAGAATATTAACGACTGTCGTCTCATTGAGAGGATTAACATTCTTTTTTCGGTCTAGTAACGATAACTAATAAAGAATAGTACAGAAATAAGAATATTGTGATATCTTAGAAGAATTTATTGGAGGAAAGATAATATTGAATCTTACTATTTCGTTTATCTTATATATTTATTTAAGCTTTTACAAAAGAAATTTACTTTAAAAATACAAATTCTGCCCTTTATTATAATATTTAGCATTTCTTCACTAAAATATAACACCACAGATTAATATAAACATACATTATATTAATGCTAATATGTGTGAGATAAAAATTTTGTTATTACATTAGTTAATGTTAAGAGATTTTTTAGTTGAATATATATTACTCATTATTCAA